>QJPP01001088.1:1156598-1480407 GCA_003996215.1 Jaltomata sinuosa
GACATGAATCAAACTCAATTAATCATATCAATCTCAAATCCAGAAACTAACAGTCTAGAAGTAACCAATTTCATACTTAACCGTAACAGGGAACAATTCTGTAAGTAAATAGCAAGAGTCTACCTACAATCCCCCGGCCGCCCATACAACCGAGGAACACAAACAAGTGAAAACAAACCCTCCGGCATCCCATACTACCGGAGCGTACAATCAGCAAACAGCAAACAAGGGTGGAGCCTCAACAATGAATGATATGATGCATGAAGATCTCAAGTGCCATAGTATCTCTGTATGTACCTCTTCCGGCGCCGATCCGGCCCAGCAGGTAGGTTCCATGGAAGGACTCTGCCCGTATACCTCTACTCCACCGTATACCCCTCCTCCGGCACACGCAGCCCGTAGCCCCTGGCCCGGATGGCAAGGTCCATGTAGGTCCCAGACCCCATACTAAAACTCAGTATCAGAACATGTCGTCCGGAAGCAAGTCCGGTATCAGGATGGAGACCCAGTCTCGAATATGCAATGCCCAGACCCTGTCCAGGACTAAAGTAGTAGGAAAATTTCTCAAAAACCCCTCCAAGGGTGCCCGGGCATAACCGGGTCTAAACAGTAGAAAGTCATCACAGGTGCTCGGTCCGACCGAGGCTAAAATCATCTCAAGTAGCAAGAAAACTCAACTAGCACCCCGGCCCTGCCGAGTCTAGCGTTAATCGTAAAACTGGTGATTTAAAACATAATTTTACTTCCTTTTACCCAGGAATATTCACAGGTTAAATCAAACCATTTCCAAATTATTTCCATAAAAAACGGGGCCCCCGGGCCATGCAAGGTATAGAAAATGGTGCAAGTAGGCCCGAAGCCCAAACCATAGTAAAACATGTATAAAACCTCTTTATATGCATGAAAATGGTATGATCAAACACAATAGCTGCCCAGCAGGTCACAATCAACCTATCGACCCTGCACAGGCCCACAGCTACTCAGCAAGCATAACCAGCCTAGAAGGATAATTCTATGCCCGGGACTCGTGGACATTCCCAAAATCCCACCTTCTATGTTCCAGAGTCAACAAGGCCTCACAGGACCATAAGGGTAAATAAAATATATCGGCAAGTACTACAAGCAACGGAGGAGCAAAAGTAGGCGGACATGAATAAAGCGGTCGAGGTCTGTGGTACCAACCTAATAAACCAACCCAAGGATGCCCATTAATACAATTTTATCCTATATATGCGGAGTCTAGGGAAAATAAACCATAACCTACTTGTCGTCCGATGACAAGCTTGAACCTCTTCGAAAAGCTCACTTCTTTATTGCGTATGTACGAGCTCAAAAGTTCAATGAAAAATCTCAACTTTCAGATGTCGTGTCCCATAATTTCCATTCCAACATCATAGTTGTGGACAATTCTATGCTTCCACTTTAGTCATAACTTAACTTATACTGTTTTTATGCTAAGAAGGAATTGGTTCGGAGGAGTTCAACAAGAACTTATGTCGGCAACTTAGTGGAACTGTAAGACTTTTTCTAATGCTATATGCATATGGATAATATGCTGAGCAATATATTCTAGTACTACTGGACACCACTATTAATTGTTGTCCCTCCCCTTTTACTTACACGTATAAGGGGAGGTGGCAATATAGAAAGAATCCTTTTACCCCATTATATATATTCGGGTATTGCATAGGTTCGTGGTAAAATAAATATAGCTTTTTAAATATACCATAATTAATAGAACATTATTTCGAATAAAACCTACTATATTATAATAATAATTTTTAACATCACTAAATTTACTATCTCCGTTAAAATATTACAATGTATAAAAACCTTATAAAATAAATACATATACAATTATATCGTAACAAAATATATTTCATAAACTTTTAAAATATTTTAAAAAGGTAATAATAATATAACTTTTTACCAAATTCAACTTTCAAATAAAATATTTTCAAATACACGCGATGTTAATAAATTCTCACTGTTTCAGAACTGAAATGGCGTTTTAAAATGCGAAGTTGAGGCTTTAAATCGAGTTTGACCCGACCCGGTTCGCGACCTGGTTTGCAACCCGGTTCCTGCCAGACAGTCCGCGGTAAAACAGTCATAACTTTTTACTCCGAGATCAGTTGGACGTGAGGTTTTGTGAGTTGGAAACTAGACTTGTAGACCTTCGATTTGGTATTTCGGGGGACTTCTAACTCTTTATATATTGCGAGAAAAGCTCTGAGATATTTTACCCAAAGTTCAGAAAATTTAATAAAGAACTTACGATAACTTTTGCCGACTTGCTTGTCTTCAAAACTTATCATACGACCAAACAAATGGACCCGACACTGAAATACCGGTCCTGACAAGCCTTAAGTGACTTGGGGCCCCTACAAACAAGCTATAACGGTCCAAGGAAAACGTATACGTGGAAATAACCGGAAGGGTCATTACATCATCCACTACTAAAAATGACTTTTGTCCTCGAAAGTCAAGGTCAATGGGGTACCTGAAGGCTCAAACAGCTGCGGATACTGAGCTCGCATATCTCTCTCGGTCTCCCAGGTAGCCTCCTCGACTGGACGGTGCCTCCACTGAACCTTAACAACTGGGATCTTTTGAGACCTCAATCTCCTGACATCTCTGGCCAAAATAGCTGCCGGCTCCTCAACAAAGGCTAAACCCTCACCCAACTGAAATGAATCCCACTGCAATACATGAGACTCATCTGGGACATACCGACGCAACATCGAAACATGAAATACAAGATGTATAGCTGAAAACATCGGAGGTAAGGCTAACTGATAGGCAACGCTACCAACCCTCTGAAGAATCTCAAACGGCCTAATGTACCTGGGGATAAGCTTGACCCGCCTACCAAATCTCATCACGCCCTTCATGGGCGATACACGGAGAAACACTAAGTCACCGACACTAAACTCCAAGGCACGAAGCCTACGATCAACATAACTCTTCTGCCTGCTCTGAGCTACCCGAAGTCTGTCCTAAATCGCTCGGACTCAGTCTAAGGAATCTCGAAGCAAATCTGTGCTCTGTGGCCTAGATTCAGAACCATCAAACCAACCAATCGGCGATCTGCAACGCCTACCATACAAGGCCTCAAAAGGTGCCATGCCAATGCTCGAATGGAAGGTGTTATTATAAGCAAACTCTGCCAAGGGAACAAACTGATCCCAAGAACCTCCAAAGTCAAGAACACAGGCCCGAAGCATGTCCTCCAGAATCTGAATGGTCCTCTCGGACTGGCTATCTGTCTGAGGGTGGAAAACGGTACTAAGATGAACCTCTGTACCCATATCTCGCTGAATAGCCCTCCAGAACTGAGATGTGAACTGAGTGCCGTGGTCTGAAATAATAGAAGCTGGGACCCTATGCAACCGAACAATCTTACGAAGGTAGATCTGAGCTAACCTCTCTGCACCATAAGAAGTATGAATTGGCAAGAAATGTGCTGACTTAGTCAGCCTATCAACAATCACCCATATGGAATCAAACCCATGAGAAGCGAGGCAAACCAACAATGAAGTCCATAGTAATCCCTTCCCACTTCCACTCAGGAATGGGAAGTCGCTGCATCAAACCACCAGGTCTCATTTGCTCGAACTTAACCTACTGGCAGTTCAAGCACCAAGATTACGAAATCCGCTATATCCCGCTTCATACCACTCCACCAGTAAAGCTGCCTCAAGTCTCTATACATCTTTACTGTGCCAGGGTGAATGGAGTATCTAGTACAATGTGCCTCATGAAGTATCAACTGAATCAAATCACTAATCCTCAGAACACAAAGGCGACTATCAAACCTCAAAACCGCATCTGAATCTAGAGTAGCCCGACTGGTCTCACCCTGAACAACCCGATCACGAAGGTCACACAACTGCTGATCCTCAAACTGACGGCTCTGAATCTGATCAATCAACATAGAACGAACCTCAATACTGGCGAGAACTCTGCTAGGATCCGACAAGTCAAGCCTAACCAGACGGTTAGCCAAGGACTGGATGTCCAAGGCCAATGGTCGCTCTGAAACTGAAAGAGAAGCTAGGCTACCCATACTCACTGCCTTCCGGCTCAAGGCATCCGCTACCACGTTTGCCTTTCCCGGATGATACAGAATAGTGAAGTCATAGTCCTTCAGTAACTCTACCCATCTCTTCTGTCTCGAGTTCAACTCTCGCTGACTCGTGATATACTGAAGACTACGGTGATCGGTGAAGATCTCATAGTGAACTCCATATAGGTAATTCCTCCAGATTTTGAGCGCGAAAACTACCGCCGCCAACTCTAAGTCATGAGTGGGGTAGTTGCGCTCTTGAACCTTCAGCTGCCTCGACGTATATGCTATTACTCGACCCTGCTGCATCAACACACAACCAAGACTAACCCCAGAAGCATCACAATACACGGAGAAGCTCTGACCCTCAACCGGTAAAGTCAAAACTGGAGCTGAAGTCAATAAGGCCTTAAGCCTCTGGAAGCTATCCACACACTGGTCCGACCACTGAAATGGGACATCCTTCCTAGTCAGCATAGTCAAGGGTGCTGCTATGGAAGAAAATCTCTCAATGAACCATCGGTAGTAACCTGCTAACCCAATAAAGCTGCGGACCTCAGTAGCAGTAGTAAGTCTAGGCCAATCACAAACCGCAGAAATCTTTCCCGGGTCAACCCTAATCCCATCCTTAGACACCACGTGCCCTAGGAATGCAACTGACTCAAGCCAAAACTCGCACTTTGAGAACTTGGCATAATGCCGATGATCTCTCAAAGTCTGGAGTATAACCCTCAAGTGCTGCTCATGCTCATCTCTACTACGCGAGTATACTAAGATATCGTCTATAAAAACTATCACAAATGAGTCCAAATACGGGCCAAGAACCATGTGCATCAAGTTCATAAAGGCTGCGGGGGCATTAGTCAACCCAAAAGACATCACCAGGAACTCATAATGGCCATAACCTGTCCTAAATGCTGTCTTAGGGATGTCCTCCGCGCTAATCCTCAACTGATGGTAGCCAGACCTCAAATCAATCTTCGAAAACACGACTGAACCCTGAAGCTGGTCAAACAAGTCATCAATCCTCGGCATCGGATACCTATTCTTCACTGTCACCCTATTCAGCTGCCGATAATCAATACACATGCGCATCGACCCATCCTTCTTCTTCACGAAGAGAACAGGAGCACCCCAAGGTGACACACTAGGTATAATAAACCCCTTAGCTAACAGATCCTGGAGCTGCTCCTTAAGCTCCCTCAACTTAGCAGGAGCCATACGGTAAGGAGAAATAGAAATGGGCCTGGTGCCCGTCTCTAGCTCAATAGCGAAATCAATATCTCTCTCAAGTGGAAGGCCTGGCAGGTCGGTAGGAAACACATCGAGGAAGTCTCTAACCACAGGAACAGACTCAGGAGAAGTAGGGTCAGCACTAACATCTCGAGCATATGCTAGATAAGCTAAACACCCACGGGAAATCAACTTCCTAGCTCGAAGACAAGAGATGATCCCAGATGGTGCATGGCTAACAGAACCCTGCCATACAACCGGGGATACACCGGGAACAACTATGGTAATGGTCTTGGCATAACAATCCAAAACCATACGGTGAGGGGATAACCAGTCCATGCCCAGTATCACATCAAAATCTAGCATATCAAGAATCATCAAATCACCCCAAGTCTCTGAATCACCAACAGATAACATACAGGATCTCACAATCTGATCCACTACTAAAGAATCTCCTACTGGGGTTGAAACAGAAAGAGGAACAGATAATGGCTCACTAGCCAACCCCAAACAAGGCACAAAGTAGGCAGATGAATATGAATAGGTGGATCCAGGATCAAATAAAGCCATAGCAGACTGATGGCACACAGAAATCGTACCTGTAATCACAGCATCTGAGGCCTCTGCCTCTGGTCTCTTAGGGACCGCGTAAAACTGATGACGACCTCCACCTGCCCGACCGCCATCCCTACCACCTTCTCTGCCGCGCGGAGCACCACCTCTAATCTGATGACCACCCCCTCTAGCCGGAGGCTGAACTGCTCGTAAAGGCTCGGCCAACTGAACTGTACCCTGCTGAGGGCAATCTCTAGCAAAATAACCAATCGCACCACAAGTAAAACAAGCCCCTGACGGTCTACTCAGTCGAGATAAACCAGCAGATCCCATATGACCACCACGACCTGATGCCCCAGAAACTGTACCCCTCAAAGACTGGCCGCTATAGCCCTGATGGCTGCTCTGACCCTGCTCGAACTGGGTACTACCGAAAGTCTGAAGGGAAGCCTGAACCGGTCGGCTGGACTGACCCTGGTGCTGTTGTGGCTGATAACTCTAGCTCCACTGGCCAGGACCTCTACCGCCATATCTGGAACCACTATAGACACCCTGATATCGAGGCCTCTTATCTCTGGGCCCCTGATCATGTCGCTGTAAGTCCTCCATAGTGCGGGCATAGTCTATAATAGCCTGGAATGACCGACCACTGGCAATCAATATCTCAGCTGGCTACCTGATCTCTGGCCTCAAACCCCATACAAATCTTCGAATCCTATCTGCCTCGGTAGGAATGATCATAGCTCCGAAAGGTGCTAGCTGATGAAAACGGGTCTCATACTCCGAGATAGTCGTAGACCCCTGCATAAGGTGAGTAAACTGCTCCTTGCGACGCTCACGATCACTCTGAGGTAGGAACTTGGCCATAAAGGCCTCATAAAACTTAGACCAGGTCAAAGAAAGTGACGATGGTGGTCTACAAGCAACCTGGGCCCTCCACCATAACTTCGCTGGGCCCTCTAACTGATAGGTAGTATAACCAACCCCGTGAGTCTCCAACAGACCCAAATGATGCAACATCTCCTCACATGTAGTAATATAGTCATGTGGATCCTGTACAGAAGTACCAGCAAACCTCAGAGGTGCTAACCTCAAAACCCTACCCAACGCCTTCTGCTCTGACTCTGTCATAGCTGGGCGAGGAGCAAGAGGCTGTGCAACAGATGGGACCAGAATGACCTCCGCACAGGGAGCCATAGTAGCAGGCTGCGCTTCTGAGTTCTGTGCACCCAGGGCTGCCCCCTGAGCGGATGTCTGCGCTACCTCAGAAGGACGCTCTCCAATCATACCCAAAAGCTGTAATAGTAATCCTCGAATATCTGGAGACTGAGCTGCGGCTGGAGCTGGCACAGAAGTGGGCACTAGAGCTAGTACTAGAGCTGGCGCTGGAGCTTGCACTGGAGATGGCGCTGGAGCTGGTGTTGGAGCTGGTGCTGGAGCTGGTGCTGGAGCTGGTGCTGGAGCGGGAGGCTCATCTCCGCGTGATGCCGATGATCTCGTACGAACCATCTGCAGAGGAATGAAGTAGAACAAATGAGATTTCCAGAAACTTCAAGGGTTCCACGCATGACACAGAAGCAATGAGAGAGTCAAATTTCCTAAAATGTCACTGTAGCCTCCCAAAGATTGAGTACGGACGTCTCCGCCCCGATCCGCAGGACTCTACTAGACATTGGCTCCTATACCGATGACACCGGTGAACCTAAAGCTCTGATACCAAGTAGTCACGACCCGATTTCTTGGTCATGATGGCACCTACAACCCCCGGTAGGTGAACCAATCCCTGTAGCCCAGGACAATTAGTAATGGGCTACTATCTAACAAATAAGGGAACAAGACGAAGAGAATATATAAAAGGGATATAAATATACATATGTAGAAACTAAACCAAACCCCAAGACCTGGTATCATAGTATAGAGCCAAACCACATACATGGAGTGCAAACGATCCAAAACAATATATACAGATGTCTCTGAATGGTAATAGAGTACATAAAGCAAAAGATAAACTAAAGCTAAGCTCTGATCGCCAAGAGCTCACCCTCAGTCTGAAGTAGTCCCCAACAGATCTCCAAGCACGAATCACAGTGATCTAACGGCGATGGCCCACGCTAGGATCTGCACCCAAAGATGCAGGGGGTAGGGGTGAGCACCAAATGCGAAGCATAAGGTACCCAGTAGGTATCATAGGCCGACTGGGCACATATAAGATAAAAGCGTAGTAATAGACAGAATAGAAGCAAGCAGTCACAGAAATCAACGAAAGGTACACAGGAACTAGCCCAGAGGGAAATCAACAGAAACCACATGTGAGGACAGTAAGCAGAATATACACACCATAGGCACAGGTGAAAGTAAGAAATAACGCACCTGGGGTCCTTGCAATAACAGTGTATACATAATAAGTTTACGAAATGGATGGTATACCGGTAACCTCAAGTGTAAGAAGGGGGAAAGAGTAATGATAGACATGCTCAGGGACATGAATCAATCTCAATTAATCATATCAATCTCAAATCCAGAAACTAACAGTCTAGCAGTAACCAATTTCATACTTAACCGTAACAGGGAACAATTCTGTAAGTAAATAGCAAGAGTCTACCTACAGTCCCCCGGCCGCCCATACAACCGAGGAACACAAACAAGTGAAAACAAACCCTCCGGCATCCCATACTACCGGAGCTTACAATCAACAAACAACAAACAAGGGTGGAGCCTCAAACAATGAATGATATGATGCATGAAGATCTCAAGTGAAATGGTATCTCTGTATGTACCTCCTCCGGTGCCTATCGGGCCCAGCATGTAGGTGCCATGGAAGGACACTGCCCGTATACCTCTACTCCGCCGTATACCCTTCCTCCAGCACACGCAACCCGAAGACCCAGGCCCGGATGGCAAGGTCCATGGAGGTCCCAGACCCCATACTAAAACTCAGTATCAAAACATGTCGTCCGGAAGCAAGTGGTATCAAGATAGAGACCCAGTCTCGAATATGCATGCCCAGACCCTGCCCAGGACTAAAGTAATAGTAAAATGTCTCAAAAACCCCTCCAAGGGTTCCCGGGCATAACCGGGTCTAAACAGTAGAATGTCATCTCAGGTGCTCGGTCCGACCGAGGCTAAAAATCATCTCAAGTAGCAAGAAAACTCAACTAGCATCCCGGCCTTGCCGAGTCTAGCGTTAATCGTAAAACTGGTGATTTAAAACATAATTTTACTTCCTTTTACCCAGGAATATTCACAGGTTAAATCAAACCATTTCCAAGTTATTTCCATAAAAAATGGGGGCCCCGGGCCATGCAAGGTATAGAAAATGGTGCAAGTAGGCCCGAAGCCCAAACCGTAGTAAAACATGTATAAAACCTTTTTATATGCATGAAAATGGTATGATCAAACACAATAGCTGCCCAGCAGCTCACAATTAACCTATCGACCCTGCACAGGCCCACAGCTACTCAGCAAGCATAACCAGCCTAGAAGGATAATTCTATGCCCGGGACTCGCGGACATTCCCAAAATCCCACCTTCTATGTTCCAGAGTCAACAAGGCCTCACAGGACCACAAGGGTAAATAAAATATATCGGCAAAATACTACAAGCAACGGAGGAACAAAAGTAGGCGGACATGAATAAAGCGGTCGAGGTCTGTGGTACCAACCTAATAAACCAATCTAAGGATGCCCATTAATACAATTTTATCCTATATATGCGGAGTCTAGGGAAAATAAACCGTAACCTACCTGTCGTCCGATGACAAGCTTGAACCTCTCCGAAAAGCTCACTTCTTTATTGCGTATGTACGAGCTCAAAAGTTCAATGAAAAATCTCAACTTTCAGATGTCGTGTCCCATAATTTCCATTCCAACATCATAGTTGTGGACAATTCTCTGCTTCCACTTTAGTCATAACTTAACTTATACTGTTTTTATGCTAAGAAGGAATTGCTTCGGAGGAGTACAATAAGAACTTATGTCGGCAACTTAGTGGAACTGTAAGACTTTTTCTAATGCTATATGCATATGGATAATATGCTGAGCAATATATTCTAGTACTACTGGACACCACTATTAATTGTTGTCCCTCCCCTTTTACTTACACGTATAAGGGGAGGTGGCAATATAGAAAGAATCCTTTTACCCCGTTATATATATTCGGGTATTGCATAGGTTCGTGGTAAAATAAATATAGCTTTTTAAATATACCATAATTAATAGAAAATTATTTCAAATAAAACCTACTATATTATAATAATAATTTTTAACATAACTAAATTTACTATCTCCGTTAAAATATTACAATGTATAAAAATCTTATAAAATAAATACATATACAATTATATCGTAACAAAATATTTTTCATAAACTTTTAAAATATTTTAAAAAGGTAATAATAATATAACTTTTTACCAAATTCAACTTTCAAATAAAATATTTTCAAATACACGCGATGTTAATAAATTCTCACTGTTTCAGAACTGAAATGGCGTTTTAAAATGCGAAGTTGAGGCTTTAAATTGAGTTTGACCCGACCCGGTTCGCGACCCGGTTTGCAACCCGGTTCCTGCCAGACAGTCCGCGGTAAAACAGTCATAACCTTTTACTCCGAGATCAGTTGGACGTGAGGTTTTGTGCGTTGGAAACTAGACCCGTAGACCTTCGATTTGGTATTTCGGGGGACTTCTAACTCTTTATATATTGGGAGAAAAGCTCTGAGACATTTTACCCAAAGTTCAGAAAATTTAATAAAGAACTATACGTGGAAAACGTATACGTGGAAATAACCGGAAGGGTCATTACAGTTTACCACTTATGGAATCTAACATATTCTCCCTTTTGAGTTATTTTTCCCGTAACAGGTAAAGAAACTGATCTGTGTTGAGAAAAGATGACAGAATCCTCTTACCTCACAAAATCAAGAGAAAACAAGGTTTCCTCCCTTGATCGTAACTTAGGGAAAACAATAATGACTGAAGATACTGAGAACATCGCTTTAACTAGGATGACTACTCTCTTATCTAAGAAAAGTGAGTTGATTGTGCTACTGGCGCAACTAGTTGATAAGATGAGGAATGAGATGAGAGAGACAAGAAGTTTGATTAATTTGATCATCCATGCAAAATTACCCACCCTAAGTGAAGGAAGGTCTCTACTTCATACGACGGCACCTGAAAACTCTTCCAACAATACCCTTTGCAATTTCTTATAACTGGAGCACGAAAAAGTCTCTCAAATACGACTCGATAAAGCCTTCGCCACAAAAAGTCTACCCTTCAACCTCGCAAAGCCCCTATCCCATCTTTTATTCCCGAGCTAAATATCAAACTCTATCTCTAAATTAACAACCGCCTCCACAAACATACAAAAAAAATTTCAGTCAAATTTTCAAGCACCAATTTCTTTCTACTCAAATCCACAAATATACCACGAAGTAGCTACCCCGACATACCAAAATAAAATATTTCATCCAAGTCATAATAAGAAGCCTCCCCGAGTGTTTACTCCATTAGCTAAAAGTCAAACTCTACTCTTTGAGAGACTGAAAGCAGCTGGACTAATTCAGCCTATTGAACCAAAGCCTGCTAATCCAGCATCGAAATTCTTCAAACCAAATTGACATTGCGCATATCATTCAGGAATTGTTGGACATACCACTGAAGATTGCATTAATATGAAACACGAAATTCAGAACCTAATCGATCAAAGAGTCATCTTATCCAAAAAACCTCCCCTGGTAGCAATCTTTCACAAAAACATGGAGGAGTGACCAGCAGTATAGATGAAACTGATAATGAATGGTATGCAAGAACTATTCTTAATAAAGAGGATGATCGAGAATTGCGAAGACCTTTGACTTATCTATCCCAGTCTTTCCCTAAAAGTGACAATATAGGGGATGGAATAGGAGACCTATTCAAAGAATGTGATGCCATATTAAAAAAAGTCCCTGAAGAAGCCATGATTAGGGACGCCGAGCCTGGCGAAAGTTGCAGAATTGTGTCACAACTTCCCTCGTGACTCTCCACTCGACTGGGTAGACGAAGACTATTTTTTATGAAAAATCGGTGATGGTCCGGATGAGGCTCTGTTACCCACCTTTTATGTTTTAATATTCCTTATAATATTTACTGCTTTCCCAAAGGCATGAACCTACATTCGTGTGGGTTGTAGCCGTAGTTTGTGAATATTTTTAGAATTTCAATGAAATCCTCCTTATATCGAAAACATTTACTGTTCAAAATTATTTGTGTTTACTTGTTATTGTCTAATCCATTTTGTTTTAGTTTCGGTAGTAATAAGTTAAAACCTGCCACTATCATGTCATGTCAAGAGCTTAACAAACAAACCAAGCGAGATGATGATGATTCCGAGGAGTATGTTGAAGATATCATGGTCCTTGAACGAACGACAATGAAATCTAAGAACTTCAAAGACCAGAAAAGGCCCCACCTAAAGGAGTTTGAGGTGGTCAATCTGGGAGGCAACAATCAAGTTAAAGAAATCAACATCGGTGTTCATTTGTCAAAAGTATAAAAGAAAGAACTTATCAGTCTTCTCAAGACATACATCGACATCTTTGACTGGTCCTACGGTAGTAGGACAAAAAAGAGCACAAACATCATCTCCCAAAATTTATTGGTGAATCCAGAATTCAATCCAGGGAATGGACAATTAATCCTTCCCTCCCATGAGACAAAGGAAGGTTTGCACCAAATTGGCAAGGACTGTACATCATCCAAAAGGTGCTATTTGGAGGAGCTTTGATTTTGTCCGAGATGGATGATCAAGCCTATAGCAACTCCGATGCTACGAAGGGATAATACGCCTGAAGACGGCTTCTTTTCCTTCTATTTTCTTTTCCTGTAATCGCATTTTCTGATTGTAATCATTTTTATGCTTTGTAATAGCTTAAAAATTCCCTATCCTCTTTGTCCCAAACTACGTTTGACCCGAATTCTAAAGAATGAGATACGTAGGAGGCCTGTATCGGCTTCGATCAACCACTTAGGAAAATCTATCTTACCCCTTCATATCTCGAACTATATTTGACCTGAATTCTCAAGAATGAGATACGTAGGCAGCCTTTGTTGGCCTCGGTAACCCTTTCATTTATTTCTAATAGTCTCCCACTTCGAGTGTGGGAACTATGTTTGACCTGATTCCTGCCTCAAAGGGATACGTAGGCGCCACAACAGCTCAGTCATATCTCCCAGGAAATAGAAACTAGGGAAGAATTTTTGAGAAAGGAGTCTCGAAAATTCAAGAAGGCAAAGATTATCCTCCAAGCAGATCGGAATACAGATTGTGCCGAAGAGAAACTGAAACAAATATCGAGAAAGAATCTCGAATCCCTACAGAGTTTCAAGTCTCTTGCCAATGGCATAAGTTACATCGCAAAATCTTTAACAGGGCCAGAAATTTTGAGGAAGACCTCAAAATTTCCACCAAGCTTCATCCAAGAAGTTCAGCATTAAACTCCGAAAAGCTCCCCAGCACCAAAAGATCAAAGTCTACTTCAAAAATCTCCAGTCTGAGATGGATTAACCCCCAGTTGTGACAGATTTCTCAAGAAATATCTTTTGAACTCCCATCTAGGACGAAATGGGATCTCCAGAGCCTGCCAATAGTATGTCAGAAATGTCAAGGCCTCGAATAAAGGACATTCGTTGAGCTACGGGCAGAGACTTTTTCAAACTATCCTTTTTTAAAACCTTTGTTTTCCAAAGAACTTGTTCAAAAAATCTTTATAATTTATTAGTTTTACTCCTTTATAATTTGACTTTGTCTTATGTCTACCTTAACCCGGGGAGTCGAGGACAACGAGTACCCGAGAGTGGAAAGCACCCAGAAAAGATAAAGCAAGGAGCAGAAGATCGAATGAGGTCAACACAGATCAGTTTCAGCAAAAACTAACAATTTTTCTATGGATGCAGGTTGTCCTAAAAAGTATGTTAGAAATTAGTGAAAGCCCTTCGTTATCCAACGCGTTCAACAAAACGTAACAAGACTAGATGACCCAAATTTGGCAATAAAAGCTGAAACGTTGGGAAGGAGCCAATAGGCAAAAATCCCTAGAATGGGTGAATCTTCTTGTAGTTCGCAAGAGCTACTAAGTAAAGAGAGATCGACAAAATCCTCAAGGCCCCAAGCAGATCAGGACATTTTGGTCAACCTCGAATTAGGACGCCAAATGAGAGACCGATGATGTTCTCCACTAAATCCTCGACAAGTCAAAAGTTACCACGAACATATGATGTTCAAAGATGGTATTTATGGCTGTTCCCAGAAATGGACACGACCATTTCATTCACATTTCAAATGAAAGTCTGTTTTGATTAGCTTCATAAACGTCGTCTTTAAAGTTTTTCAAATTTGATTGTGGTCGATAGTAAGAGAGATACCGTGTCTACTAACCATTTGCCTTGAGCACAGGTACCCATAAAGGAGTCGATATGACAAAATAAAGACCAGAGGTGATGTTTTCTACGACTTTCCCATGGGTCATTGCATCATATGGCACTACATTGCATCACAGTTTGAATTCATATTGCACCATGTCACATTGCATCATGCTGCATTGCATCACATTGCATCATACTGCATTACATGGCATAAGCATTATGTCACATCATATTATGTCATATCGCATTGCATCATATTATATTATGTTGCATTGTATTATATGGCATCATATCGCAGGAACCGTGTGAAGAGGACCATATCATATTTGCATGTCGCGAGGATCATGCCATGAGGGCCATCATATTTGCATATCGTAAGGACCATGCCATGAGGGCCATCATATTTGCATGTCGCAAGAACTATGCCACGAGGGCCATTATATTTACATGTCGCGAGGAGCATGCCACGAGGGCCATTATATTTGCATGTCGCGAGAACCATGCCACGAGGGCCATCATATTTACATGTCGCGAGGACAATGCCACGAAGGCCATCATATTTGCATGTCGCGAGTACCATTGCATGATCATCCATATTATCATTCAATACCGCAGATACACATCCCCTGCAAAGACTATTTCCTTCTACCGGCCGATTGCAAAGAGGATGACATTCATATGCGTCCCTAAGTCATATTTGCTGCGCAAGATCGACCCTCAGCATGCCTATATCCGAGATTGCGTGAGATGGTGGAGTCTAACATTGAGGATATCATTATCATCATTATCATTTTCATCCTTCATTATGCCAAATCTAGCATTCAACATATTTATATCCGATATCGCGTAAGAAGGATGAGTCTGACATTGAGGGTATATTTACTCCTTTATTATGCCAAATCTGGCATTCAACATGTTTATATCCGATATTGCATAAGAGGAAGTAGTATGACGTTGAGGGTATATTTGCTCTTTTATTATGCCAAGTCTGGTAGTCAGCATATTTATATCCGATATCGCATAAGATGGAGGAGTTTGACATTGAGGTTATATTTTCTCCTTTATTATGCCAAGTCTTGCACTCAGTATGCTTATATCCGATATTGCATAAGATGGAGGAGTCTGACGTTGAGGGTATATTTGCTCCTTTGTTATGCCAAGTCTGGTACTCAGCATGCTTATATCTGATATCGCGTAAGACGGAGGAGTATGACGTTGAGGGTATATTTTCTCCTTTATTATGCCAAGTATGGCACTCAGCATGCTTATATCCGATATCGCGTAAGATGGAGGAGTCTGACATTGAGGGTATATTTGCTCCTTTATTATGCCAAGTTTGGCACTCAGCATGCTTATATCCGATATCACGTAAGATGAAGGAGTCTAACATTGAGGATATTATTATTATTTATTATGCCAAGTCTGACATTCAGCATATTTTTATCTGATATCATGTAAGATGGAGGAGTCTAACATTGAGGGTATATTTGCTCCTTTATTATACCAAGTCTGGCACTCAGCATGCTTATATCCGATATCGCGTAAGACGGAGGAGTCTAACGTTGAGGATATTATTACTATTTATTATGCCAAGTCTGGCATTCAGCATATTTATATCCGATATGGCATAAGACAGAGGAATCTATCATTGAGGGTGTATTTGCTCCTTTATTATGCCAAATCTGGCATTCAACATATTTTTATCCGATATCGCATATGATGGAAGAGTCTGACGTAGAGGATATTTATGCACCCTTATTTATTTGAGATAACAAAGTCTCTCACCGAAGGATGTTCGTATATTCAAGAGCATCAATCGCTAGAAAATACAGCTATATTTGATTGTGTGGCAAAGGCTGTGTCACCCTCGATGATCAAAAACACTTGCCATCAAGGTCAAAAGCATATAGTCCAAGGGATGTCTGTAAGACGCCATCTAAATCAAACGATGTACTGGATTTCCCCAAAATTAGAAGGCCAAAGGTTGTCTGTAAGTCACAGCAATATCTGAAACTGGATAGTGTGCAAGATTGCCCAAAACTTGACAGACTAAGAGTTATCTGTAAGACGCAGTGATATCTGAAACCGGATAGTGTGCAAGATAACTTGAAGATTGACGGTTCAAGGGTTATGCATAAGTCACAAAAATATCCAAAATTGGGTAAAAGTGCAAGACTACCAAAAATTGATAGTCCAAGGGTTATCTATAAGCCACGACTGTAATGACCCTTCCGGTCATTTACACGTTTTCACCTTTCTTGTACCATTAGAGCTTACTTGTAGCGGTCCAAGTCATTTATGGCTTGTCGGGACCGGTAGTTCGGTTCCCGGACCATTGTTTGGTATTTATGGCCGTTCCTCGTTTTAGAGCTTCAACTTTGGAAATCGTTGAATTCCAACAACATTCTTGGTAATACCAAAGAATTAAACCAAGGTTCTAGGTTAAAGGAATCCCTTACTCGAAAGTTCGAGTTAAAGAAGTGCCTGGTGTAACACCTCGCCCGTTTGGAAGGATTAAAGTAACCCGTGCCTTTGAGGTAAGACTAATAGTGTCTAATATACTAAGACGGATGTGTTATGAAGTGTTTTAATGGAAAAATGGTCGTATGATAAGTTTTGAAGTCAAGCAATTTGCGAAACAAAAGTCGGAAAAAGTTATTGTAAATTCCATTAAGGAATTCTCTTCAAATTTGGGTTAAATGTCTTGGGGTGTTTCTCCCTATCTATAAAGAATTAGTGGGCCCCCAATATACCAAATCAGTATAGTTTTCAATGCACTAAACCGTTCATCCATACGACTTCAGAATAGAGAGATATTCACATTTTTGTAAGACTGCACAAAAAGACACGTCAAGGTGGGGCCTACGTCCTAAGTCGGTTCAGCTTATAAAAGCTGATTTCTCCTTCGTTTTAACCCATATCTTTCACCCAAAATTCTCAGAAAATCAGAAGGAAAGTCCATAAATAATCCATGGACTTTGATCCTTTCAAGTCGGAAGTTTAACGGAAGTTGCTCTACGTCGCGAGCTTGTCATTTTGGTATAGTTTTCCCCGTCGATTTCATGGAGTATCTTCGTGGGTGTTGATGCAGCAAGCTAGCAGGTGTTTTCTGAGTATTTGGCAGTAGCTATGGAGTTATTTTGGTGAGGTATGGATCCCGTATACTTATCTATTTGTTGGATCAAGATTCTAAGCTTCTAGTCACGAAAAGTTGTATTTTTCGATAACTTGTAGTAGTTTCTTGTTGGATTTGGATATGTTTGTTGTTCCTGTAAGGAGGCAGGTTGTTAATCTTGGAATATTGAATATTTTGGTCAAGGAAATCTCTCCCCTATGACCCTCCTTCGTTATTATATGTTCTAGTATTATTTTATGGATTTCTGAGCCACGAAGTGGTATTTTGGATTTGTGGCTTTGGACATCCCCTTTATCTTGTTATGTTTGGTTATTGTTGTGGTGTTCTGGTTGTGGTAAGCTTCTGGAGGGATTGGGAAATTGTGCCATTCTTTTTGGGATTGCATACGATAGTGATTGGATTGGACAAACGTGAAGTATGCCTTGAAATAGTGCCTCGGGAGCTCGTCGCTCCTTGGAAATGTGGTTAACGTATTGCTGTTGGATTTAGCTGCCATTTGTTATTGTTATTAGCCTCATTTTTATGCTTTGGAGTTGGCTGGTCGCGAGTGTGACATTAACACCTTATCAAATGGTTATGGCTCGTTCTTGCAGCCTCGTCGATTCTAGCAATTGTTCCATTACCTTGGTTGGTCAGGCTTCATAGAGACGCCTTTTGTGGATTCAGTTGAAAGTATTTGTTTTGTGTGATTCAGAGCTTCCTGGAGCTATCGAGTCTGGACGATGTCGTTCCCGCAGCTAGTCATGGGATGACAGGTAGGTTATGGTTTTCCCCTATCTAGACTCTGCGTATATAGGCTATAACTGCATTAATTAGCATCCTTGGATGGGTTGTTATAGGTTGGTACCCTAGACCTTGTCCGCCTTTCGTCCGTCTATTTTATACGTTGTTTGTAGTATTCGCATAGTAATGTATATTACCTTTGTGGTCCTGTGTGGCCATGTATTGACTCTGGAACATAGATGGTGGGCTATTTGGGAATGCCCACGAGTCCCGGACATAGAGATTATCCTTTTATGTTAGTTATATCTGCTGAGTAGCTATTGGGCCTGTGCAGGGCTGATAGGAATTGTTGTGAGCCGTTGGGCTACTTTTATATTTGTGTGCGAGCATATTATCCATGAAAAAGGTTTTTCCCTGCATGTTTTACTACAATTTTGGCTGTGAGCCACTACTGACAGTTTTCCTAAATTTGCATGGCCCTGGGGGCCCATTTTTGGTACTGTTGTTGATAAAAAAAGGGATTTTTGGATGTTTTCGCACTAATTTTATTACTGATACTAGTCTCTGCGGGGCAGAGGACCAAATTTGATTTTATTACTGATACTAGTGTCTGCAGTGCAGAATACCAGACTTGATTTTATTAGTGATACTAGTCTCTGCAGGGCGGAGCACTAGACTTGATTTACTACTATTTTAGACCCGGTTATGCCCGGGCAGCCTTGGAGGGGTTTTTGAGGCATTTTATACTACTTTAGTCCTGGACAGGGTCTGGGCATGCATATTTGAGACTGGGTCTCTATCTTGATCTCGGACTTGCTTCCGAATGACATGTCTTGATACTGAGTTTTAGTATGGGGTCAGGGACCTCCATGGACCTTGCCGCTCCGGGCCTGGGGCTTCGGGCTGAGTGCACAGGATGGAAGGGTATACGGTGGAGTAGAGGTATACAGGCTAAGCCCTTCCATGGAACCTGCCTGCTGGGCCCGATTGGCACCGGAGGAGGTACATACAGAGGTTCTATTTCACACATCATATCATATCATATCATGCATTGGATTCCACCCTTGTTTGCTGTGTGTTAAGTGTATGCTCCGGTAGTATGGGATGTCGGAGGGTTTACTTTCACTTGATTGTGTTCGTCAGTTGTATGGGCGGCCGTTGGGACTGTAGATAGACTATATTTACTCCCATCTTTATTTAGAGCTTGTCTTGGCACCCTGTTCTTGAAAGATTAGTGATGGCTAGCCTGTTGAGGCTTTGGTTGTGGGATTTTTAGTTATTGAGAGGGCTTTGGAGTCCTATCTTATTGAGGAACTTTTGTGTGGCCTTCTGAGCAGAGTGTGAGACTCTGGTTACATTCTTGTGGGAAGCTGAGTGGTATCTCTCGGTTATTTTGGGCTAGTTATTTCATCCTAGGGTTGTACTTGTGAGGTGATTCCCTGGTTATGCTATCATATGATTGGATTGGTGTTATGATTTCCTTATACTGGTTGATTTCATTTTGAGTATGTTAGACTGCTCTCCGTATTTTCCTTCCACTTGAGGTTACCGGTATACCGCTATTTTCTGAACTCTCTCTCTACTTACTTATTTTATTGTGCAAGGACTCCAGGTGTGTTCTCCTTTCCTTGACCTGTGATTCTATGTAATTGTATCTCTGTGCTAGCATGTGTTACTTGAAGCTCTTGGTTATGGATGATCTGTGCTAGCTCCTTGTGCCTTGCTTATTGCCTCAGTGACTGCTTTCTTTCTATCTGTTACTTACTGCTTTTATATCTTATATGCGCTCAGTCGGCCTATGATACCTACTAAGTACCCATGGTTTTGGTGCTCATGCTACACTTCTGCACTTTTTTTTGGTGCAGATATTAGCTGAGCTTTCGCCGTTGATCACGTTGGAGACTCGTGTAGCTTTTGGATCTTTGAGACTAGGGTGAGCGCCTGATGATCGGGGCTTGTCTACATCTCATCTGTTGTACTGTTGCTCCTTGTACTTTCGGAGGCAATTTATCATGTATTTTGTTACTACTAGCACTTGTATTCTATTAGAAGCTTCTGTACTATTGATACCAAGTTTTGGGGTTGGTGTAGTTTCCTTTATGTATTTATATTCGAGTTTTGCTTTCACTTATTTCTTCTTGCTGGTGCATTTTGGTTAGGTAGTAGCCCATTACTAACCATTCTGGGCTACGGGAATTGGTTCGCCTACTGAGGATTGTAGGTGCCATCATGATTTGAGAAATCGGGTTGTGACAGCTTGGTATCAGAGCTCTAGGTTCACCGGTGTCATGGTACAGAAGCAAGTGTCTAAGTAGAGTCTCGTGGATTGGTAGGATGACATCCGTATCCTATCTGCGGGAGTCTACAGGGCATTGTTAGGAAAAGTTTCATCTTTTTGGCTCCTCATCGTGCGTTCTTGGCTCTATTGACTTCTAGACTTCGATTATTCATTCATTCTGAGATGCCTCATACGAGTGCGATAGCGGTTGGTGACGAGGCTTCTGTGCCTATTGCTTCAGTGCTTCTATCAGTGCCAGGACTCCAGAGTGAGGGTTTACTATATTAGATAGAGGTGTGGGGTCAGTCCAACCTCTGATTGGATTTATAGCGACCTCAGTGCTTCAAGACACCGTGGCTAGGACTCTGAGCCCTCCGGTGAGTGTTTCAGTACCTGGTTCTGTGAGTGGCGCTTCAGTTAGAGTTGAGCTTCTAGTTCTTCAGCAGGATTGTCTGTCTGTATTGGAGTACGAGGTAAGATTTTCCCATTGGACTTCATCTGGTATAGGTTGTTTTTGGTGTGGTGAGCATGGGAACCTTACTAGGAATTGCCCCATGATTGTGTATCCCAAACAGACTGGTTGTTATCATTGTGGAGAGATTGGTCACCTTTATTGAGCTTGACCCGGCGAGGGCCGGTTGGGCCTTTAGTTTTGAATACTCAGCCCAGAGTTATATCCTGTCAGCTTGATGCTCCTCTTGGTGGGCCAGAGGTAGAGGTTCCTGATATTATTGCTCCATGTTAGGCTTTTGCTACCTTCGACTTATGTTAGTCCCGCTCGTGTTGCGACTCTATCCCTTCTGTCGTGTAATTGCTTATATGCCTACCTGCTACTTGTTTAAGTTGTTTGGCTACTCGAATTGTAGTATCGATATGTTATTTCATTGGTAGTTTATTCTTTAGTAGTGGATGGGGGTAAGTTAGCCTTGAGAGGTGTTTTCCCAGAGTTTTAGCTCGTGGGTAGTTCTTGTTAGTCTGTTTCTAGTTGGGTTATCCCTGTTTCATTGTGATTTTGGACTTGTGGTTGAGTTGCCCTTGTTGAGCCGTCCTAGATGGTTGTTGCCTAGGCCGTTATCTAGCGTGGCTAGAGATCCGTGTGATGGTTTCGTGTAATACCGGTAGTTGGCCGGAGTTGAGATTTTGCCTCAATTGGGAGATATTGGTTATGCTAGTGTGCATAGATTGGTTTGGTCTCCCGAGTGTCTAGAGTCGACCCTCTTTGTTGATTAGTTTAGGAGGTTGGCAGGTATGTGGGTTGTTCCCATAGTCTCCTCCACTTCCTGGTCCGTTGGGTGTTTGGTTGTATCCCTAGCTCCAGTTGGAACGAATCTTGATCGTAGTTCTTTCGATGAGCTCTGGATGTTGGCATCGTGATTGGGTCTTGACTTTAAGCACTTCCGACTAAGTGTTGATCGTAACCTTGTGGTTGAGTTGTATTTGTAAGCATTTTGGGTGAGTTGGGCATCCGGCCCATTCTTCTCCTGCCTTAGTGAATTTGACGTGTAGCTATGAGTAGTAAGGTAATGGCTTTAGGTTCTTATTCGAGAAAGGATTTGTAAGGTTTAGTATGTGCTAAGGAAGCATTTTTGTTTAGTTGAAAAAGAAGGGAGATACTCTTTGTATGTGTTTATGTGTCCTCGTAGTTGCCTAAGGTGGCGATGAAGGTTTGCTTTGGGATTGTGTGTCGGTGATTCGATTTAGCCGTCTACACATTGTTGTGGGTTTTCCATCGACTGGTTTTGTTTCAGTAGCAACTAGGTATTTGAAATTTGCATATTCAGGCCTAGTTGACTTGGGTTCTTACGGGTTCATTGGCATCATCCTGGTTCGACCAAGACTTTAGTTGGTAGTTTTGAAAGTCGGTGTTCAGAATCATAACTTGGCAGGTTACATCGGATGGTTTGTGGCAGTTTCTATTTGGTTGCAGCATCCTAGTGCCGGGAGGCAGTGGGTGCAGGCAACTTAGCTTCTTTACTTTAGTTATGGATGCAGCTATTGGCCTTGGACACCTAGTCCTTGGCTAACCTCTGCAAGAGGCAAGATATTCTAGATTTCAACAGTGTTCTAGTTAGTACGAGGTCCTTCTACCATGGTTGGACAGAATCAACGGCGTAAGTTTGAGCTTCAGCAGTGGTGTATGCTTTATGTGGGCAGCTTGTGCGGGTTAAGACTAGCGAGGCTATTTTGAGCTCTGATGATACGTAGAGACTGGTAATAGCCATTCGTTTGCCCAGGATTTGAAATCTTGTTTAATTGATTCCTCCGAAGTAGTTGTTTATGTGGGGTTCTAGTGTTGGTTAAACTCGGCCAGTATGGACGAGAAGTTTGTTAGGGTATATGCTTCGAAGTGGTTGGTTGTTTGCTGAACCAGTAGAGCGGTTGATTCGAGCCAAAGGAATGAATTGAAAGTATATGCGAAAATTTCTATGGCTAGATGGTAACTTTGAACCCCATGCACCTTTTTCTTTTGCCTTCGGGGTGTTTGGACTTGATATTCGTGGCATGGTGGGATTCTTCCTGAGGTGAGATTCGTAAGGCAATTTCACATTTAAATGGTGTTCGAGTGTTTGGAGTAGCAGTAGTGTTTTCTAGAGTTGGGAGCTTGGCTCATGGTTACAGACCTCGTGGTAGGCTTACCACACTTATTGAAGGATCGTGGTTTTGGTTTGGGTCTTTTGGGCAGGTTGCCCTGGTTCATTCAGTTTCAGCTGATTCAGACCTGGCACGGTTCAGTTAGCGAATTTGATGTTAGAAAAAAATGTTCGTTCATTGGTTGGTGGTCAGTCAAGGCAGGTAACTTTAATTTCAATGATATGCTATGGGTTGTTATCTTGGATGGCAAAGGCTAGTAGCCTATATCTTGGCTTAAAACACATTTGTACAATGGGTGACTTCGTTCGTGGTAAAGTATAAGCAGGAACTATGGATCTTCGGTATGTCAGTTGATGCTTCGAGAGTGGTTTGAGTATTCGGCTTGTATGCAGCTTCCTGTTTGTGGTGCTAAAGGATTCAGTTCAGAATTAAAAAAAAGGGGCTTTTGCGGAACAACGGGTTCATGAGTTAGAGTTTCGGGTTGATGGATTTTCTGGTAAACTTGGTATGGTTTTGAGGATTCGAGTTTTGTGTTTTGATAGCCTTGGTGCACTGGTTTCAGTGTTGTGTAGGTGCTTTTTGGTTGACATTCTCTAGGTTTAGTTTGGGTTGGCAGATCTTTGGAGGTTGAAATCTAGCTTGGCTAGTAAGAAATTAAGGCTTGGTTTCTTTCTTTGGTTCTGTTCCATTGGGTGCCATATGGTCGCGGAGGTTAACCCGGCTTGTCTAAGAGAGTAGTGCGGGCGTTGTATCCGCTATTCTTAAATCTCTCTTATTTTCTTCCTTTCTTACTTTCGGGGACGAAAGTCTTTTTAGTAGTGGATGATGTAATGACCCTTCCGGTCATTTACACGTTTTCGCCTTTCTTGTACCATTAGAGCTTACTTGTAGCGGCCCAAGTCATTTATGACTTATCGGGACCGGTAGTTCGGTGCCTGGGGCATTTATTTGGTATTTATGGCCGTTCCTCATTTTAGAGCTTCAACTTTGGAAATCGTTGACTTCCGATAACATTCTTGGTAATACTAAAGAATTAAACCAAGGTTCTAGGTCAAAGGAATCTCTTACTCGAAAGTTCGAGTTAAAGAAATGCCTCGTGTAACACCTCGCCTGTTTGGAAGCTTTAAAGTAACCCGTGCCTTTGGGGTAAGACTAATAGTGTCTAATATACTAAGAAGGATGTGCTATGAGGTGTTGTAATGGAAAAATGGTCGTATGATAAGTTTTGAAGTCAAGCAAGTTGCGAGACAAAAGTCGGAAAAAGTTATTGTAAATTCCTTTAAGGAATTCTCTTCAAATTTTGGTTAAATGTCTTGGGGTGTTTCTCCCTATCTATAAAGATTTATTGGGCCCCCAATATACCAAATCGAAGGTCTACGAGTCTAGTTTCCAACTCACTAAACCGTTCATCCATACGACTTCAGAATAGAGAGATATTCACATTTTTGTAATACTGCGCAAAAAGACACGTCAAGGTGGGGCCTACGTCCTAAGTCAGTTCAGCTTATAAAAGCTGATTTCTCCTTCGTTTTAACCCATATCTTTCACCCAAACTTCTCAGAAAATCAGAAGGAAAGTCCATAAATAATCCATGGACTTTGATCCTTTCAATTCGGAAGTTTAACGGAAGTAGCTCTACGTCGTGAGCTTGTCATTTTGGTATAGTTTTCCCCGTCGATTTCATGGCGTATCTTCGTGGGTCTTGATGCAGCAAGCTAGCAGGTGTTTTCTGAGTATTTGGCAGTAGCTATGGAGTTATTTTGGTGAGGTATGGATTCCGTATACTTATCTATTTGTTGGATCAAGATTCTAAGCTTCTAGTCACGAAAAGTTGTATTTTTCGATAACTTGTAGTAGTTTCTTGTTGTATTTGGCTATGTTTGTTGTTCCTGCAAGGAGGCAGGTTGTTAATCTTGGGATATTGAATATTTTTGTCAAGGAAATCTCTCCCCTACAACCCTCCTTCGTTATTATATGTTCTAGTATTATTTTATGGATTTCTGAGCCACGAAGTGGTATTTTGGATTTGTGGCTTTGGACAGCCCTTTTTTCTTGTTATGTTTGGTTATTGTTGTGGTGTTCTGGTTGTGGTAAGGTGCTGGAGGGATTGGGAAATTGTGCCATTCTTTTTGGGATCGCATACGATAGTGATTGGATTGGACAAACGTGAAGTATGCCTTGAAATAGTGCCTCGGGAGCTCGTCGCTCCTTGGAGATGTGGTTAACGTATTGTTGTTGGATTTAGCTGCCATTTGTTATTGTTATTAGCCTCATTTTTATGCTTTGGAGTTGGCTGGTCGCGAGTGTGACATTAACACCTTATCAAATGGTTATGGCTCGTTCTTGCAGCCTCGTCGATTCTAGCAATTGTTCCATTACCTTGGTTGGTCAGGCTTCATAGAGACGCCTTTTGTGGATTCAGTTGAAAGTATTTGTTTTGTGTGATTCAGAGCTTCCTGGAGCTGTTCGAGTCTGGACGATGCCATTCCCGCAGCTAGTCATTGGATGACAAGTAGGTTATGGTTTTCCCCTATCTAGACTCTGCGTATATAGGCTATAACTGCATTAATTAGCATCCTTGGATGGGTTGTTATAGGTTGGTACCACAGACCTTGTCCGCTTTTCGTCCGTCTATTTCATACGTTGTTTGTAGTATTCGCGTAGTAATGTATATTACCTTTGTGGTCCTGTGTGGCCTTGTATTGACTCTGGAACATAGATGGTGGGCTATTTGGGAATGTCCTCGAGTCCCGGACATAGAGATTATCCTTTTAGACTGGTTATGTCTGCTGAGTAGCTATTGGGCCTGTGCGGGGCTGATAGGAATTATTGTGAGCCGTTGGGCTACTTTTATATTTGTGTGCGAGCATATCATCCATGAAAAAGGTTTTCCCCTGCATGTTTTACTACAATTTTGGCTGTGAGCCACTACTGACAGTTTTCCTAAATTTGCATGGCCCTGGGGCCCGTTTTTGGTACTGTTGTTGATAGAAAAGCGGATTTTTGGATGTTTTCGCACTAATTTTATTACTGATACTAGTCTCTGCGGGGCAGAACACCAGACTTGATTTTATTACTAATACTTGTCTCTGTGGGGCGGAGCACTAGACTTGATTTACTACAGTTTTAGACCCGGTTACGCCCGGGCACCCTTGGAGGGGTTTTTGATGCATTTTATACTACTTTAGTCCTGGACAGGGTCTGGGCATGCATATTTGAGACTGGGTCTCTATCTTGATCCTGGATTTGCTTCCGGATGACATGTCTTGATACTGAGTTTTAGTATGGGGTCGGGGACCTCCATGGACCTTGCCGCTCCGGGCCTGGGGCTTCGGGCTGCGTGCGCCGAAGGGAAGGGTATATGGTGGAGTAGAGGTATACATGCTGAGCCCTTCCATGAAACCTTCCTGCTGGGCCCGATTGGCACCAGAGGAGGTACATACAGAGGTTCTATTTCACATATCATATCATATCATATCATATCATGCATTGGATTCCACCCTTGTTTGCTGTGTGTTCAGTGTACGCTCCGGTAATATAGGATGCCGGAGGGTTTTCTTTCACTTGATTGTGTTCCTCGATTGTATGGGCTGCCGTTGGGACTATATGTAGACTATATTTACTCCCGTGTTTATTCAGAGATTGTCTTGGAACCCGGTTCTTGAAAAATTAGTGATAGCTAGCCTGTTGAGGCTTTGGTTGTGGGATTTTTGATTATTGAGAGGGCTTTGGAGTCCTATCTTATTGAGGCACTTTTGTGTGGCCTTCTGAGCAGAGTGTGAGACTCTGGTTCTATTCTTGTGGGAAGCTGAGTGGTATCTCTCGGTTATTGTGGCCTAGTTATTTCATCCTAGGGTTGTACTTGTGAAGTGATTCCCTGGTTATGCTATCATATGATTGGATTGGTGTTATGATTTCCTTATACTGGTTGATTCCATTTTGAGTATGTTAGACTGCTCTCCGTCTTTTCCTTCCACTTGAGGTTACCGGTATACCGCTATTTTCTGAACTCTCTCTCTACTTACTTATTTTATTGTGCAAGGACTCCAGGTGTGTTCTCCTTTCCTTCACCTATGATTCTATGTAATTGTATCTCTGTGCTAGCATGTGTTACTTGAAGCTCTTGGTTATGGATGATCTATGCTAGCTCCTTGTGCCTTTCTTATTGCCTCAGTGACTGCTTTCTTGCTATCTGTTACTTACAGCTTTTATATCTTATATGCGCTCAGTCAGCCTATGATACCTACTGAGTACCCGTGGTTTTGGTGCTCATGCTACACTTCTGCACTTTTTTTTTGGTGCAGATATTAGCTGAGCTTTCGTCGTTGATCATGTTGCAGACTCGTGTAGCTTTTGGATCTTTGAGACTAGGGTGAGCGCCTGACGATCGGGGCTTGTCTACATCTCATCTGTTGTACTGTTGCTCCTTGTACTTTCGGAGGCAATTTATGTTGTATTTTGTTACTACTAGCACTTGTATTCTATTAGAAGCTTCTGTACTATTGATACCAAGTCTTGGGGTTGGTGTAGTTTCCTTTATGTATTTATATTCGAGTTTTGCTTTTACTTATTTCTGCTTGCTGGTGCATTTTGGTTTGGTAGTAGCCCATTACTAACCGTTCTGGGCTACGGGAATTGGTTCGCCTACTGGGGATTGTAGGTGCCATCATGACTTGAGAAATCGGGTTGTGACAACGACATATCCACATTGATATTGTGCAGGACTACCCAAAGGCTAGCAATTCAAGGGAAATCTATAAGTCGCGTTATATACAAGATCGGATAAATGTGCGGGATTACCCTAAAATGGCAATTCGAAGGACATCTGTAAGCTGCCTCTATTCAAAGTCGGATGATGTGCAAGATTACTTGAAGTTGACAAATCAAAGGCATTTGTAAGCCGCCTCTATCTAAAGTCGGAAGATGTGCTAGATTACCCAAAGCCTGACAATTCAGAGAATATCTATTAGTCGCATCGATACGAATGATGTGCAAAACTTACCCTAAAGGCATATGCAAAGACTACTGGCGATAGCCACAAAGGCTATCACGTTCAAGAGAACGCCGCAAATGGTTGCAAGGACCGTCACGTCAAAAGGCCACGAAGGTTGTCATACTCAAAAATCGCCACAAAGTCAATCCTATCTGATAGCCACGAAGGCTATCACATTCTCATCATAAAAGTTGTTATTTCCTAAGACAGAGACAGGAAAGGATGACATCTGATTCAAAAAGCAACCAAAAGAGAAAATGAGGTACAAAGCTATCTCTCCTTATTGAGCTTCTTTACTACTAACAATTTCATTTCAAAATTTGTCGAGAACATCCGAGAGAATGAAAATATCGAACCAGAATGACAGGTATGAAATACGTCAAAAGGACGTCATGACACAATATTCGAACATAATCCCAGGGCGAGGTGTGACAAAGAAACTACCTCCCCAAGTGGAATTATATTACTAATAATAATTTTGTTTTAATATGTTGTCGAGAGTATCCAAGAAGGATGAAATTCTCAAAGCAAAACCACAGGTGCGGACATCATAAAAAAAGATGCATCACAACATAGAACTTTTTCTTAGCAGCAAACTGGGACATAGTCCGAAGAGGAATACCAAACTCTTTGGACACGAGCTGAGGAACGACTTTCACCACCATCAAACCACACCCCTATCAGAAGGCATGTGGGTATTTCCTATCTTTGGGTCTTAGTTTCGCATCCAGGGTGTTTTTCTAAACTCATGCTGGGAGCAATATTCCTTTTTTTCAAATCCGAGTGACGATGCACCCCGAGCTTTGGAAATTATGTCCAGGTAAAATCTTATTTATAGATGTGAAGAGCTCCACATTCATAGTTGAGAGATTACAAGCCTCTTTTCTATAGCTCAATTATTTGTCACTCATTCCGAGCAAAAGGTTGCCTTAACATAAAGATTACTTTTTCCACTGATTAAGTAGAACTACAAGCAACCTAATTCTCAAGTCTTGGGATATGTAGGTGGATCTATGTTGAAAACTCAGCTGCATTCTAAACCTCCCCAATCGTTACTCCCCAGTTTTTTGGCCTCTCCTTAATTTGAGACCTAAATAGTTTGAAATTCTTTGAAAATCGTGTATAAAATCAAGCATCTTGAACTACAAGTGGCCTGAATTCTCATGTAACATAAGATATGTAGGAAACTCGATACCTGAGTTTGGCCATAATTCTTTGAAATTCATGCTAGAACCAACCGCTTTCAGAAGATGAATCTATGGTCGGATAAAATTGGGAACGTCAATTACCTTTGCCTTGGGTTCATTACACTCACCCTACCCAAAGGGAGGAACAGTTGTTGACACCCAATTTTTACCCTCCACATTTCGAATTAACCTTGAGCCTTTTTGGTTTTTAAACAATTTTCGTAAATAATTGTTTGTGAAAAAGGATAAAATATTTTCCAAATCAACTTTATAATAGTTTTTAAGTAAATAATTTATATCTTTCATGTTTAATTACATGGAATTTATATAAGTTCACTTAAGGAACTATTGTAAAGTTTAATTTCATAAGAAAATCCTTTTAAAAATTAAACGTTTGATTTTGCTATAAAATTAATTCAAGTGAGAGATTAATTGAACAAGTTAATTTCATAATTGTTTAGGAGGTAATTCTGTGTTGAAAAAATTAATTATTTTTATTGTTTTAATTAATAAAGCTCGAGGTTAATTGTAATTAATTCACCTGTATTCCAATCCTAGCCTAATTTCTTAAACTATTTAAATCCTAGCCGAATTGCATCTAATTACTCCTAATTTGGCTATTCCTTGAATTTAAAATGGCCATATTTTCCCGTCCTACTTTCCTCCTTTTCATCCGACCCGGTCCAGCCCACTCGCCCTTATACCACCACAACCTTAGTCTCTTCTTTCTTTTCTCTCAACAGACCAAACACCCCTCTAGTTCTTCTTTATCTTCTCTCATCTGTCACCTCTCAAAACCCTAGCCGCCGCTAGCCTTTCCCAATGTCTCCCTCATCTCTCCGTACCTAAATCATGTGCTGGGCACAGGGATCGTACCTAGAAGGCACCAGGCGAGCAACATGGAGGAATCTCCCTCCTCCATCATCCTTGACGGGTAAATTCACTCAAGATTTGTACCAAGATGGTACTATTTTTAACAGCTCATCGAAACAATGTCCAAACGCTGTTAAAATTCCCAAACGCCATCCACCCTCCGTCAAGATGATGAGCTGGCAATCGAGATGGTTCTAGAAGGGCTCGATGTGGCGTTCTCTCTGCCAAATTAGGGGAAATTCATACAAAAATTATACTTGCTTCGCTGTGAAGGTTTATCTGAAGGGAAATTCGATTTTCCCCAAGTGATTTACCTAAAGGCCCCTTTGTTTCCCCCCCCCCCCCCCCAATCCCTCTAAAATTTTCCTATATAAACCCCTCTTTGATTGAGTTGGGTAGCTGACTTTTGGGGGGAAATTTGGGAATTTTGGTGGACCACTCCACTAATCTCACGTAACCAAAGGTTCAGAGAGAAAAATACTTCAAACAATCAAGTTTTCAGCAAAATAATCCAAGTTCAGGTGGTATTGAGACGGTTCCGGCAGAAGCTCATTCGTTCCGAGGTCGCTGCTCCGAGAAAGGTAAACTCTGCATTCCCTTCGTCTTTCTTTTATTTTAAGAGTCATGTCTCATTGTGCTTCCTAGATATTTCCTTCTGGTTTTAGGTTGAATTTGCTTTTATAATTACGAGCTCTACTTTTCTTTCTTAAGAATCTCTGGTTTGAGCTTGTCTTGTCTGGTGTTATGTGCTTGTTATGGTATGGATTTAGGAAGAAAAACAATAGAATTTGCTCTGTTGATTTTGAACTGTTGTCGAGTTTAGAAATTTTCAGACGATATTATGATCGTTTCACGACCGATATGTGCATATAAAGAATGTTATTTTGTGCAAGGATTTTTATTTAAGAGCTAGTTATCAAGTATATATTTGATTATTAGATGATGTTTGCCCTCATTTAGGTTCGGATTCACTGATTTTGTTTGGATAATAGAATAAAACATATGATTTCCTGTTGGTCCGAATTTCATCTACGTCTATCATGTGTTCTTCATAAATAAACTTCTGTTAAACATGACTGTTTCTCATCTATTCTGAGTTTGATCTAGGGTGTTGTATGATTGATAATATGTTTTTCTTAATCACGTATTGACCCATATCGGTGTGGAGTAAAGTTTGTTGTGTATTTGTGTTAACTTGGCTTCGTTCCCTTCCATCTTCTTCTGTTATTCCATGTTTGAAACTTTCTCTATTGTTGCTCAAAAAATGAATCTTGATGAATGACCTTAAATGCATCTTTATCGGTTCTTTACTTCAACAAAAGTTTCAAGCTACAAGTTGTGGGATTACCTAGATCCAGGCATGCTTGTTCCTGTTTGATTATGCCCATTTAAAGAGGTTCATGTTATTTTTGAAATCCAAATGCACCTGTTAGATCATAGGATGAGAACATTCCTTTTCTTTTCATCTTGATTCATTCAATATACCCTTGTCGTGTCAATTTGTTCAATTAACATGTTTCATTATTCTCTCGTGATATTATTTAGCGTGAGATCTCTCTGTTTTCCTTTTCAAATTTGCTTAATCTGTCCTCAAGAATTGTTGCCTAAAACTCATTAAGAGAAGAAGAATGGACCATAGCGTCATGTGATTTCTGCCTTTTTTTTATTTCACGAATAGCTTTATCATCTTCGAGTTCCAAGTTTGCTTTTGATCTATGAGTCTGTTTAGAGTTTATGAAGCACTGTCCATGCGTTTATCAGTATATGATTTTCTTGAAAAGAGAAGTGTGCTCGGTTGAGTTTGATATTTAAAGTTTCCTATAAAATGAATGCATTGTGACCATGTTTAACCGTCTTGGGAGAGAAAAATAGGAGACTAGAGGATTTTTGCTTGAGTTGGAATTTCTCTTGTGTGCCAGATATTGTTCTAAAAATAGAGTGTTGAAAAGGTTTCAATTTAGCCTAATGATTGTTTTGGGTGTTAAAAATGCTTCCACTGATTCCCAATTCGAAAAGTCATGGATGATAATTAAATCATGTATGTTTGGTATATATATTTGATAAAATTCATCTTTTCATAGATATATGAGTTAAGATCGAAAATTGAGTTTATACTAATCCTTATCTTGTTCTATGCATGAAATACCATGAGTCCAAATAGACTCCTTTTCTTTGCATTTTGTTGGGCCTGGATGCCCAACATTTCATTATCAAGTCAGCCCAGATGAAGATCGACCCACATGTTAAAGAAGACGAGCGAATAGGCTAAAGCCCACATACCTAGTAACTGTGGCAACAGCCCAAGACGGGCAAAAATCTGAAGAGAACTGGACCAAAGTCCATTTGATAGCAGCAACAGTCCAAAAAAAATAGACTGAAAAATTTGAGGGTAATGGGCTAAAAGCCCATAAGCATAGTAGTAGCAGTGGAAGTGGGCCAAAGCCCAAACTTTAGATAGGACAGGTTTTGGACCTAGAGTCCAATGATTAATTAAGCCAAAGAGCTTAATTGCTTCTCCTTTTCTCTAACTCTTTATTCTTGTTTAGATAGAATTATCTGTAATTAATTTGGTTTAACACTTTAATTTAGCTGAATTATCCCCAAGATATGAAGACGTTTCTTGTTTAATTTCTCTATAATTATTTATCATTTACTTTATGTTAAGCATCTTTTATTTGTCAAGCACGTTTTTAGCAACTCTCTTCCTTTATTTCTTGAACATTTCCTAAAAACGTATATCAAATCTGCCTCTTTTTGTCAAGTCATAATTATCATGTTTTCTAAAAATTGAAATAAATCAAACCTTTTCATAAGTCAGTCAAAATAAGTTATTTTCAAACAAGTCCAGATAACCGCAAGTTAGCGGATATTTCGAATGCCTTTAAACCCTTCTCGGAACATTAATTTGAACCCTTACCCTTAATCTTTCAATTTTTTTTAAGTCATATCTATTTTTGACTTTAAAAGATTTTATAAGGTTTTCTTAATTTTCCTTTAATTAATTAAGTGGCTACCCTTGCTTTAAAATTGAAAATGTTTTGGAAACTTTAATTAAATTTTTGAAACGATTTTCAAATAAGTCATTTTTTTTCCCGTAAAACACTGACTATCGGAGCTTAGCTTTTAGTTCATCTTTTGTATTATGTACTCTTTTACTATTCAGAGACATGTGTATATATTGTTTTTGGATCCTTTGTACTATGTTTATATAGTTCCGGCTCTTATACTATGATACCAAGTTTTGGGTTGGTTTAGCTTCCGACTATGCATTCCTGTTGCTTATTTCTTTATCTTGTTCCTTGCTTATGCTTATTTACTATTCTTCTACATGCTTGTTAGATAGTAGCCCATTACTAATCATTCTGGACTACGGAGATTGGTTTACCTACATTGTGAAATGCCAACCCTCAGCAAAATAAATGCAATATATTGGAATATTACTCGTATGTAAATCATAATTTAAGAAACATAATGGATACATGAAGAGAAAAGGCAACCCAAAGCAGTGTGAATAAGACACGAGTAAAAAGCAAGTAACTCTATAATTAGGTTGACTTCAACCTTTGTGTCATTAATCATAAGTAAAATCTTTTATGAGAGTTTCTTAGTGTAACCGACCTACCACCATGTGAACACATAGGGTCCGATCTTGACTTGATTGACTAAGCCATTCCATCACCTCGTCGGGGTGATGAGACATACATATCATTAGCTAGAACTTGGATCCATATCATACCACATTAGGGTTAACATAGAGAAACTTCCCGAATAAATAGTACAACCCTTATCCTACTTTGACATACGTAGTTTCAGGCGTTTATATAAAGAGCACACACCTTCTCGATTAATAATGATTCTCCCAATTTTTATGTGAAAGATTGCTTAAGAGCCCATATTCATATTGTATATTTCTTCATCGTGTGAATCATAATATGGGGGAGAATGATCCATGAAATTATCAAGTTAACATCTTTGAAAGAAATCATAACATGGGTGAATAAACTATAAAATCATCAATTTAACATCTTAGAAAAGACATCATAAGTTATCGTTTTTTCATATTATTGTGATGACATGTTTAGAATTCATGAAATAAGAATATAAATGAGAACCTATAGATTTCATCTAGAGTTCATGACATCCGTAACGAGATAACATGAACAATGCATGATGTTTCATAATTTAAGTCCTAACTTGTCTCATTGAGGAAAATACACATAAAATATGAAAAATGTGATATGGGAAAGAATAATAATATTTCCACACAGAGATAGTTAGCTTTACATATCTTAATCGCTTCAAAATTGTTAATGAAAACTCTGAATTTTGAAGAAGAACTTCAAAAATCTATATTTGAACCTTTGAGAAGGATTTTCTTGAAAACTCTAAGATTTGAGAGATGATTCCCATTAACATCCGTATACAAGTTTAGAATTTCTTAGAAATTCTTAGAATAGACTTACCTTTATGTGAAAGAACGAGTAGAGGAGAGGAGAGAAAACTCATGCTAGGACTCAGAGAAGTGAAGAATGAAGTAAAATTTCAAAAAAAAAATGTGTATTAGGTTGTATTTTTAAAATTGATGACCGTTTTTTTAAGAAGATGCAACATATGCTCCATCACATCAAACTTGGATGCTATAGACAATGTGTCACATGCTCCATCAAATCAAATAGGTCGATTTGCTACATTTTTTATTGCGTCAAACTTGGATGTTATGGGTGATGCAATGCTTGCTCCATCGCATGAAACTATGAGATATGTTGCATTACTCAATTCATCCAACTTAGATGCTATGGGCAATGCGCCGCATACCTCATCACATCAAATACTTAAATTTTTACAATTTTAATAAAACAAATGTAACTTTTCATATGGAGCTCAGATCGATAACAGTTTGAAATGTTGAAAACTAAACACGAATAGGGTGTCAAGTATGACCATGCATTCTTATAAAAATCACATTTCACATCCAAATTCAACCTTAACTCCTGAGCACAACCATATTCTCTGGGTTCAGGTTGAATTACTCATTTTTAATGGGTCAACCCTTAGTATGAAAGTACGAGGTGTTATATTATCTCCTCTTTAGGACCATTTGTCCTCAAATAAGAATCATGGATTGAAATAAAACTAGCACTGGTACTTTCTAACAATTTTTGACACAGTTTTCTATGTAAATTGTATGATTTCTCAAGTCTTAAAGATTATAACGATACACTTAGCATAACAAAATGGGTAATAAACATAGACATCACTCCTCTTAACCTTTCAGTACAGAAAAAGGGAATTCTCTTCCAAACTTACTTTTCTTTTCATTCATCGACATCAATATGATTGCCCTGAGTGAAATACATAGGATTAGAGAGGAATGGATCATAGGCACAAATCATATGAGACATTAAGATTGAACATAGACATAACATAAGTATATTGAACATGGATAACATAACGTGGGACATAAGTCAATGGAACATAAAGTAAAGATAAGACATTTACCGTAGCTATTTTTCTTCTTGTTTAAGGAATAGATGCAGATATTTGAATTTCATATCATCTTCAGCTTCTGATGTGGCATCATTAATATTTTGATTTCTCTACAATCCTTTTACGTACGCTACTTCCTTCTTCCTTAACTTGCAAACTTGGCGATCAAGGATAGCCATGGGGACTTCTTTATAAGCCAAGCTTTCTTTAGCACCTATGATTTTTATAGGGACAACAAGGGATGAATCTGTCACGACTCAACTACGGTCCGTGTGGGTACCTACTCTAAGCACCTAGATAGGAGAATTCTAACCACCCCATTTAAAATGGGCCTGCATAAATAAATAAGAAACATGAAAATAGCCTTTAACATTCTTAAAAACCAGTTGCCCAATATTTAGTACAATAAAATCTTTTACAAGCTTAAATAAAAACCCTTCCTAGAAACTATTCTAAACAGGAACAAGAGATTCTAAGAGAATACAAAAGCTAAACAATGACACAACTCTCACCATAAGAAGAGAGGGGTAGAAGCTATTGGAGAATGCTATCTGCATTACTTGAGAAACAACAACTGATCCTGCAACCAGACTATACCAGAAGTTATAGCAAAAGTAGTATCAGTACAAACAACACGTACTAGTAGGCATCATCAGTCGATCCGAATCCACCACAAAATATCATATAATAATTAAGAGAAACATTCAATATGAAAGTTACACAATTCAGGTCTTGTAACAAGCTCCCTTACTATCTCAGGTATAACACCCCTTAACCTATATACTCTATCCAAAGCATTCCCTACTTCCTTCTGCTGCCAACTCCACCATTAGCAGTCATTTCCCCCTTCTATCTCAGTCATACCCTGACTCTCTATCGCACTCAAGCTCCCCAAAGCTACCCATCTACCAATACCAGAATTACTTTAATGGTCCCAACACGAAATCACAATTGCTAACTATCACTGTTAGTCGTCCCATCCCTTTTCCTGAAGTACTATGCCAACAACCCTGGCCCATTACCCTTAGCTAATTAAATAGACTACTTGAAACTCTTATTACTATTCTCACTCAACTACCATATACCCATACCCCACAATGTCCAAAATTCCATAACATCATGGCACATAAATCAGACAACTACAACTGCACAATCCCAACACACCTTCCAATAACTGGGCCATACAAGGATCCCTAAGACAACATCTACCATGTTTAACATGCAATCCCGGTTGATCTCGGGCATATTTATATGCCCGTTTATCATATTTTACCCATGTTTACCTTATGTTTTAAGAGCATTACTTACTAGATATTGTGTGTTTTGAGTTGAATTGTTATATGATGTACTAAGACACATGATTAGATGCTTGTAGGTGAAATGACGTGGGAAATTAATCAATGGAAGGTGATTGGGATGAAGAAAGCATGAGTGAAACATAGCAGAATTTTTGAGAGCACGTAAAGAGATAAAAACAGGCATGGAGCATCAGTGGTGCGCTTCCCCAAGCACTAAACTACTCGAGGGGCAGCTTGGTGCATTAGTGGTGCGCCGCCTCAAGGCCAAAACAATTGGACACCAAGCTTGGCGCACTGATGGCGCGTCGCGCCATCCACTATCCTGACCAAAATTTTATCTCTTTCCTAGTCCGATTCCAAGAAGGAAAAGGGGTTGTTTCCCAAGCCCTATAAATAGAACCTTGTGCATCTTTTATAAGGGTTCCGTCATATATTTAGAGCATAAGACAGAGATTAGATTTCACCATTAGGTTTCTTTTCTTCTTCCTTTTCTTAGCCATAACTTTGGATGAACACATATTTACTTGTGTTTTTGATTAGCATGAGTGGCTAAGAACCCTTGTTCTGAGGTTACGGCTACAAACACATGATTATTTAGTATAAATTTGGATTGACTTTTTGTTTGTCATTATTAGTTATTCTTATATTCCTGTGTTTAGTATTTTGATGCTTGGCCACCATTAAGATAAATATATAACATTGTTGTGAACTCGGGAGAAGGATCAACAAGGTAGATCGAGGAATATAAGGAGCAAGGCCTCTCTTTTATAAAGTAAAGGGTAGGTTAGCCACTGGATAGGAATATACCTAGAATGCCTTGCTTGGTTCATACATGAAGATATATAAATGCTTTCAGAATAATATGTCACATCCCCACTCAATGATGTAGTTGTGATGCTATTTTGGATAGGCAACTAGAGGCTCGGAAGATCGAAATTGTAAAATCAACCCTAGAATCAACAACTAGGTGAACGAACAAGTCGATTCTAATGACTACTACTTATGATTGTGTAATAAAGGTGTAACCCTGGAATTCTCTCCAAACTTGGAACCAAAAAATCATTACTTACTCGTATTTAATTCTGTCATTTTATTCGAGTTCTTTAATTACTATAAAACTCATATTCTAGTAACTTTCATGCTTGTTTATTTCAGCGGTATACAAATAAATTAGAACATTTGCTAAGTCATAAGTCTCTTGGGTACGATATCCAGACTAACTAGTCTATATTACTTGGATGACCACGTACACTTGCATGTGAGTGGGAAGTTGCCTAACAAGTTTTTGGCGCCATTGCTGGGGACTTAGAAATTAGCAAATTTCTAAATTTTCTTAGACGACTTTATTATTCAAGTATTGACAACTTGATCTTAGCTTTTAGAAAAATCTGCAAGTACAAACTTTGAATTGTCAACAAGTTGGAAAGGACGAAAGATTTAGTAGAACCACACCCTGAACCTGAACGACTATTTCATCAACGGAGAAGGGCAACAGTACTTTATCCTATCAAGTTTCAGGAGGTGGCTAAGAATCCAATCCAGTTAGTTGAACAACCAGAAGTTGTTCCCATAGAAATGGTAGCACCAAGGCCAGTGCATGATGTGGCGATCCCATTTGTAACTAATGTCACCAATAGCATTTGAAAACCTACGCCAGGTGGGCAGTTTGTACTCAAACAGAACATGGTGCAACTCTTGCACACCAATGGTCAGTTCACAGGATTATCACATGAGGACCCACAACAACATCTCCAAAATTTTTTAAAGATTAGTGATACATTCATACCTACTAGGGTTGCAGAGGACTATGTTAGATTGACACTGTTTCCATTTTCTTTACTTGGGGAAGCGAGGAGATGGTTAAAAGCTAAGCCACCAAACTCCATCACTTTGTGGAATGATTTGGCCTAGAAATTCTTGATGTTGTTCTTTCCATCTGGGAAGCCAGCCAAGCTGAGGAGTGAGATTTTAAGTTTCAGACAGAAAGATGGTAAAAATCTCTACATAGCTTGGGAGAGATTTAAGTCCCTCCTCATGGACTTCCCTCATCATCAGCAGATGAATAAGGTTTTGGTTCACATATTCATTGAAGGTCTGCATCCTCAGTCAAAGATTTTGCTAGACTGTGCAGCAGAAAGGAAAGCACTAGAGAAGACATATGATCAGCTGTATACTCTTTTGCAGAGGTTGGCTAAGAGTAATCAAGAATGGAACACAGACACCAGCAGAGCCACACCGAAGAAGGTTGCCGGGTTACTTCAGGTAGATTCCAACATAGCTTTATTTGCCAAGGTGGAATCTACGGCTAATAAGATGAGTAATATAGCTATGGTCCTCAATGAGTTAGCTTTTGGGAATAGTCAGGCACAAGTGAATGATGTACAACCTGTAGCTCTTCAGTTTTGTGATACTTGTAGGAGAGACCATCTATCGAAAGATTGTGCAGCAAATTCAAATTCTGTGAACTTTGTTGGGTATGCTCAGAGAGGTGGAAATCAGAGTTATGAAAATGCATACAATGCAAACTTGAGGAACAACCTGTCATATGGAAACAACCAAGACTAGAATCAATTTAGGAACCAAGGGCAGAATCAATAGTTTGCTGGAAATAACAAGCCTGCGATCGTGCCAAGCAACATAAAGGACATGCTGAAGTAGATCCTAGAAAGCCAAGCTAAGTATGAAGCAGATATGAAAGAACAGAAAACTGCCATCCAAAATTTAGAAAAGAAAGTGAGGCAGCTAGCTGGAGAACAAAATATGAGACCATATGGTGGTCTTCCAGGTGATACTGACCCAAATCCAAAGCAGGTGAATGCAGTCACTACCCGAAGTGGGCTGGAGCTGAAAGAGCTAGAACCAAAGCAAGATGATCCCAAGGTAGTTGAGGTTGCAATCAAAAAGGCTAAAGCTAGTGCAGAGATAGAGGTGAAGGAAGATGAAGTTATTGTGAAGCCTCCTCCACCGTTCCCGCAAAAGTTGATCAAACAGAGAGAGGAGGCTGGATTCAAGAAATTTCTTGACCTCTTGAGGTAGGTACACCTTGATCTCCCCCTCATAGATGTTCTTCATGGAGTCCCAAAGTATGAGAAATATATCAAGGAAAGTATGGCAAACAAGAATAGGCTGACTGAATATGCCACAGTCGCTCTCACAGAAGTATGCACGTCTCAGATTCAGAACAGATTGCCAACCAAACTGAAGGATCTTGGAAGTTTCACTATTGAGATAACCATTGGCCAGAAAGTTATAGCTCGAGCATTATGCAATCTTGGGGCAAGTATAAACCTAATGCAATCTTCAGTCTTCAAAAAGATGGGGTTGGGTAGTCCTCGCCCCACTAAAATTGTTCTACAATTGGCAGATAGATCCTTGGTTAGAACTGAGGGCATAATAGAAGACGTATTGGCGCAGATTGGTTCGTTGATCTTTCTGGTGGATTTTGTGATCTTGGATTTTGAACCAGACCCAGAAGTTCCATTTATTTTGGGACATCCGCTATTGGCTATAGGCAAAGCATTGATAGATGTGGCAGCAGCGCAACTCACCATGAGAGCACATAAGGAAGTCTTTAATGTTTATAAGGCAATGAAGTTGCCTGCATTATATGAGGACTTATCGGCTATTACTGTGGTGGACATAGAATCAGGGATACCGCTTATAACCTTCAAAGATCCATTGGAGAGGGCCCTCACAGGGACAAATTTGTATGGAGATGGAGCGGCACATGAAATGATTCAATTCTTGGAAGCAGCGTGGGTATTGTCTAGTACTACTGAGTTCGATCCACTTAATAGACCGTTGGGACCCCCTCCCAAGCCGTCTATTGAAGAAGCCCCGAAACTAGAGATGAAACCACTCCCACCACATCTGAAGTATGCATATTTGGGAGAAGATGATACGCTTCCAGTAATTCTCGCGGCCAGGTTGAATGAAGCACAGGTGAAAGAGGCCCTAGTAGTGTTGCGGAAGAGAAAAAGAGCAATTAGGTGGAAGATGTCTGACATCCATGAGATCAACCTATCATTTTGTGTGATCTACATGGAATAAGGGTGCAAGCCCATGGCACATCATTAGAGGATATTGAACCCTCCCATGAAGGATGTAGTGCGAAAAGAGGTGATAAAGTGGCTAGACACATGTATTGTGTTCCCGATCTCAGATAGCAAGTGGGTCAGTCCTGTGCAATGTATCCCCAAGAAAGGGAGTATAACCATGATAACAAATGAGAAGGATGAGCTGATTTCGACACGTACAGTGAGTAGATGGAGGATTTGCATGGACTACCGAAAATTGAATGAAGCCACCCGGAAGGATCATTATCCCATCCCATTCATTGATTAGATGTTGGACAGGTTAGCTGGCCAGGAGTACTTTTGCTTTTTGGATGGATATTCTGGCTATAATCAAATATCCATAGCGCTAGAGGATCAAGAGAAGATGACGTTTACCTGTTCGTATGGCACATATGCTTTCAAGCGTATGCCCTTTGGGCTTTGTAATGCACCAGCTATATTTCAGAGGTGTATAATGGCTATTTTTCCTGATATGGTGGAAGAGATCATTGAAGTATTCATGGATGACTTCTCAGTGTTTAGAAAGTCATTTGACACTTGTCTTTAGAATCTGGATAGGGTATTGGCAAGATACGAGGAGACAAATCTGGTGCTTAACTGGGAGAAGTGCCAATTTTTGGTCACGAAAGGCATTATCCTTGGCCATGATGTCTCAAAGATGGGGCTTGAAGTGGATCGTGCAAAGATAGAAGTTATCGAGAAACTACCACCTCCAGTCTCTGTGAAAGGTGTTCATAGTTTTCTTGGTCATGCAGGTTTCTACAGATGCTTCATTAAAGACTTCTCCAAGATATCCAGGCCAATGTGCAAGCTTCTTGAGAAAGAGGTAAAGTATGAATTCAGTGATGACGGTGTGAAGGCGTTTGAGAATCTGAAGAAACGCTTGATCAAAGCTCCAATTTTGATTGCACCAAGTTGGGAGTTGCCTTTCGAGCTTATGTGTGACGCTAGTGATATTGCGGTTGGAGCTGTGTTGGGTCAGAGAGTCGACAAGGTATTTTAGTCTATCTATTATGCGAGTCAGACACTTGATTTGGCTTAGATGAACTACACAGTCACTGAGAAAGAGATGCTTGCTTTTGATAAATTTCGCTCCTATATTGTGGGAACGAAAGTGATTGTGTAGACGGATCATGTTGTGATCCGCTACTTGTTTAGCAAGAAGGATGCGAAGCCAAGACTTATTCGGTGGATTTTGCTGCTTCATGATTTTGATTTGGAGATAAAGGATTGAAAAGGCACATAAAACCAAGTAGCAGATCATTTGTCCAGGCTTGAAGATTGGTCTTATGTGCCTAATGAAGGGCATATCAGAGTGGAGTTTCCAGATGAACAACTCTTAGCTTTGAGTGTTGCTGAGCTGCCATGGTATGTTGATATCTTCAACTTAGTGGTGAGTGGAGTATACCCCCCGGAAGCCACTACACAACAAAAGAAGAAGCTATATCACGACTCATGATTTTATCTGTGGCATGAGCCTTACCAGTTCAAAAAATGTCCATATCAAATAATCAGAAGATGCATTCTGGAAAATCAGGAGAGGGAGATCCTAGAGAGTTATCACTCTTCTACTTATGGGGGACATCATGGAGGAGAGCGCAAAACACATAAGGTCTTACAGTCGAACTTCTATTGGCCTACGATATTCAAAGACGTGGTATCTTTCGTCAAAGGATGTGATCAGTGTTAGAGGACTGGAGCTATCTCTAGAAGGCATGTGATGCCTTTGCAGAACATTCTTGAGGTGGAGATCTTTGATGTATGGGGGATCGACTTTATGGGACCCTTCCCAATTTCTTGTGGCAACAAGTATATACTTGTTGTGGTGGATTATATGTATAAGTGGGTAGAAGCGGTAGCCCTCCCAACCAATGATGCAAATGTGGTACTGAAGTTTGTTAAGAAGAACATATTCACAAGATTTCATACTCCACGAGATATAATCAGTGATGGTGGGACTCATTTCATCAATAAATGGTTCAGAAAATTATTGGCTAAGTATGGGGTGTGTCACAAGGTAGCTACTGCATATCATCCCCAAACAGTGGATAGGTTAAGGTATCGAATCAGGAAGTGAAGCAGATTCTAGAGAAGACTGTGAATGCACAGAGAAAGGATTGGGCTGAGAAGATGGATGATGCGTTATGGGCATATCAAACTTCCTACAAAACACCCATTAGAGCTTCTCCTTATTGGCTCGTATGTGGTAAGGCTTTTCATCTGCCGGTAGAGTTGGAACACCAAGCCTATTGGGCTATAAAGAAGCTAAATTTTGATGAGGAACTAGCAGGGAAGAAGAGGCAGATGCAGCTTAACGAACTTGATGAGTTTAGGTTGCACGCGTATGAGAATTCCAAGCTCTACAAGGAGAATACAAAGGGGTGGCACGACAAGCACATCCTTCCGCGCTTGTTTGAACCTGGTCAAAGGGTCCTCCTATTCAACTCAAGGTTGAAACTTTTCCCTAAAAAGTTTAAGTCTAAGTGGTCAGGACTATTTGAGGTAGTGCAGATGACTCCGCATGGGGCAGTGGAACTCTGGAGAGCCAATAAAATGGGTACATTCTTGGTAAAAATTATTGGTCTGAGCATGTGGACAGGGAGAAAACCTCAATCACCCTGTCGGATGAGTGATTTTTGAGGTGCGTCGTGCTGCGATGTTAAATTAGGCGCTGCGTGGGAGGCAACCCACAAATGTATTGTAATAGTGTAGGACAAAAATATCAAAAATACAAAAATATGAATCGTGTCATGACCAAAACTAAGGCGCTAGGTGGGAGGCAACCCAACATTTTTCTAATAGTTTGCCATTTTTGCAGGAAGAAAAAGGAAAATGTGAGCTAAGGACGACATGGGGAAAGGTAAGTAATGAAAAAATATCCCAGGGGTCTGAAGGAGCCTTGGCGCGCCGCCCCAGGGACGAAACTCCTGAAGAGGCAGGGTGGTGCCTTAATGGCGCACTGAACCATGAAGGAACCCAGGTGGGCGCATCCTGGGTGCGCTGCCCCATGGGCAAAACAACCGACACCCTCACATGGCGCGACGTTGGAGTTCTTCCCCAAGTATATTCCCAGACGGGCGTGTCTATGGCGCATCGCCCCAAGACCCGAACAACCGAGCGCCTCGACTAGCGCAGCTCTGGCGCATTGCCATGGGGAAAACTACTGACATCCCTCCTTGGCGCCTTACAGACATGTCACCCCAGGGGCACAACTTCCGAGCACCAGTTCTAGCGCATCACGGGCTCGATGCCCTATGGCCATTCCAGGCGTTCCACTTATTTAGAAAAAAGGGCGGCTCAAGGGTCAACTGACCCAAGACCCAAAATCTTGACTCCCTACTCCTTAAAAATCCCTAAATCCTAAATTTTTCTCTTCATTCATCAAAGTGGAGAGCCGCCCCTCCCCCATTCTCTCTCAAATTCTCTCTCCTTCCTCCATTGTTGCCCACCTCAAGCTTTAACATTCTTCATAATTTTTCAAGGTACAATGCCTCCAATATGAAAGAAATCGGTTACCGAAGGCACGGGGAGCAAAAGTTCTTGCAAAGGGGAATCATCCGGGACAACAGCTCCTTCAAATTCGCGGGCACTCCCATGACAGTTCGGGAATAGAACAATATGTATTCAGGGGATTGACTGGTTTAAATCCCTAAAAGAAGCAAAGTATCATGGAGATGAGCAAGTTGATGAGGCACGGTTGCAAGTGGAATTCCCCCAAATTCATGAGATGGTCTACAGATTGGGAATCTAATACATCTTCCAGGATCAAGGAGAGTGCAACCTTACTATGGTAAGGAAATTTTACGCAAACTGGCATTCATGTGAAGGAAAAAGCCAAAAAGTGGGAGTTCGAGGGAATGTGATCCGATTTACTACACGGGTCCTAAATGACTTCTTGGGAATGCCACATATTGATGGCAACCCCTACCTAGAGATGAAAAAGGAGCCACCATACAGATATATCCATCACACACTTTGTGGCGTGAATTCAACGGCTCATTGGGAAAGAAGTAAAGACACGGGGAGATATGCCACCCTACATTATGCATATTTTAGCCAAGAGGCTAGAGTGTGGTTAAAAATTATGTGTAGCACTCTTCTACCGTGCAAGCACACAACTGAGGTGACCAAAGATAAAGTGGTGCTGTTCTAGATGCTCATGAAGGGAATACCGATCAATGTGGCTTCGGTATTGAGGCACAACATGATGAAATTTCGCACTAAGAAAAGATGGCATTACTGCTATGGAGGCTTGGTGACCTTATTTCTAAGGCAAGAGAATATTGAGGAAGAAATTCATGATTTGGTTCCACCTCAAGTCCCGTACCTTGTAAGTCAATTGGTCGATGTGACAAAGACAAAGCCTCAAGATACTTCACATGGGCCGGTACTTTCCAATGCCGACCGACAGGCTCGAGATGATAGTTGGATGGGTAGAATGTATGGAATGGCGGAACTATAGTTGTGAATTGGAAGTTGACCTGCAACCGAGGAGGAGATGATAGCTTTGAGAGACCGGTACTTGATGACTGAGAGCGCAATATTTATGTGCAAGATGGGGCCGGTATTTCAAGAGCCATTGGATGATGATGAGCCAACCATACATGACACTAATAACTATAATGATAATGTGGTCGATGATACTGGGACGGCTTTGATAGTGGTTGATGATGCAATACCTAAGCAGGAGTAGGAATTCGTTCCTGATGATGATGAGGACGACGCCTAGGGGCCAAGGAGTTCCTTTTCTCACTCTTTATTTTTGTATTTATTTGAAGCACAGAGGGCAGTGATATGTTTAAGTATGGGGTAGAGAAGTCACTTCCTATGATTTTCATTGCTATATCTTGAGTGTTGTGAGAATCGTGTGACTGGTTTTTAGCTATTAAGAAGAATGGTTAGTAGTATATGTAGTTAGGTTTGTTTTGTATTTTTTGTTTTTAGGTTGGGTTCCTCGGCTTTTGTTTTCGGTTCTTTTCCTGAGGATAGTCTCTTTGGACTGGGTAGATTTTTTTTTTAGGATAGAGTTCTAGGTGAGTCATAGTAGTAATGACTTGTCCCGATGATGGATGGATGACGACCGTCTTAAGGGAAAATTAGTCATAGGATTGTAGGATTAGAAACCGTGCCTTTGGAACTTAAAAATCCTACTTGAAGCTTAGTTAGAAATCATTGGTAGTTTATGCGAAGCCAGGAAAGTGAGTGAGAACTTCGTGAGAAACACATAGGCTCTTTAACTAGACTCAAATGACGAAGGAAACAGGCTTAATTGTGTAAATGTGTTTATGTGTAAGCATGCAAGTGTAATCCTCCTATATGTGCTTCATGGTGTCGTGTGTGAGCTTTTTATTGGTTTCATGCATAGAGTAGCATCTAGAACTTACCCCGTGTGTGTGTGAACGTTAACTAACATGAAATTTATGGAATATGATTAAGGCATTTTCTTGGAAAGCCCATTTTTCTTGTTTCTTGGATGATTGTTTGTACCACCTTGAAATTGCCATTAGTGAAGCCCCTTTGAGCCTTGAAGCCTATGTTTTTGTTAAGCCGCATAATGAGCCTATCCACTTTGTTGATACCCTACGACTTTGATCCAAATGAAAGTCCCTAATGCACTATGAGCTCGAAAAGTAAAAAAGGGAAACAAAAGGAGAAGGGTTGATGAAAGTGAAGGTGAGTGTAGTGAAATAATGATGTAGAGCCCGATTAAATCTTTTAAAGTGCTTGTGGTTAGGAATCAAAAGATTTTGAAAAAAAAAAGAGAAAAAGAAAAAAAGAAATAAGTTTCACTAACAACAAATACGCATCGAATAAAGGGCGAAAATAAGGTTGAATAAATGGTAGTACAAGAAGGTGTGAACATAGGAGAAACTAAAAAAGAAGGATGAAGAAAAGAGTAAAAATGTAGTATCATGTGCAATAGGGAAAAGAGTCACTTTGTGCCTAAAAGTATCCTACCCATCCCGAAGCCGACATTACAACCAAATAAAAGTCCTTTTGATTCCATAAATGTGATTGCTTTGTTGAATTACTATACACTACGGGCAAGTCTATGGTATATTATGATATGTTTGAAGCATCTTTTGAGAGAGTGAGTGTTTTATTGATTCAAAATGCCCCATTTAAAGTAGATTGGTGTGATTCAAAACATAGTGGTAATACCAAATTGTAAGGGCACTCATGTCATGTATTTGGTAGTGTTGTTACTTGCGTTGTTTACACATAGATATGTTGGCCCGGTATTATGATGAAGAGTCGGTTATAGAGGTTTTGTTGTTCTAAGTGAAGGATATTTAAGCTAACAAGTGTTGTTTTGATGTTGCTCGCTACGTGAACTACGAAAGCATGATTAAAATTGTTTAGCCATTTGCAAGTGAGGAGGGAGAGTTCCTTAGGTGTTTATGGTGAAGCATAGCATAGAGGGTAGTGAGTTGTTCGAGGATGAACAAAGGTTTAAGTGTGGGGTGGTGATCTTGGGCATATTTATATGCCCATTTATCATATTTTACCCATGTTTACCTTATGTTTTAAGAGCATTACTTACTAGATGTTGTGTGTTTTGAGTTGAATTGCTATATGATATACTAAGACACATGATTAGATGCTTGTAGGTGAAATGACGTGGGAAATTAATCAATGGAAGGTGATTTGGATGAAGAAAGCATGAATGCAACATAGCAGAATGTTCGAGAGCACGTAAAGAGATGAAAACATGAATGGAGCACCAGTGGTGCGCTGCTCCAAGCACTGAACTACTAGAGGGAAAGCTTGGCGCATCAGTGGCGTGCCGCCCCAAGGCCAAAACAACTGCACACCAAGCTTGGCGTACTGATGGCGCGTCGCGCCAGCCACTGTCCCAACCGAAATTTCATCTTTTTCCTAGTCCCATTCCAAGAAGGAAAAGAGGTTATTGCCCAAGCCATATACATAGACCCTTGTACGTGTTTTGTAAGGGTTCCGTCATATTTTCAGAGCATAAGGCAGAGATTAGATTTCACCATTAAGTTTTTTTTATTCTTCCTTTTCTTAGCCATAACATTGGATGAAAACATATTTACTTGTGTTTTTGATTATCATGAGTGGCTAAGAACCCTTGTTCTGGGGTTACGGCTACAAACACATGATTATTTAGTATGAATTTGGATTGATTATTCGTTTGCCATTAATAGTTGTTCTTATATTCCTGTGTTTAGTATTTTGATGCTTGACCGCCATTAAGATAAATATATAACATTGTTGTGAACTCTTGAGAAGGATCAACAAGGTAGATCGAGGAATATAAGGAGCAAGGCCTCTCTTTTGTAACGTAAAAGGTAGGTTAGCAACTAGGATAGGAATATACCTAGAATGCCTTGCTCGGTTCATACGGAAAGATATATAAATGCTTTCAGAATAAGATATCACATCCTCGCTAAATGATTTAGTTGTGATGCTATTTTGGATAGGAAACTAGAGGCTCGGAAGACCATATTTGTAAAATCAACCCCGGAATAAACAACTAGGTGAACAAACAAGTCGATTCTAATGACTACTACTTATGATTGTGTAATAAAGCTGTAACCCTGGAATTCTCTCTAAACTTGGAACCAAAAAATCATTACTTACTCGTATTTAATTCTGTCATTTTATTTCAGTTCTTTAATTACTATAAAACTCATATTCTAGTTACTTTCATACTTGTTTATTTCAGCAGTATACAAATAAATTAGAATATTTGCTAAGTCATAAGTCTCTTGGGTACGATATCTGGACTAACCAGTCTATATTACTTGGACGATCACTGCGTGTGAGTGGGAAGTCACCTCACAAGTTATTGGCTTCAAGACTCAAAGGAGTCACTAATGGCAATGTCAAGGTGGTACAAACAATCATCCAAGAAACAAAAAAAATGGGCTTTTCAAGAAAATGCCTTAATCATATTCCACAAATTTCATGCTGGTTAACGTTCACACACACGCGGGCCAAGTTTTAGATGCTACTCTATGCACGAAACAAATCAAAAGCTCACACACACGGCACCATGAATCACATATATGAGGATTACACTTGCATGCTTACACATAAACACATTGAGTGAATTTACTCAATTAAGCCCGTTTCCTTCGTTATTTGAGTCTAGTTAAAGATCCTATGTGTTTCTCACAAAGTTTTTACTCACTTGCCTGCCTTCGCATGAACTACCCATGACTTCTAACTAAGCTTCAAGTAGGATTTTTAAGTTCCAAAGGCACGGTTTCTAATCCTATAATCCTATCACTAATTTTCCCTTAAGATGGTCGTCATCCATCCATCATCGGGACAAGTCATTACTACTATGACTCACCTAGAACTCTATCCTAAAAAAAAAATCTATCCGGTTCAAAGGGACTATCCTCAGGAAAAGAACTGAAAACAAAAGACGAGGAACCCAACCTAAAAATAAAAAATACAAAACAAACCTAACTACGTATACTAATAACCATTCTTCTTAACCGCTAAAAACCAGTCACACGATGCTCATAACACTCAAAATATAGCAATGAAAATCATAGGACGTCACTTCTCTCGGTCTATGCAAAACTAAATCTATATTTAATCACAACCACCCAGCCACTCATGGACTAATAGGTAACAATTACTTCACAAGAAAATAAACTCGGTACAGTTATGGAACCAAAACACAGAATCACAACTAAATATGTACCAGGCATGGTATCCGAGCCAACTATTATAGAATCTGTACCAGGCGTGATACCCGAGCCAATCGATAAATATCCCGTACTAGGCATGGTACCCAAGCCAACCAATTAATTATACCAAGAAAAGTACTCGAGCCAACCAAAGTCATAGACAACACAACAATCAATCACAATGAACACGCACCACACTTGTAAAACCAACAAGTATTAAAGACAAGTTCATTTCACAAAATTGACAACTAAATATAAGTAACATTTGTTTACTCATTCCCTAACACACGAATTGTACAGGAAATATTAATGTAATAGTTAACATGCACACATATTGTAAATGGAAATATTCAATCATCACCTACTCAACAGACCCGGTTTATCCTCCAAACCTTTATGACCTGTCCAAAGACTAACCCTCGGATTATTCAGCTAACCTACGAACTTATTCGCTTCAAACCTAGAACTATTTTAGAAGAGTATGCATACTATAAGGAACTCATCTTCGGACCTTAAGGATTCTGGGCCCTTCCTGTTCCCCCCATTTCCCTTATTTTAAACATTTCTGGAGATCCGCTACCACTTAGAAATCCCTTTTTGATAAACATAACTGATTTCTCGAACCTACCCAACAATCTAGTATACCTAGAACTTAGAACCCACATATCAATGATAACACAAGAATCACATCACATTACCCATAGCACCATCATTCCCCCTTCAGTTAACCAGACAGTCAATATGTTATCCCTCCAGACTCCATGCCAAAGGCCTAGGCATGAATTCTTCCATCATTCTACATCAATAATATGCATTTGAAAATAGGTCTAAACTACTCAGTTAAACCTAGCCTACTTGGATGTCAAACAGCTGCTGCAGAAGTCTAAACACGAACTTCTGGATTTGTGAAGGTGAACATTGATGGAATGTGGAACTAAAATTCATGGGTTTTACCCTATTAATGTGTAAACCCTTCCTCTCCATGGCTCCCAAGATTTGGAGCAGCCTGGGAAGGTTTTTGGAGCAACCTTCATTTTTTTTGCAACTAAAGAGAATAAGTCTAATATAAAATCTATATTTTCTAGCTACTGGTTCTGTCAGCCAGCTATAGCAACCTGTTGGCTGCTACAGCAGCGGTGCTATAGCAACCTACCGGTTGCTACAGTGGGATGATGTCAGCTTGACCAAATTTCAATTTTTGAAAATCTTTCATTGTGTCATCCTAAAAGAATTTAATAGCGTTTTTCAATAATTTCTGCAACTCGTAGTGAAAAGCCTTTTAATAATGACTGAGCAGGTTATTACAAAATCTTTCACACATTATCACAACATGGAAACATGAAACACTTGATGTACTGAAGTTAACTTTGTTGGAAATTGTAAATCATTGGCTACTTTCCCAATTCTCTATAAGATTCTGTATGGACCAATGTATTTGAGACTAAGCTTTCCTTTCCTTCTAAATCACATAATACCCTTCATAGGCGAGACTTTCAAAGACACTCAATCAAATATTGAATACAAAATCCCTATATCACACATCCAAATAGGACTTTTGGCAACTCTGAGATGTCTTCAACTGCTCCTAAATTAGATTAACCCTCTCCATAGCTCGATAAACAAATATGGTCCTAATAGTTTGTCCTCACAAGAGAAATTGTTTCTTAGAATGATCACAATAGAGATTTGCTATCTATAAGTGAATTACAAATAGTGAGGAAGCAAGTCCTTACTAGTGGACTAGAAAAAACTATTGATGATCAAGTCAAGAAAGACTCATAGTGCATAGAAGAATTTCTTGAGGAATTGTGATTATAAAAAAATCAGTGATATAAGGAGCAAGAAAAATATTGAAATCATACCATACTTACTAGTGAAGAAGAAGATTTCAAAAATAGGAGAAAATAGTTGATATGTGAAGAAAGAAGAACTAAGTCAAACTAGGGTTGGAATCTTGTAATTCTTGATCCAATACATGTTGAATAGAAAGACAAGAAGTGGATATCTACTCCTATGTTAAAGAATTTCATTGGTGTTTCTGTATGTATCCACATAAAATGAGAGAAGAGAGCATACCTCGAGAAGATCTATTAGTGTGACTTGTGTAAGAAAGAGTCAATTATCAACATTGTAAAGAGCATGTTGCTGTCTAGTTATATATTTTTGGTTGTCCAGCTGATTTGTTGTGAGTTTGTAGCCCTTTTACTTTTCTTAGTTGATTTGTAATTAGTGTTGTTTTGTATTGTAAGGGTACCAACAACTGGGTAGAGTTGGTAAGGCATAGTCTAGGCCTATGGTTGAAGCACATTGTAGAGAGGAAGGGGAGTAGGTGCTATATCTAAAACTTGTAAAGCTCATATTTCGTGGTGATTTGAGAAAGAGAGGCTATGATTTTTTGACCCATGGGAGAGAAAGTTTTCACGTAAAAATTGTATGTTGATTTTTTATATTCTGCACTTTACATCTTATTTAAATATTAATGAACCAGGTTCTTTAATGTGTCAAGGGCAACATCAAATAACTATTAGTATCAAAGCTAGTTCTATTGAAAAGGCTAACACCTCAAAAAATCAAAGATGGATGCAACCCCAGGTGTACAAGAGGACAATTATCCACAAGGCCACAATCCTTCAATGAAAAATATTATGACTGCTGAAAATATAGGATGAAAGATTTTATAGTTGGAGAATATCTAAAACTATCGGATATCATCCAAGATGGACAAAAATTCCCTTCACCACAGATGATAAAGGCAAGAGGACTCTCCCCATTACAAGAGAGAGCTACGCTGATCAAAATGTCAAGATGGTCCAAAAAAATGCTAAGACAAAGAAAATACTTATTTGTGGCATTGGAACAAATTTATATAGTAGAGGCTACTCTTATAAGACTACCAAGGAGGTATGGGACAACTTACAAACATCTCATGATGGAATAAGTTAGGCCAGGAAGTCAAAAGTTGCCCTATTAATGGGCAATATGAACTATTCAAGATGAAAAAAGGATAATCCCTTCAAAGGATGTTTAATAGATTTACTGATATCAACAACGAACTAAACTCTCTAGGAGAAGTTATTCCTTTAAGTAAAAGGATTGAGAAACCTCTTGATATCTTGCTAACTCTTAGGAGAGTAAGGTAAATGCAATTATGGAGGAAAAGGACCCGAAGACAATGTCAATGGAAGAACTCTTAGGTAATATAAGAATTTATAAGTTGAGAAAGCTCCAGAGTCAAAAGAATTCTCCCTCAATAAGAGAAGGGAACCTGTTCTTTAAAGCTGTAGAAGATGAGGACCTTTGTGATGAGGATATGACCCTGCTTAAACAATAGTTTCAAAGATTCATAAGGAGAGGAGTTGGCACCTCAAGACAAAGAGTACTAGATCAAAGGAATTTAGAGTTATTCCATATGTGTGGAAGTACCGATCATTTCATAAGATAATGCTGAGATAGAGAAGATTAATGAAGAAAGAATAATATTGACAAAGGAGAAAGAGAATGAGTCCCTAGGTATAAGATGACTAATAGGTAGGTAAACCTTGCAGTAAAGAAAGCACTAAAAGATATGGGAAAAACCTTAGTAATGATGAATACATAGATGACAACCAATCCTTGTTGGCTAAAGAGAAAAAAATCATAAAAGATCCTAGTTTTGATGATTGACTCTGATTTTGGGATTGAAGAGGACATTAGTAAGGTAAATTTTTCTAATATCAAAGGGGAGATACATACTTACTCTGGGGGAAAACTAAAGAATTTAACTCACATTATGCTCAATTCCTTCCTAGAGGTTCACATTAATAAGGATAAATTAAAGGAAGAATACACAACCCTACAATTGAATCACAAGAACCTGGAGAATGATGTTGCTAATCTTATGAACTAGGTTCTCACATTGAAGAATGCGAAGATAGGGATATATCTTAAGAAACTTCTAGTTGCACCTACTAAAGAGAAGGATCATATTGATGATGCTCTAGAAGTACTGGAGAATATGATAAAAAGTGCTAAGGCTGATCTTTTTGATGAATATGACAAGAGCAAGGTGCCTTAAGAAGAGATAAAGAGCGCTAGGAATGAGATGAATAGACCACAATAATGAACCAGGCCCTCTAAGACCTGACATGCTGGCATGAATCAAAAATCAGTGGAAGACAAGGGCTAGGGTACAAAGAGGTAACGACCACAAATACAAACATTGGAGTCCCTATCTCTTCCTAAACAATGCTTCTATAGTGAAGATTATGGAAATAAAATAAGAAATGCAGGGCCAAGATATTGTTAATTCAATGAAATAAATTTAATAGAGAGAAAAGAAGATAAGAAGTACCCAATTCCTCATAACAGCCAAGTCAAGCAACAACACATCCTTATTCTCACATAAAGGAATCCACGCCAGTTAGGTTCCTACAACTCTTCTATGAGTTAATAAGAAGAGCTAAGGTAGGTGAAATAAGATCATATGTAGAGGTCGTATAACATGATAAAGAAAATGGTAATGTTTGCTTCCACTGAAAGAGTATGAAGAGGAAGTGTGGGGCAAATAAAAAAGAATTGAAGAATCCCATTCTCAAATAATGAATATTTGAAGACCAACAGAAGAAAAGTGACATAAGTATATAATGGAATAAATAGGTTCTAAAGTGCTGCAGAACTAAGGAGCCTAGTTCTCTTATGAATAGGAACTTATGAGAAGATACAACAGGAATCACCGCTTCTCTAAAAATTCACCCTTGATTCTTTTGAGTTAACAAAAAAGGATAAGAATTTTAGATCAATTGACCAAGACATAAGGGCATCCAGGTTCAAAGTTGCAACACTCAAATTCTATGAAGATAATAAGCAATGATCAATGAGGTCTTTAAAAAAGTCTGAGTAATTAAGAAAAGAAAAAACTAGCAAGAGGATGCTGATGATCAAAATCATATATTGATGTATGGCAACAAGTCAAACCAAGAAGTTCCAGATCCCAGGTGAGCAAAGAAGGAAACATCATAGAATTTGGTTCTTCAGAAGTTGTGCATGAGAATATATCTATAGAGAGAGGATGGACCAATTCTCCTTAGTAGATGCTCAAGAGGATACTCAACAAAACATTTGAAGAAGGGATCTACTGGTTTTGATCAAGCTGAGATCAAGAATACACTTGATTCCCCTTACTTAGCTATGTTCTAGTCATAGTGATAATGGATGAATCGAAGACAAGTATCTAGCCTATTCTTATATCTTATCTGGTATGCACTCACGGAATGATGAGAAAGGATAGATGGGCTCTAGTGATGTTGTTCTACTCTTAAGAATGATCAGTCATATTTAAAATAATAAAGGTCAAAGAATCTGGTTCTTATGACAAGTTAGATATATATCTTCTTTCCTAAGAGTTAGTTGCATGGACGACTCCTCAGCCTACATCTTTATTTGCCTCTAACTGAATTGTGGCTTATGCACCAGTCCTGTGAAGAATATAGTCTCTTCTCCCATATCTGAGCCTTACATAAGCTATGGATCTTCCTAAGTCATGCCACAACCTATGTTTAGCAACTTACATAACAACTTCTGCAAAGATCAGAGAAAGAATATCTCTTATGGTTGAAACTATTCAAAGAAATAACTAAAGACGTACAAGTCATCTATGACCTCCAAGCATCTAGACCACTATAAATTCTACATGAGGGACGATGAATTTTACAATGTGAAGCATAACTCAAATACATTTACACTTAGTCTTACCATTTCACTTTCTTTATGTAACATAGTTGTATAAATTAAGAAAAGAATTGTATCTTTTCTCTCCTTGAAGATTATAGATTATACTCCCTTCCTCTTTTACACATCGATAAGACATGTTTGGACTAATCTTGCTCTACCCAGAGACTATACTTCACTACATGGATTATGAGAACAATAACAAGAGTATACTCTCCTATCTCTTTTTGTCACGATCAAAACCCACCGCGAGTGGCACCCACACTAACCTCAGGTGGGAGAACCAAAAATCAATCCAACACTTCATTAAAAATTAAGCAAATAAAACAATCCTCATTAATTAAACCAAAGATTCACATCTTAAACGGATATAATCATAACTTGTGGAAATGAAACTCCTAGAATCTGAAAGTCATCGTATCAAAACTCTACTAATTGTCTAAAAGGAGGGGATGCAACCCTAAAATAAAATAATGTCTAAGTCTAAAAAATGGACCAGAAATAAATGAAGAACTCATAGTAGCCCGGAAGATGCAGCTTACCCTTGAGTTCGGATATCACCTGACTCACAACTGAGGTATCAAAGCAGTCGCCGGAATATGCCCTATATTCAACAAAAGAAGAGAACATATAGTATCAGTACATAAGAAACAATAGTGTACTAGTAGGATCATCGGCCAACCCAAAACGTGAAATATGAAAAAGTAACCATATCATAGTACAACAAGACAACCATATAAGTCATGTCCAACTACACAAGTAATAGACAATATAGAATCATGTCACATCTTGCAAGTAACTCGGACCACCCAAGGATCGCTATGACATTAACTATGGAAATTAACATGCATTTCTATTTATATAATAAACCACCTTAGCACTTAAGCACATCAACCCAGCCACTCAAGAACCAACATTTTATAACAATAAATCTTGGTTCACTCAAGGAACCAACATATATTAATATCAAGTAATAGATAAGCCCATTTCACACAAGGAACCAACACATATGAATATCAAGTAACAAATAAGCCCGGTTCACACAAGGAACCAACACATATGAATATCAAGTAAACCTGTATACACATGCTAAGGGTCCTATGGTCGCCCACTAGTCATGACCTGCATGGGAAAAACTTTTGTCTATGTATTGTACTGGCGTGGTACCCGAGCCAACCAATGAATAACATCACCAATCTCGTGAAGATGTTCAAATACCAGTACATCCCACAATAATAATGAATATCAATTCAACCACAACCACAATGGGAACAGAACAACACTTCTAAAAATTAATGAGTTTTCAAACAGACTCATTGCATGTGATTAAACACTTAGGATATCATTTAATAATCATTCCCTTTTTTCTGAACATGTACTGTGCAAGTAGTACTAAGAAACAATTATCATGCACATATAATACAAATTAAATTATCAACTACAATAACTATCGCATACCTCAATCCAAGCCTGAAATGCTCTACCAAACGTGAGCTTTTCCTTTTTTTACAACCTCGACTTGATTGTGGTCTAAAAATAGAAATGTAAACACAAAATCAATCAATAACCTAAAACATCATGAATTATAGCCTTACCCAAACCCCCAGGCCAAGTTCATGATTATTCCACCCATTCTAGAGCTTTTCCACAAATAATTCATCTAGAAACTACTAATTTTATGGTTACACTAGCGAATTATGATCATAAAATAGTAAATGATCAACTTTTAATCAAAACCCAATGGTTTTATCCCCTATTATCCCTCCTACACCAGATTTTACAGCTAGAGTAAGCTAAACCCTCCCCAAGACTTGCAAACTAGCGATATTAAAAACTAAGAATCGAAAAACTAGTTAGCGGAGATTTCTGATGGAAAGTTGGTAGAATTCTCCCCAAAACACCACTGCGTTCCCCAAAATATATTTATGAAATAATGAATATTTATGGAGAAGTTTCTGCATTAACAGTGATTTATCCCCTTATAGCGACCCAATGACGCTAAAGCGTCACTGCCATAGCGGAAGCCTCCCGTTATAACGGGATTGACCGACTTTGATTCTTGCTATAGTAGAAATTTTTCCGCTATAGAGGTAGCCCCGTAGCGGCCTGCCACCCGCTATAGCAGGTATGGCGATGTAGAACTCAGAAAATCTCTCAGTTTTGCCTTTTTTACAACGCACCCTCAAACACTGAAATTTCGGACTAACCCCTTTACATCAGGTTCAATATCGGGAGTTCTACTTACCCGAAATCACTTTCCAAAAGTTCTACGGATTCCTTATCATCTTAGCTAATATAAAAACAAGCTAGATTTTATTGCATTTACCCAACCCTTCCCGGATTGCCCTAGACCACACCTCGCTCAGATTTCATCCAAGACTAGCCTAGTATGAAAATATTAACTTCCAATTTCAAAAGTTTCTAACTCCGATTCTTGTATGATTAGCTCACCTATAACAACAGAAAGGATCGTTACACTTTTTTTTTGCATTATCTACCATTTGGATATTGTTGGTATTCTGTATTTAATGCATTGTTATAAGCCTCATTCCATAATCAACAGTAGAACATATTTTTACCTATGGATTACATGGTTGAATTTATTAGACATGCACATACATATGTATGTTAATTTTCATGTTTGCTTAACATTGGTATGTGACATTTGCGTGTGAGTTGGCCATGCTGATTGACTTTTGGCCGTGTGAGTTGTCCATGGCCCTATTATTGTGTGTGGATCGGTCTATACTCAGGAGTTACTTGTCTTAAAACCTCTTGAAAGTGTGCATGGAAGTTGATTATTTGAAATGGACGATTTCTAAGTGAAGGTTGAATTTTCATCTTGCATATCGATTTTTGACTTGTGACATTACTTTTTTATTAAGGGTTAGACTTGTGCATATTTAACTTATGTAATAACAATATTTTTATTTATTATTTCAATTTTTTTTAATTCTATAAGTTTTAAAAGTACGTTTTATATTTACTTTCACCACTACTTTGTTAGAGTTGTTTATGATACTACGAAGTACTTCCCCTTCTCACATGTAACATCCACTCTTTATTTTTGAGTATTTAAATCCCGTCCACTGATTTGAGACTTCACATAGGTATATTTAGTATTTTGGTACTTGAACGAATGGTTTGTGTAGGACCCAAAAGGACTCTGGTGAGCTTTGGACAATAAATGACATTTCAGTATGTTGTAGATTTTTTTCAGGCGCATATTGTCACGACCCAGCCCGTCGCGAGTGACACCCACCTAAAACCTCCGGATGAGAGAACTAATCACTCAGTCAACACTTAGTGAATCTAACAGCTCGAAACCAATTTTATTAAAATAAATGAACATTCACAACCAAATACTAATAAAATAAGATCTTGCGGAAAATACCCCTAGAATCTAAAAGTCGTGATACCAAAACATCTACCAATGTCTAAAGAATGTGGATGCAACCCAAAAAAAAAAGTTTAATTCCGAAATAAATGGAATAGAAATAAACTGGATGAAAGCAAGGTAGCCCAGAAGAAGCAGCTCACCCTTAAATCTGGAATCGTCGATACTACAGCTGAGGTTGCATAGTAGCCGCTAGAAGATATCTTGTACTCACAAAAAAAAAACAAGTGCAGAATCAGTACACAATCACAGTGTACTGATAGGATCATCGTCCAGCTCCAACAAAATATATATGAAAAATAAACCAAAATTGAGTAAAGCAGTACCAACATGTAATAACAATCAACTATATAACTCTAGACTCTTAGTCTTCGTTCTAACTTATCAACCACATAAAATAGTTCTACAACCACTGCAACTATAGAGTTGATATGTAAACATACACCATTTTTAAGCAACTTGGACCAACCAAGAATCCCTAGAATAACGCCTAAGTGTTTAACATGCAATTTTCAGTCCACAATAGGAGCAATCTCACCTTTAAGTAAAATTACCCGGCCTCTCATGGACCAATATGAAATAATCACAGTTCTATATTTAACCCGGTCTTCTCATGGAATCACCAACAAATACAATCAATAATATAAATAAACCCGTACCAGGCGTGGTACCCGAGCCAACCATTTTAGAACTTGTACCAGGCATGGTACCCGAGCCAACTGATAAGTATTATATACCAAGCATGGTATCTGAGTCAACCGAATATCACACAAGTCAAACAACCAATAAAATAAATGAATAATATCACACTTGTAAAACCAACAAGCAACAAAACAGTGTTCATTTCACATGATTAACACCCGGACACTTAGATATTTATAATTTTATTCCCTAAGCCTGCAATGTACGCATAATACTAAGCTAAAGTTACATGCATACACATTGCATTTGGAAAACAATAACCATCACCTACCTCGAATAGCTTAAAAACTCTACTAGGCCAGAGCCTTTCCATTTTTCGAAGCTTTCATTTATTTTTGGTCTAATAATGATTACAAAACATACCAAAATCAGTCTAATGGCCTAAAATTACCCAGATTATACTCAAATCCTAATCCCCAAGTCAACCGATGATCATTCCACCCATCCCAGGTATTTTCCACCATTAATTCACCTTAAAACTACCATTTAACAATTACATTAAGCAAATAACAGTGATTTAATCATGCATAAGTTATAATACTCATAACCCAAGAATTCTACACCTACAATCCCCTTTTTTATTGGATTTAACCTTCTTAAGTTAACCGCAACCTTCCCCCAAACCCGTAGTTAATAATTCTACCGCGTAGTAATAATAGTACTAAGTTAGGGGAGCAAAATCCTTACCTTTAGGATGAAGTTTGGTGGAAAACTAACTTGGAATCGTCAAAATTGCCTTTGCTCTTCCCCAAGACGTTCTTGAGAATTTTTGAATATTTTTGGGAAGTTTCTGCATTTACCCTGACTTATTCCACTATAGAGGTCCATACACCGCTATAGCTGCACCACCGTAGCTGAATCGACCATTATGGCAGTGCTGATCGGCGTTGACTTCCACTATAGCGAAAATTTCTCTGCTATAGCGATAGCTACGGCAGTGCAGTGTCAAATTCTATAGCGGTTTACACAGGATAGGACCTCAGAAAATCCCCCAAAAGTGCCCATTTTACAACATACCTCAAATCCTGATGTTCCAAACCAACCCTTTGACGTCAACTTTAATACCGGGAGTTCTGCTCACCTGAATTCACTTCTGAAAAGTCCCCCGGATACCTTAATGTCTTGGCTAATGGAAAAAACTAGCTCGACCTTAAATATTCTACCCAATCCTCACCCGAATTGCCCTAGACCGTACCTCTCTTAGAATCCATCTGAGGCTAGCCAAGCCTAAAATTTTCAACTCTCAAACCCAGAAATTTTCTAACCCAACACTTTGTATTAATGGTTTTCCCGTAATAAGGGAACAAATTATTATAACAGATACCAATTTACCCATCGTTCATCTCCGAATGATCAAACCAAAAAAAGATGATTTAAACGAGAGAAAGTGTAGTACCTGAATCCTCAAATAAGTGAGGGTACTTGTCCCGCATGTCCTTCTTGGTTTTCCAAGTGTCTTCCTCAACCGAACAATGCTTCTATTGAACTTTTACTGACCTAATTTTCTTTGTCCTCAATTTCTAGATATCTCGATCCAGAATCACAATTTGCTCCTCTTCGTACTGAAGATCCTTGTCTAGCAAGATCAAATCCCACTTAATGATATATTCTCCATCCCCATGGTATCGCTTCAGCATGGATACATAGAAGACTGGATGAACTTCGGATAAACTGGGTGGCAGTGCTAACCTGTACACCACTGGTCCTACCATCTTAAGGACCTCGAATGGACCGATATACCGAGGGCTCAGCTTACCCTTCTTGTCGAATCGCATTACCCCTTTCATTAATGACACTTTTAACAATACTTGTTCACCAACCTGAAAATCCATATCCCTTACTTTACGGTCTGCGTATTCTTTCTGTCTGCTCTGGGTTGCTAGAAACTTGGTCTGAATTCCCCTTACCTTGTCCTGAGCTTCCTTCAACTAAGTCCACGCCCAAAGGTTTTACATCGCCTGCCTCAAACAACCCTATAGGTGATTGACATCTTCTTCCACACAGCGCCTCCAATGGTGTCATGTGGATACTAGAGTTATAGCTGTTGTTGTAAGAGAACTCATACAAAAGTAGAAAATAGTCCCAATGGCCCCCAAAGTCGATTACACATGCTCTCAGCATGTCCTCCAATACATGTATTGTCCTCTCCAACTAACCGCCAGTCTGAGGATGAAAAGTTGTGATGAAAGTGAGTTTAGTGCCATACTCTTCATGCAACTTACCCCAGGACTTGGAAGTAAACTACGTACCCCTGTCTGAAATGATGGAGAGTGGCACCCCATGCAACCTCACAATTTCCTTAACATAGATTTGTCCAATTCCTGTGAGTTATAATCCACCCTGACCATAATGAAATGAGCGAACTTGGTCAGCCTATCTACGATGACACAAATGGAGTCATACTTCCCCAAGATCTTAGGAAGACCCACCATAAAATCTCTGGCTATCCTTTCCCACTTCTACTAGGAAATGGGCATTCTCTGAAGTAATCCTGCAGGGCTTTGGTGATCGTACTTAACCTACTGATGAGTCTGGCACTTAGACACATAGTCAACTATGTCCCTCTTCATACCAGGCAACTAATAAAGTTGCCTCAAGTCCTGGTACATTTTGGTCACACTCGATTGAATGGAGTACTGCAAACCATGAGCCTCTGCTAATACATTCTGAATCAAATCATCAACCCGAGGAACACAAATATGTCCTCAAAAATTCAACACCCCACATATGTCAAGGGTAGTGTCTGGGACCTCCACAGATAACACCTTATTCTGAAGTTTGTTCAACTGTGCATCCTGATACTATTTGGCCTTGATATCCTCCATAAATGTGGGTTTGACCTCAATACTGGCCAACACTCCACCCTGCTCTGAAATTCCCAACTGCATAAACTTTGATTCTAGTGCCCGAATCTCCCTTGCCAAGGGTCATTTGGATACCCCCAAACAAGACAAACTGCCCATGCTAACCATTTTTTGGCTCAATGCGTCTTCCACCACATTAAACTTACCTGGGTGATACTGGATGTTCATATCATAATCCCTCAACAATTCCATCCACCTCCTCTACCTCAGGTTCAAATCCATTTGTGTAAACACATTCTGTAGGCTATGATAGTCTGTGAACACTTCACACTTGACATTATAAAGGTAGTGTTTCCAAATATTTAGTCCAAAGACCACCGCTGCCAACTCCAAGTTGTGGGTTGGGTAATTTTTCTCATGGGGCTTCAACTACCTTGAAGCATAAGCTATAACATTCCTGTCCTACATCAACACATCACCCAAACTCAAATGTGAAGCATCACAAAATACAATAAAAAATTTACCTTCCACCGAAAATGATAGAATAAGAGTTGTAGTCAAGAGTGCCTTGAGCTTTTGGAAGCTCTTTTCACACTTGTCAGACCATATAAAAGGTACCTCGTATTGAGTCAACCTCATCAAGTGAGTATCAATGGACGCAAAGTCCTTGATAAATCTGTGATAGTAGCCTGGAAGACCCATAAAGCACTTAACCTCAGTCATAGTGCTGGGTTGAACCCAACTCTCAACAGCCTCAATCTTTTGGGGATCCATCATCACCCCCTTTTCTGAAACAACATTCCCTAAGAAGGCAACCTAAGACAACCAAAATTCACATTTGGAAAACTTGGCATACAATTTTTGGTGCCTCAATATCCTTAAGACAATGTGAAGATGATATGCATGCTCTTCCTTACTCTAAGGGTAAATCAGGATATCATCTATTAACACAATCACAAAGGAGTTCATATACGACTTGAAGACACCGTTCATCAAACTCATAAAGGCCGCTAGCACATTGGTCAACCCAAATTATATTACTAGGAATTTATAATGCCCATACCGAGTCCTGAATTCTATCTTAGGTATATCCTCAGGCCTGATATTTAACTGATGGCACCTGACCTCAAGTCAATTTTCAAAAATATAAACATACCCGGCAAGTGATCAAAGAGGTCATATATGTGGGGTATGAGATACATGTTTTGGATGGTGACCTTGTTCAGTTGCCTGTAGTCTATACACATCCTCATACTACCATTTTTATTCTTTACAAACAAAACTGGATCACCCGAAGGTGAAGCACTAGGATGAATAAATCCCTCATCTAAGAGTTCTTGAAGCTACGTCTTAAGTTCCCTCAACTCTGTCGGAGCCATACAGTAAGAAGGAATAGAGATTGTGTGAGTGCCCAGCTCAAAATCTATATAGAAATCAATGTCTTTATCCGGAGGCATGCAAGGAAAATCCACCAAAAATGCCTCCTGGAACTCAGAAACCTCTGGGACTGACTCAATCGAAGGTGGCTCCACACTAACATCCTGTAAATGTGCTAAGAAGGCCAAGCAACCTTTTCCCACTAACTTTCTATCCCGAACAAAGGATATGATCTTCGCCGGCTTAGGCCTGTACACACCTTCCCACTCTAGCCTATCCTTACCCCAGATCTCTAGAGTCATGGTCTTTGCATTACAATTTAATACAACATGATATGAAGACAACCAGGTCATACCCAAGATAACATCAAAATCTAGCATGTCTAGAATAACCAGGTCTACCCAAGTCTGAAAACCCACAAAAACCACTGGACAAGTACGATACACATGGGTTACTACCACACACTCCCCAACCGGGGTAGAAACATGAATAGGAGAATCCAGGACATCATAAACCAAATCCAGACCCAAAGCAAATTTTACAGAAATATACAAATAAGTAGAACACGAGTTAAACAATACAGAAACCATCCAATCACAGACTAGAGTTGTACCTGTTATCACTACATTTGATGCTTCAGCCTCAAACTTCCCCAGAAATACATAGCAATGGGTCCTGTCATCAATTCAAGCAACCTCTTTTGCTAGTTGTGCTACTCCCTTATACGTGCCACCATTTCATCTATTTCTCTGTCCTCCCTGAAAGCCACCTTGCCCATCCTAGGACAACCCCTGCCATAGATACCTCTACCTGCTGAAACCACAACCTTAGTGTGCTGCTGAGTTTGATTTCCTATCATTCTGTGAGGGCACTCCCTCTTGAAGTGACTTGGATAACCATAATGAAAACATTTGCGGTCAAGATAAGGCCTTCTAGAAGAAGTATAAGAAGCCCTCTAGCCACTAGAAGCTGAAAACTACTGACTGGCTCCCGGATGACCACCTGTAGAAGCTGGCAGGGCTGACTAAATAGGACAAGAAAAATGAACTTAGTGGTTGTTAACCCTGGAGTATGATCCACTGAAGTTAACTTTATTTGGAGACTTCTTGGCTAGCACCTTAGCCTGCCCAACTTGCCTGACCCCCTCTAGTTTCTTCACATAATTAGTCACCTCATTAAAACTCTTTTCTGCTAAGGTCATATGCACAAACAATACATGTAACTCAGTATTCAGGACCTTTACATACAAATGAATTCTCTCCTCCTTAGTACCCAGAAGTTGAGTAGCATAACGCGACAAGGCATGAAATTTAGCCTCATAGGCTTAAACAAATATGTTACCATGCTCAAGAGCCAGAAACTCATCCTTCTTGCGATCTCTCAAAGTGCGAGGAACATATTTCTCCAAGAAAAGGGAATGGAACTGTGCCCAAGTCACTAGATGCAAAGCTGATAGCCGACACTCTACATGAGCTCTGCACCACTTTTTTCCATTACCTTAAAGCTGAAATGTGACAAACTCCACGCTATGCTGCTGCACAATACCCAACTTATGTAACCTCTTGTAGAAATATAGAATAAATTCAAATACATCCCCTTTCTCAGTACCCTAGAACGTCAAAGGTTTGAGTTCTAAAAATTTGGTCAGCATATCTTGTTCATTCCCAGTCATAACAGGGCCTAGCATTGGATGAAAGAAATCATCAGTGCCTGATGCCGCATCCATCCTGCGAGTCCATTGTGTTAGCTAGCTGAGTTCCCATAGCTGATCTTCAGTACTCATGGGAGTAGCTCCAGTACCTACCAGCCCACTCAGAAAAGCCCACACTTGCTGAAATGCCTCGGGCAATATAGGGGGAAGGCCTACACCTCCAGCCAGTGTTGCCTCCTCCTGTTATACGCCCTTCTCAAGAACAGCCTCATTTTTCTCCTCAACAGGATCCTGGGGAGGGGGAGGGGTCGACTCTCTTGGTTCAGCAGCTGCCTGAGCTTCACCCCCAGCAAGTGCTTCTCTTTCTCTACCTCTGCCTCTGCCCCTGCCCCTTCCCCTTCCTCGCCCTCTGGCTGCTGGTTCCACCACTAGAACTAATGCCCTTGCTCTGTTCTCCTGATGTTAACCATATGCGGACAAAAGAGTGAAGGATATTAGATACCAATTTGTATCACCAGATACCAATTGGAATCATGTTATAGCATGAAGGAAGAAAGAAGAGATAGTTTCCTAAAGTCTTATAACCTCTCGAAGAAAAGTACAAACATCTATGTACTATTCTGCAAGACTCTACTTATCAAGCCCCGAGGCTACCCCCTAGACCCAACATGGTGCTTGGTGTCATAAGTGACCCCAAGCTAACTCATGGCCTAGAATAACTAGACAATTTCTGAAAAAGCATCCACTGTGTGGAAACTGAAAATAATTTAATATTTGAAGTGAGAAAGAACCCAAAACATGTCTGAATATGCAATATATGTAGGAGTATAATGAAAGTCTGAAAAACAATACTAACAACTCAATAGCTGAATCTAGTCTATGTCTGAAAGCCTCTAACTGGCGAGTTGCTGGGACATGCCCCCATCTCACTCTAATAATCCAAAAACTAAAAAGTAAAGAGTGAAACTGAAAGCATGACTATCGTCCTCGAGCTATGAGGACTTACCAATGAAGCTGATGGGTACAGACTGGAAAATAAGCTAAGCGTGGTCTAGATGTTGAGCGCCTGAACGTATATCATGAAACAATATAGCACAAACGTATGCATCAGTACTTTGAATGTACTGATCATGCAAGATATATAACCAAAGCTGTAAACATGAATAATGACATGGAAGTAGCATGAAACATGAGCTGGAAGGTATCTGAAATGCAATAATGAAGTAAGTGAACATGAATATCATAACATGCTAAGCTGAACTGAAATAACTGAATACATGGTCAATGCAATGCTGAGTCTAACTGTGGGACATACTATTACCGACATACCCCAAGCTGAGCTAACTATGGAGCCATCCTATAACCCTGGGTGGAAGGGTGTTCATACCTCGCCAAGGGTACGAACAAGTCTAATATGGATCCACTAAACTGATGCCCACAAGGGATAGAGGTGTGCAGCCCAATCTGATAGCTGATCCTTCTTTATCCCTATGGTGGCGCCGTAGTTATGCAATTGAGGGGACTACTACTAAAGGTCATAGCCTAATCTGATAGCTAAGCCTTCATCCCGTCATCCGCTTTGTACTAAGTCTACTCCCAATGGAAATATAAGCAATGAAATGCAAGCTGAAACACTGGATAGCTCAAATACTGACAATTATCTGAGAATGCACATATATATACTGAAACTGATGGCATCCTAATTCTGAAGCATGATTATCTGAATTATCTGCCTAGCAAGTATAATTTATGAATACTGAAATTCAGACAAGCTAAGGTTTCTGAGTCCTTTACAATTGACTACGATACTTCTCCAAGAATCATCAAGTATATATCAGTATAAGAAGTAGCATCTGAATTACAATGAATCCGTAAGAGTTAGGAACCCTAGGTATGAAGAGTTCATGGAAAAACTAAAGAACTGGCTGAATCTAGGGACTCAATGGGTAAAAGGAACCCATTGATGAAATCCCACATGCCTAGTGGAGAACTGATGGAGAAATCCTTTGGATTCTTGGGGCTGAACTTGAAGAACCTTCTGCCTGTTCTTGAGAGAAAACCATCGCCTCTTTTCTCTTATTTCTTTCTAAGTCTGAAGTTTTTAGGAGAATAGGTGATTTAGGTAGTTTTTGACTAATTAATTAGTCTTAGGCTAAGCAAAATGACATAGCTTAGGCCTTAGAAGAGGTAGAAAAAGTCTAGAATGCCCCTGGAAAAATTAAAAGAAAACTGATGAAATTCGCGACTCAGGTTCCACGGATCGAAACCACGACTCGTGAAAACTTCCACTGCTTATGGAACCCTATCGTGATTCATGGGTCTGTAAATCTGGGCTACTAGAAAGGGGTTCCACAAGGGTGGTCCACGACTTGTGAAAACTTCCACGGGTCATAAATCCTGGGTACTTGCTCTGAGCTACTGGAATTGGTTCCACGACTTGGGTTAACAACTCGTGGATCTTTCCATGGTCCATAGAACCCAATCGTGGTTCTCAGAGGAACGGCTAGCCTCAGGTCTGGTTCCACGACTTGGGTTCACGACTTGTGGATCCTTCCACGTTTGGTAGAACCCAATAATAGTTTTCAAAGAATTCTTCAGGTCTCTGATCGAATTCCACTACTCGTGGAAACTTCCATGGGTCGTACATCCAACCCGTGATTCCAGTTGATAGTTAGAAAATTTATTTTTTTCTGGTTTTCTGAGCTGAATCTAGTCTTGGAAGTTCTGGGGTGTTACACTACTAGACTCATTTTGGTATGATGAGATCAATGAACCTAGGGATCTGATACCATCTTTGTCACAACCCATCCCGCCACGAGTGTCACCCACCTGAAACCTCCGGATGAGCAAATCAATAACTCAGTCAACACTTAGTGAATCTAACAGCTCAAAACCAATCTCATTAAAATAAACTAACATTCACAACCAAATACTAATAAAACATGATCCTTCAGAAAATACCCCTAGAATCTGAAAGTCGCGGTACCAAAACATCTACCAATGTCTAAAGAACGGGGATGAAACCCCAAAACGAGTTTAAGTCTGAAATAAATGGACTAGAACTAAACTGGATGAAAACAAGGTAGCCCGAAAGAAGCAGCTCACCATTGAAATCTAGAAACATCGGGACTACAGTTGAGGTCGCGTGGCAGCAGCCGAAAGATATTTTATACTAACAAAAAAAACCAAGTGCAAAATTAGTACACAACCACAGTGTACTGGTAGGATCATCGGTCAGCTCCAACAAATAATATATGAAAAATAAACCAAAATTGAGTAAAGCAGTATCAACATGTAATAACAATCAACAATATAACTCTAGACTCTCACTCTTCCTTCTAACTTATAAACCATATAAAACAGTTCCACAACCACTACAACTATAGCAATGTCAGGTACACTTACACCCTTTTTAAGTAACCCGGACCAACCAAGGATCCCTAGAGTAAAGCCTAAGTGTTTAACATGCAATTTCTGGTCCACACAAGGATCAATCCCACCTTTAAGTAAAATTACCCGACCTCTCATGGACCAATATGCAATAATAACAGTTCAATATTTAACCCGGTCCTCTCATGGAACCAACAACAAATACAATCAACAATATAAATAAACTCGTACCAGGCATGGTACCCGAGCCAATCATTTTAGAACATGTAACGGGCTTGGTACCCGAGCCAATCGATAAGTATCTCGAGCCAATCGAATGTCACACAAGTCCATCAATTAATAAAATAAATGAATAATATCAAACATGTAAAACCAACAAGCAACAAAACTAAGTTAATTTCACATGATTAACACACGGAAACTTAGATATTCATAATTTTATTTCCTAAGCCTGCAATGTACGCACAATACTAAGCTAAAGTTATATGCACACACATTGTATTTGGAAAACAATAATCATCACCTACCTCAAATAGGTTGAAAAATCTACTGGGCCGGAGCCTTTCCATTTTTCAAAGCTTTCGTTTGTTCTTGGTTTAACAATAATTACAAAACATACCAAAATCAGTCTAATGGCCTAAAATTACCCGGATTATACTTAAATCCTAATCCCCAGGCCAATCCATGATCATTTTACCCATCTCAGGGCTTTTCCACCATTAATTCACCTAAAAAAACTATTTAACGATTACATTAAGCAAATAATGGTGATTTAATCATGCATAAGTGATAATAATCATCACCCAAGAATTTTATAGCTAGAATCCCCTTTTTCCCCAGATTCTACCTTGTTAGTTTAACCCCAACTTTCTCCCAAACCCGTAGTTAATGATTCTACCGCGTAGTAATCATAGTACTAAGTTAGGAGAGCAAAATTCTTACCTTTAGGATGAAGTTTGGTGGAAAACTGACTTGGAATTGCCAAAATCGCCTCTGCTCTTTCCCAAAACGTTCTTGAGAATTTTTGAATATTTTTTGGGAAGTTTTTGCATTTAGCCCGACTTATTATACTATAGCGGTCCGTACACCACTATAGCGGCACCACCGTAACGGAACTGACTGATGTGGCGATGCTGACCGATATTGATTTCCCCTATAGTGGGAATTTCTCGGCTATAGCGGTAGCTGTGGTAGCACAGTATCAACCGCTATAGAGATTGACATGGGACAGAATCTCGGAAAATTCCCCCCAAAATGCGCATTTTACAACACCTCAAATCCTGATGTTCGGAACCATCCCTTTCACATCAACTTTGATACCAGGAGTTCTACTCACCCGAATTTACTTCTGAAAAGTTTTCCAGACTCCTTAATGTCTTGGATAATGGAAAAAACCAGCTCGACCTCAAATATTCTACCAAATCCTCACCCGGATTGCCCTAGACCATACCACGCTCAGAATCCATCCGAGGCTAGCCTAGCCTAAAATTTTCAACTCCTAAACCTGAAAGTTTTCTAACCCGACACTTTGCACGAATAGTTTACCCGTAATGATAGAACAGGTCGTTACACATGCATTTCAAAGAGTAAACATAATTGTGAAGCTAGCCATGCAGTTGTGGAATTGTAATTCAAAGTGGCCTTCATGGTTTCAAGGAAACAATCGCAATTGCAAGGCAGGCCTCGTAAATTACGTCACACCTAGGTGCAGAGGTGGCTATTTATGATATTTCCAATATTCTAACACAATTTTGGGATACCGTGCTATGAATTAGAAGGGAAATTGATGGAGGAACATCATATATGTCACGCCCCAAACCCGAGTGAGGCATACCGGCACCGTTGCCATAACTTTGATATCACAACTTGAATGAGTAAACCAACTATTCCTGAACATACATACAACATATATTCAATTAATATGAAATATTTCCTTGGACCTCTACTATTATGAGAAAATACTTCTTTTATATACGTGAAAGTTATAGGTATGAAATACTAAATTGGTGAGCCTCATAAGACAATGCAGGAGATTTAACTCAAACTAGATGAACATGATCTGGACATAGTAGTCTATGAAGCCTCTACTACATGATACGAACTGAAAAACTTTTGGGACAAGGCATCGATGTACCCAATGTATCTCTATACATAACATGAAATATGATGAAGCCAAGAATGATAATAGCGTTCACCAACTATAGCTGAAATCCTGAGAGGAATGCCTATCACTGCAGCCTATCACCTTGAATGTCCGTACCTGTAGTGTGAGTGTAGTGCCCCGAAAAAAAGGGACGTGAGTACATATTAAATAGTACTCATATGAAGGAAGACATAATAACATAAGATAGATAAGAAGCTCATATAAGAGAGACAGGTGACATGGCACTGTAATAAGGTATGGCCTCATTCCCCCTGTAACATCTTTGGGTTCGTTATACTGTAACATCATTATGGATCATTATGCTTAATATAATTCATTTAAATCCTTAAAACTACGTAAGGAAATCTAATCATATGTCACAAGGTAGGACATGAACATTGAATCTGTGAGATGAACACTTTCTACCTTAAAACATGTATTTATAATAGTAATTAAATTAATCATAAATATAATTCTTTTATAGGGGAGTCACCTAAATATTGACTTTCATACATTAAACCATGTGTACGACATGTCATCTGATCATTGATTCAATTAAAATAGGCCGTCTCACCAAAATATCGTGTCGATTGACATGACATGAGCTACTTATGAATAGATCTCGTTTAGAGAATTTGATACCATCAAGATGCGGTGAGACTTATTCGAATGTCTTACCAAGTTACGGCATGACTTTATCCCTATTGTCTCATTAGGTTATGATAAAAGATTATCCTTATCGTCTTACTAGGTTGCAATAGGACTTTGTCCATATAGTCTCATTAGGATGATATAGGTTAATATTTTATCTTCTTATTAGGTTGCAATATGAGATTAACAATATCATCTCATTAGGTTGCAACAAGACATTATCCTTATTGTGTTCTTATAACTCATAGTATAAACGTCTATCGTGTAACTGAAATATTTGACCCTTCACATAACCTATGGAACATTTGTCCATTTCGTCACCTTATCACCCTAGGATAGCCCTAATTCATAAGAATCACAAAATTTGACCTATTATCACTTTAATATACCTTTAGAATTATTTAGTAAATCATTACGAGAGTAAAGAACATTTAAAAGCAACATGTAAATACTTGAGTAAATCATATCTTCATCATTAATTGTTGACGTAACTATAATAAGGAGAACTTTTAGGCTTATGGGACTTGAAACATATCACATGGGAAGTACTTATCATAGAGTGCATAGGGCTGTAGGAATCTGGGACATTATTATCACATAAATGAGATGTGATTATAGGTAGATACCTTAAGCTCTTAAAGCTTTACTTCATTCAAATACATAGCCTGGACATGACATATGTACAAAGTCTACATTGATGGAGACTACTAACACTTGAGGACATTAAACATGGAGCGTACATATCGTTAATATTTAGGCTTACATTAGATTTTAGAGATACATAATATATGATTCGTTATGATTGCAATACTGGAAATGATTCATTTAGTGTTGTGAATCAATTGTCTCATATCGGATAAAAAGATAAATGTCAATGGGTTTATAAGCTAAATGGGTTCTCCCACCTATCAGACTAGTCTCTTGGGTTGGGCTTTTCCATTTGGTTTGTAACATTGATTCTTTCATTGAGAGTGGGGACCATGACTCGGAGTGGTGGCCTGGGCGTCAGGAGTGGTGGCCTGGACCCAAGAGGGGTTGCCAGCTGTGACCAACTGGGCCCAGCCGTGACCAATGAGAACTCGGAGTGGTGGCCTGTGCGCTAGGAGTGGTGGCCTGGACCCAAAAAGGGGTGCCAGTCGTGATCAACGAGGTTGTTGGTTCTCAAGCGGGGGCAATTGTTGTGAATCAATTATCCCATATCGGATAAAAAGAGAAATGTCAATGGGTTTATAAGATAAATGGGTTCTCCCACCTATCAGACTAGTCTTTTGGGTTGGGCTCTTCCATTTGGTTTGTAACATTTAGCATGTAGGATGATAGACATATCAAATGGAGAAACTACAAACCATATAAGGTAACATGGAATATCATAACAATAGGAGAGAAAACAACTGAAAAAATGTGTAATAATGAAGCATATTACATGGAGACATACAATATTTTATAGTTTAGGATCTCATAGAAGAGGAAGCATGTGATTTAAGGAGTCATGCCATAATGAGGAAGAAGAGGATATATCCTTACATACCTCGATTCCAATCCTTTAACATATTATGATGATCAAGATAATCCTTTACAACTTTAATCTATAAGAACGACAATAACAACACCAGTATAATCAACTTGACAACAAGCTAAAGTCATAGAGACAATTTATCAAACACACGACGAGTGCTAAACTCACACGACTTTCAAATTAGTGGTATTTCTTTACACCCTTCTTTCCTCCCATAGCCACAACATCATACAACCTTCCTACGAGGCCAAAAAACTTCCTGGAACATCAATCCCATAAACAGAATCAATTCATCTCATACAACTTATTCTAAAAGCAACAACTTGAACTCACAACTTTTGATCACTGTCCCGTGAGTGCTAACAAAAAAACTAAAAATGCTTATACGAACTCATATATGAAGATAAGAGGGAAGCCATACCCAAATTGAAGAAAATGCCAACTTCCTCACTTGAATTTACCAAGAGGAGAACTTTTGTATTAAAATACAAAGATGCATAGAGGTGAGTTTCATGATTTTGATGAAGACTTGAACTAGATTATAGATTAAATTCCTTACCTTGAGCTTGGAAGGTGAGAGGAGAGGAAAAACTAGAGAGGAACAAATCCAAATCATCCAAGAAACAATACCTAATGAATCCCCAAGTTTTAGCTCATGAAACACAAAGTTTGGTTAACTTAAACCTTGTATGTGTCGCATGCTCTATCACATTCACTTGGGTGCTACACAGGTTCATAGTAAAATATGTATAATTTTTCGTACTCAGTTTCGATTGATGAGCAATTTATTTTTGGAAAATAGAGTCAAACATATTTAATGTGAACATACATTCATCATGTAACACTTTATAATATGGGAGATGTTCTTGTATGAAGTTTGACCAAGTGCGAGCTCATTTGATAACTTAATTTGTAGTGAAACTTCCACTCTGTTCTCCCATTTTCTTAGACCTTGGTTTATTTTAAAAACACCCATACATTTTAACCTCTACCCTTATACAAAGGCACAAACCAATTCTCTACATTCAGGTTGATTACATACATCAAATGGGTTAAACCTTAGTCCAAATGTATGAGGTGTTTCATCATCTCCCCTTTGCGAACATTGATCCTCGAATAAGAGTCATAACTCAAGAAAAACAAATAAATCTGGAATTTAACCAAAACTTTATATAGAATCTCTTTTCTAAATAAGACTAATCCAAAATCCTCAAGTACCTGCTAGATGACTAGAAACACATACACTGGGCTCATAGGGAATCACAATATGCATATCTCAATGAAAATATCAATAAATGTAAACATGGCTCTTCTTGGTCGTACTAAGCATAAAAAGGACTTCCTTCCACATAACATACCTTTCGTGTCATCATCAATATCATCTTCAAGCTTAAAACATATTCGAGGCTGGAACATACACATGGGTACATAAGCATGATAGATATGTGAGACAAGAATATGACTTTATTTTTAGACATAAGAATAACTTGGTTCTTGAGACATGAAAGAGATACAACATAACATACTGAATAGGGTCCTAAACTTTGGGTCATATTTACTGAGCATAAAACTCGAACATGAGCATAACATGAATACATAAAGCATGAGTAGAGTACATCTGGTATAAGTACCATATGGTACATGAATTACATTGAGATTGGGAACATAATGTTGCCTCGAGCATTTTCTTACTCGTTCTAACACTTATACAAAATATCTTGCTTCCATAATATCATTAGCTTTCTGTGTAGTTTTATTTGATACTCTGGTTTCTCTTAGTAGAAATGATAAGAGACGATTCACCTACATATTTGTTACTGTGGTTACATGAGACTCTGAACGTCTATCATCCAAAGGCCATTTGGACACTTCCCTAAATATTTTGAGCACATAAAAGAACATAGGGTAATATTTTCTTCCATTTCAACTCGGACATTTTCATGAAGACAAATATATATATATATATATCAACTTTTAAATCACTACACTGTACATCATAAATAAATATTTTGCAACTCTAAGTTGTCTTAAACAATCCTTAAGTTACTTCCATCTTTATCATAGCCCAATGGACTAAATTCTTCCAAGAAACTTTCCTTCACCAACCTCAAGACATCCAATAGGACATATACACTTTTACCCATAGAAAGATTTAAATGGTGTTTTCTAAATGCCGACATGGTGACCATAATTACAAAAAAAACTCAATAAGGGGTAAATGAACATCCCAATATACTTTACTAAAAATAAGAGATTTATCCTGAACATATCCTTGAGCATCTGAATCGAGCGCTCGTCTTGACCATTTATATGAAATACTTAAAAAATAAATTACGAACTGAGCACCTTGGTCAGAATAATGAAAATTGAAGCCTCATACATTTGGACCATCTCTTTAATTTATAACTTAACATAATCTTCTAACATACATATGGTCTTAGCTAGTGAAAAACAAGCTGACACGAGCCTATCCACAATCTTCCAAATATGAATCATGTTTCAGAAATGAGAAAGATGAATCAATCATGGAGATTATATCATTTCCTCCAATTTCTAGGTTAGGTCTTTGACTTCTTATATTAATTCTCGGGGTCTCTAAAGCCTAATCTTGACTAGTTGACAAATCAAACTCTTAGCCACGAAGGTTACTACATTTCTCTTCTTGTCACTCTACCAATATACTTTTTTAAAGTCATGATATATATAGAACCAGGGTGAAATTAACACCACCAACCTTAAGCCTATGCCATAACTGTCAATCCCCAAACTCTGGGGGTGAAACTGACACCTAATACTAAAACTTATGCCAAAGACGACTCTGCTGAACTATTTGTTAGTGACGCATAGCAGTCACATACAATCAAGAAAATAAAAATGTATATCTTGACTTTAAAATCACCCCTCGACCGATAAGGCCCCTGTCAACAGCTCTAGAAAGAAAATAGTTACTCCCAACAATTTATATAAACCAATAAGCAGGTAGCACATAAGTCCTATTTGGGCCATCGAGGCACCATGATATCTAAAAAAGAATAAATGCTTTGTGAGCCTTCAAGGCCACTAGGATCTAGGCTGGGCATTCGGTCAGTTTGGTTTGGTTTGGCCAAATTTGGTTCACTTTTTTAGTTTTTGGTTTGGTGAAAATGATAACCGAAACCAAACAAAAAAAATTCAATTCAGTTTCGAATATCATCAAATTAGGCCTATTTTTGTGATAACAGAGCTATTAAAATTGGATCATTTTTGTAAGAAATTGGCTTTGCAAACTTAATTTTTAACGTGATTTTCTTGTGGCTTTCAAAATTCAACGTGATTTTAGATAGGCAACACCAAAACTCACCTGATATCAGATAAAACAAATCAACTATAAACAAAAACTTTTCCCATCATGACTTTAGGAAGAACACGAGCAATAGCTAACACCCAAAGTAAGTTCACAAAGTTAACTATAGTCGGGGGTTGTGGGCTGTGTCGTTGATCATCGACGATGGTGCGAAGTTGTGGGGCTGTGTCATCGGCCATCGGTGATGGTCATTTTGTCTTGTGGGATGTATCGGCGATTATGAGAGACTAGAGAGTATAGAGAGAGCGTGTAGTATGAAGTTGCTGCCACATTTGCTATCAAATATTTCTAGGTAACAGTTTGTGATTGTGGTTATAGTGTGAAGTATTAGGGATTGTGTAATTGGGTTGGGTAATTGGGCTTATAACTTTGGGCCTTGTGGTGGTGGGACGGCCGACTAGTGTGTATTGTTTATAATGTATTGTTTAAATTTGTTTTTTTGGTTAACCAAAATAATTTATTAAGAAACCAAAAACCAAATCGAATTACCAAAATTTTAAATTTTGAAACCAAAATTGATCGAACAAACCGAATAACCAAAACCTAAATAAACAAAAATTTCAGTTCAGTCATTTTTTTTTGTTTGAACTTAAATATGCCCAGCCCTATTAGGATCTTTGTACAGAATTGGAAAACATGAATAAACAATATAAGCTAGTCCAATAGGCTACTGAACTACTAATAACGACAACAATAAGGCCCAACTAGCCAATAAGCTATAACTAATCAACATACAAGATGAAAATGGTCATCATCATAGCTATGAAACCCAACAGACTAGTTTGCAAGCCTCTATGAATGATATACTTGGTGGTACAGGGCCTCAATCTACCTAAAAGTATAAATAATAAAAATTCAAACCTCTGAGACTCTAGAGACCCCTGAAGAAAATGAGTCAACCAACCCACTAAAAACTCGGCTATGCTACCCGGCAGGTCTGTCTGGTCATCACTCAGATCCTGCAGACATGAATGCAATGCCCCCAGGAAATGAGGCATCAGTACAGAAAATGTGTTGAGCATCTAAGACAGACTGAAAACTGAAACTAAAGTGTAAGGATTGAACAAAAAGTGCAGGAGTGAAATAGAGGTATAGTACCTTACCTTCCTGAAATAAGATAACATGTTAACATGTAGCAAGTAATAACCTGACCTTACTCCTATAAGCCCAGCAGAAATAGGCATATAATCACTATAATTCCTAATGAGCATAAACAGTTGCTAAATATGCATACTGGCCTCATTACCTGGACCCTAATAATGATCTGATCTGAACTTTTTGAATGTATAGGTGTCATAAATCAATACAACTCTGAAACTCTACGCTACCATATAAGTGTTACCCCGAAGGCACAACCTTCCCATCCTGTAGGTATGGTCGGACTTGAAGGCACGATCTGCCTGGCCTGTAGGCTCAGTAATATAATATAAATGTTATTCCATAGGTACAACCTGCCCGTCCCATAGGTATGGTCAGCCCCGGCTCAAAGGCACAGTATAGTAATTAGCCTATAGGCTCCAAAACTCTATAATATCATTGTTTGCTGAGGCCAAAACATGCTCATAGGTGGAAACAAGATGATAAGAATAACACAATTATAGCAAGTAATCACAGGTGACCTCAATCTAATAATAACATGCTTTTCTGGGCCACTAAGAAAGAAATAGAGTGTTATTGGTAGTCACTATATCATGCTATGGTAGCAAACTTAATAGAATAAGGCCACAAGTTGAATAACGATGTTATAGAAGCTATAACAAGCTTGTCCTTGAGGTTCATGCCAAAAAGCAAAAAGCAAGCCTTAACATACCTTTCAAATGAATCCCCAAAGGTGTCTCTATGAAGCTTGACCAACCAAATGTAATGCAATAAATGCGAGAATCAATAAGGCTGCAAGAATGAGCCATGGCCAATCGACAAGGCCTTAATGTCACACTCGTGATCAACCAATTTCAAAGTATAAAATGAGGTCAATATAAGTAATAAATAGTATCCAAATCCAACAACAACATGCTAAAAACATCTTGAAAGAGAGACGAGCTCCCAAGGCAATATAACAAGGTATACTTCACCTTTTTCAATCCAACAATCATCGGACGTGACTCTAATAAGAATCACACCAACCACCCATTCCCTCTAGCACCTTAACACCATCAGTATACAATAGTAATAATAAAACTCAATAAGACAAAGAGGCTGCCCAGAGCCACTGTATCTGAAATACCACATCAAGGCTCAAAAATCTATAAAAAGGATACTAGAAAATGGAATTATAAATGAGGGTTTTAGGGGAAAGATTACCTTGACAAAAAGTTTTGGAATCCCAAGTTAAACAATCTGCATCCTTGCAGTAACAACAACTGGAGCCAAAATCAATAATAAACTACTACAAGTCATCGGAAACTATAACTTTTAGTAACTAGAAGCTTAGAATATTTATTTAATAAATACATAAGTGTATGAGATCCTTACCTTGCAGATATAACTCCATAGCTACTGCCACATACTTAATAAACAGTTGCTAGCTCTCTCCCACAACACCCATCATGATATCGATGGGGCAAACTATACTAAAATGACTAGCCTATAACGTAGAGCAACTTATGTTAAACTTTTGAGTTGAGAATCCTAACACCCATGGAGACTTTGGGAGATTATTTTCTATTTTTGGTGGGTTTTCAGCTGATTTCTATGGAAATATAATGAAGAAGGGGGTCCTATATAAAGCAACACAAATTTAGGGGCTAGGGGGACCTGCCTTGACGTACTTTCTTATGCAGTCCTATGAAAATGTAAATATTTCTCTATTATGAAGTCGTATGGATGAACAGTTTAGTGCGTTGGAAACTAGACTCATAGACATTTGATTTAGTAGGTTGGTGGCCTACTAATTCTTTATAAATTGGGAGAAACAAGATATTTGACCTAAATTTTTAGAGAATTTATTAAAGGAACTTACAATAACTTTGCCGACTTTTATTTTTTACTTGCCTGACTTCAAAACTTAACATACAACCATTGTCAAATTAAAATACTTCATAAAATATCCTTCTTATAGTCTTATCCCAAAATTATGAGTTAATAATAATGTTCGAACGAGTGGGGTGTTACATCCTTGCCTCTTAGGGACATTCATCCTCGAATGAAAGTAATGTACATGGCATCACAGAAAATATCACAACAAATTATAAAATACCAAAGTAATGTACCTCAAGTACTTAAATGTAGGTCTACTATCTGTCTATTCTGAACATCATCTGAAGGAGTCAACATATGGGAATATATGGACATCATGTCCTCTTTAGCTTCCCGCATCATCTCTTCGATATTACAGTTCTGCCATAACACTTTCACTGATCTATACCCTTATTCTGCAATCTCCTAATTTAGAGGTCTGCTATGACAGCAGGGACTTCTTCATAAGATAATTCCTCTGAAATTTGAACATTTGTTATTGGTACTATATGTGTTGGATCTCTGATACACTTCCATAACATAGAAACATAAAAGACTGGGTGCACTACCTTTAATTATGGAGGAAACTCTAGCTAGTAAGAAACTCTACCTATCTATTGCATAATACAGTAAGGTCTAATATATCGACGGCTCAGCTTTCCCTTCCTCCCAAAGTGCATAATTCCCTTCATCGGTAAAACCTTCAAAAAGACCCAATCGTCAATATTGAACGATAGTCCTATCGCCTAACATTTGATTATGATTTCTGGAAGCTCTAAGCTGTCAACAATGTTTCTCAGATCAGCTTAACCTTTTCCATGGCCTCTCCACCATGTCAGGTCCAAGCAATCTTGACTCTCCAACCTCAAATCAACCAAGAAGGGATTGATATTTTTGATCATATAAACCTCGTACAATGCCATACTAATGCTGGAACGATAGTTGTCATTACAAGTAAACTCAATAAGCGGCAAGTGATCATCCTAGTTTTTTAATGATTGGGTTCGTCATTATGGGTAACTCTTTCGTGCCAAGTTTTGAGTAGGAAAAACTTTCAATTTTTGGAGTGAAACATTCTGGGCTAGGCTAGTCGCGGCCGGTTTTGGAGTGAGGTATGGTCCAGGGAAATCCAGGTTAAAATTGGGCAAGGTATCTTATTGCGAGCTAGTTTTTCCGTTAGCTAAGGCATGGAGGAGTCTAGGGAACTCTTCGAAAGTGAATTCGGGTAGGTAGAACTCCTGAAATCAAGGTTAACGCGAATGGGTTATTCCAGAACGTCGGGGATTCAATGTGTGTTATAAAAAGGACTCTTTTTAGGAATTCTCCGAGTTTCTGTCCGTGATGAGCGCTACTGCTCTGCCATGGCGACCTCTGCTATAGCGGAATAATTACCACTATAGTGGAAGTCAAAACGGTCAACCTCCACCATAGCAGTTGACTCCGCTACGGCGGTACCGCTATAGTGGAGCGTGGACCGCTATAGCAGAGAGACAGGACCAGAAAACCCATAAAATGGGTTTTTAATTTCATTCTCTTCCCTTCAACCCCAAAACAAATGAGAGATATTCCAAAAAACCTCTTAGGATGCTCCAAGGCTTGAGAGTCATAGGGAGGAGGAATTCCAGTAAAAAAAGACACGAAACCACAGATTCTGCTAGTAGGTAGGAGTGTTCTGTTTTGAGGTCTGTGCTGGTAGTCATAGTGCTACGCTTTTAGTGTTTTGATCTTGGTATTTTGGTCATGTTTGTTGTTCCGTGTAAATCGATTGTAGTATTATTTTGTGGTAGTCTTTTTTCTGTTACTATCTGTTGTTTTGGTACTACATATTGTTTCTTGTTCTTATACTATGTCAGTTTCTAGACTGTTTTTACTTTTGAGCTGGGGTCTATCAGAAACAGCCTCTCTACCTCACTTATGAGGTAGTGGTATGGACTGCGTACACTCTACCCTCCCCAGACCACACTGTGTGGGAATATACTGGGTATGTTATTGTTGTTGTTGTTGATTGTTGTGGTAAAATATGTTATGGTAGTGCCCCGATGACCTGGTTAATTTAGTCTACGTTGTAGTTAGACCCAATGGGGTGAAGCTGGAATGAGAACCCATGGGAGATCAATGTTCAATCACTGAAAAGTTGGGTGATCTTTTCCTATCTGGCTAAGCCTCGGTGAGCAGAGTCATTAACCGATACCGATGCTAGTAGAGGAATGCAGGTATCCAAAGTAATAGTAGAGTGGTGTGCATAAGCTGGCCTCGACACTACTGTCATTTTAAAAGAAAAGGTTTTGGTCATAGAATTATTTGCAATTGGAAATTTAGAATTTTGGGACAAATTATGGTTCAATTTGGTGAATGGTAGTACTTTAGTAAGGAAGTGGTAAAGCTCAGAGAATTAGTGCCTTCAATTAGTATCTAATAACAAGTTAAGTGGCAAATGATATCGATTACTTTATGTCATTTTGTATGAAGGGCTCATAGAACCAGAAGGAAGGCCCTTGGAACACGATGATGTGATGAAATGTTAAAGGAGTTTGGTTCCAACCTTTCTTCTGCAGACTAGGCAAGATAGCTCCCCTCGGCGCACGTGCCAAGATATCAGATCCTAGGTTACTGGTCTCCCAGTACAAGAGCAAAGTGTCGAATAGAGTCCTACGGATTAGTGTGTTGACATCCACATCTAATCTTTGGGGAGCTGTGAGGCATTCTAGGAAACATCTCCCTTCTTTCATTCTTTCGTGCTGTTCACTTACTTGCTTGTATAGGTTGAGTCTAATTGGTATCTCTCAATTTCAATTGGTATCTCAGCAAGGTAAAGGAGGTCGTGGTGCTTCGGTTACGACTGGACAAGCAAGAGAAAAATTAGAACCAGGAAGGTTCCAATTGGTATCTGTCCTGAGAGGCTGTGGCAAGCATGGATAACCGGCTAATGGTCATCCATGGTACGAATGAATGTGAAACTGTGTGGTTTGAGTTGGTTGTGACTTGATTCGGTTATGATTGATTAGGTTGTGACTTGAAGTTGAATTATTGTGTTGTACAATCTTTGTGTGACTTACTTGAAGTGTGTGTAAATTGTTGCTTGCCATGCATGTTAAGTCTACAGAGGGTCTTTAAGTTGAAAATTTTGTGTACCTTGGGTGGTGATAAGTTATTAAATGTCTTGATTTAAAAAGTGGTACTGCATAAAAAGCTTGTCATTGGTTAGGGTGATAAGGGCTTGAGAACTATGACTGTAGGGAAACTTTGGTTTCAGGACAATCGGGACTTAGTTGGGAACCATGGGAATAAGGGAGTCATTAGTGTGTAATGGCGGGAAGATATTATCGGGAAACAATTGTTGTTGTGATTTCTTTGTAATTTATGATGTGTCATGTTGAATTGCGATGCATTAATGCCAGGAATGGTCTTGACGGTGGTTTAATATCATGGCGAGATTTATAGGTTTAGGCAGTGGTAAGTGGGAAGGGGGATGAGTGCATTTAGCTAGAAATAAAATTTCTTGTACCGTTACCGTCGGGAACACTATAGAGTAAGCCAACCGATACAGCAAAACCGCTATAGCGGAGTGACCACCGCTATAGCAGAAGTCCACGAGGCAGAAAGCCTACTCTATTTTCCCCTGTTTTCATTCCTTCCCGGGGCCAATGTAAAAGCAAGTATTAAGCTGCAAATTGCTAGGTAAGACAAGGGAGTCAACGATTTAGCTAATATAGTATACGTATAAGGGAATTTGTCGGAAATTTAGCATCCATGCGCGATAAAAAGGAAAGGCTAGATATGGTAGCCTGGGATATTGGTAAAATTATGATGGACCATTGGTGGGAATAGTCACTCATGTAGAATTTGACAAATGATCCATAATTGACTGAGTAGTGTGGGACATTGCTCATACGCTTATATTGTGAGGGCGATTATTGGCTTGTTTTATTATTGATGACTCTTAGTGGTAGGGTCGGTGGGGGGAATGGGGTTATTAAATAAATCCCTTAACATGGTTATTCCTTCTGTCAGCCATGATAATACCGGTATTACCGTTCTTTGAGTGGTGGGGATGTGCTCGCCATAGCATTGGTTAGGGTGTAATTGACCGAATAGAATTCCTCCTAAGACGAGAGTTGACGAAACCTCAAGCCAGGATGAGTTCCAATGGAATTTTTGTTGTTGCGTGATTTGGAGATACATGGTATCTCGGGGCATAGTACCCCGTAGGAAGCTTCCGGAATGGACTTCGGGCTAGTAGAACTCCGGGTATAGTGGTAAAGGGATCGCCATGGTGGGATCTAGTCCCCTTGGTAGTGAAAAACTGTGTTGTTCGTTGGTTGAGTTTCTTTGGCTCTGGTGTTTCAACGAGGCCCCAGATTTCTTGGGCACTCGAGGAGAGGTAATCTAGTAAGCCTTGTGCAGCTTGAAGGGAGGAATTTCTTGATAAGAGCGGGAGTGAGCTAAATTTTGATGGAGATGGGTACACCAAGGGATTCAGAAGTTTCGGTGGGTTGCATAAGGTTATTTTATTTACGCTGTCATGACAAGAGCGTTAAGGTCCAGGGGAGGGATCTTTTGTCTCTTTTCGCCTTAGAGATTGTTCGGAGTTGAACGATGGGTAAATTAGTATCTGTTGTAACGATCGGGTTTTTCGTTATGGGTAAATCTTTCGTGTCAAGTTTTGAGTCAAAAAAACTTCCGAGTTTGGGAGTTGGAAATTCTAGGCTAGGCTAGTCTCGGTCGGTTTTGGAGCGAAGTAGGATCTAGGGAAATCCGGGTGAAGATTGGGCAAGGTATCTTGTTGCGAGCTAGTTTTTCCGTTAGCTAAGGCATAGAGGAGTCCGGGGAACTCTTCGAAAGTGAATTCGGGTATGTAGAATTCCCAGAATCAAGGTTAACACGAAGGGGTTATTCCAAAACGTCGGGGATTCATGGTGTGTTATAAAAAGGGCTCTTTTCAGGAATTTTCCGAGTTTCTATTCGTGACGAGAACTACCGCTCCGCCATGGTGACCTCCGCTATAGTGGAATATTTACCGCTATAGCGAAAGTCAAGACGGTCAACCTCTGCCATAGCGGCTGACTCCGCTATGGTGGTAACGCTATAGTAGAGCGCGGAGCGCTATAGCGGAGCTACGGGACTAGAAAACCCAGAAAATGGGTTTTTAATTTCATTCTCTTCCCTTCAGCCCCAAAAATAGATGAGAGCTGTTCCAAAAATCCTCCTAGGCTGCTCCAAGGCTTGGAAGACATGGGGAGGTGGAATTTCAGTAAAAAAGGAAATGAAACCATGGATTTGGGCCTGTAGAACTGTCAGGGAACGCCTTCACGGAGCCAGAAAGGACATGGAACAGCTTCTCGGCATCCAGGTAGGCTAGGTTTTCATTGAGTAGATAGACCTGCTTACATTCTATACTTATTGTGTAGTGGAAAAGGAGAATCCATAAGTAGGTCTCCTGGCACGAAGTCTGGTGGATTAGGTGTTGGTTATGTGTGTGCTAGGAATTGGTTAGATTAAATTGTGGGATATTGATAATTATTTGGGGCTGTTTATGTTGTCCTGGTATAATAAGATGATAGGGCTCAGAGACTGGGATGTTGGGAAGGTTCGGGGAACCGAGAATTGCAAGGATAACTAAATGGGTATGAAAATGGGAAACTCCTAGGTGAGGTTTCGGGAATACGAAGGGCATGGTAAGTAGTGTTAGTTTTGCTAAGGGCTAAGGGGTGGTAATTCACATTGTTATTATTTATGCAAGTTTCAAAATCAATGTAGTTGTTAAGTTATGCTAAAAAGGAAAACCGTTCATTTTTCATAAATAAAGGGTGAGTGTGTTTAGTCTTCGGACGAAGGTCGAGGCTAAGTTATATACTCGGGAAAAAGGGTAGGTGATGGCTTATGATTCTTGTGAATGTTGTATATTTTTATACTCTTATCTAAGTGTTTATGAATTACATTGCTTAGAGGAATTGCTTATAATGTCTATGGGTCCTGTTTTACAGTCTGTGGATTGAACGGTGTGTTGCTTGTTGGTTTTACAAGTTATTTTTTCATTATTTGACTGTGGATTAATTGACATTCAGTTGGCTCGGGTACTACACCTAGTACGAGAATACTAACGATTGGCTCGGGTACCACGCCTGGTACAGGTATAACAAATAGTTGGCTCGAGTACCATGCCTGGTATGGGATAATACTAATGGTTGGCTCGGGTACCATGCCTGGTACAAGCATAACAATTGGTTGGCTCGGGTATCACACCTGGTATAGGATAATACTAATGGTTGGCTCAGGTACCAAGCCTGGTACGGGCTTATTTTACTGCATTATTGCATTGATATTGTTGTATTATGTTGATTGGTATTGGTTTTGTGAGTGGGCCGGGTTGCTATATTATGTTATTAGTTTGGTCTTGGTGTAGGACGGGTTGTTATGGTATATTGTGAATTTGGTCTTGGTATAGGCCGGGTTGGTATATTATGTTATTAGTTTGGTCTTGGTGTAGGCCGGGTTGTTATAGCATATTGTGAGTTTGGTCTTGGTGTAGGCCGGGTTGTTATAGCATATTGTGAGTTTGGTCTTGGTGTAGGTCGGGTTGCTATATTATGTTACTAGTTTGGTCTTGGTGTAGGCCAGGTTATTATGTTGGTTATTGGTTGGTCTTGGTGTAGACCGGGTTTGTCATGTTAACACTAGATGTGTGAGGGGGATCCAGGTGGGTCCAGACTATTTAAAAGAGGTTATGTGCTTATAAATTGATGTCATTAAGTGTAATAATAGAGGTCATGAATTATCATGGTTAATAAGCTAAGGGTGGGTCTTGGTGTAGATCGGGGTAGCCTGTTGAATACTTAGGTGTGGATGGAGGACCCTTGGAGGGTCCGGGTATGTGATCCAAGAAGGGATTTAGATGTAGCTCTATGGTGATCATTGAAGGTGTCAATAGTTGTTAGGTGAATTGCATTTGGTTGGTAAATATAGAGGAAGAGTGAGAGTCTGGGTGTGGTTATTGGTTAATATAACCAGGTGTAAAGTTGTCCTAGAGGTCTGGGAAAGTCCAGAAAATGGTAGGCAATACTTAGGTATAAGTGGTTTGGTTGGGAAATGGGTCGGATTTAGTCTGGGTATTTAGTCAAGGTAGTTGACTGGGGTAAAGGTTAAAGGTGACTTGGGAAGTCTACGTGTCAAGGTGACTTGAGAAGTCTATGTGACAAAGTGAATTGGGATGTCTGGGTGACAAGGCGAGCTTGAGAAGTCTAGTTATGAGTGAGACTTCGGAAGTCCTAGATGTCAGGGTCAAGGCTAAAGGTGAAGGAGGGAGCTATAATGTTTATTTTCATGTTTTTCCCTGTTTTCCTATATGATAGTACGTGTGGATTCGGGTCGACCGATGATGCCTACCAGTACGTGTGGTTGTACTGACTTTACTCTTGCTATACCTTTTTGGTATAGTATGGTTGCATGGCTGGTGATGTTTCATAGGTACATGACGATGGTAATCTCCAGCAGCTCTGTCCTTCGATTCCACGATGAAAGTTGTGTCTCTTTTACATGTTCTGTATAAATCTTGTAGTAGCTCTTGTACCTGCTTAGACTAGGTCCCAGGGAGGGTGTTTTTAAAGGTTGTAAAAATTTTCCGCAAATTCTTTAATCGTCTATTTTATGAACATTTTCTGTAAAGGAATTTCTCATGTATAAAAATGGACTGATTAATGGTTTACTTTAATTTTCGCGAGTTACATGTTGGACGGGTGCTGAGAGTTTGTCTATCTAGGTGGTTAGAGTATGCGCCCGCACGGCCCGGTAGGTTGGGTCGTGACAAGTTTCTTATGAAATCTAGTACACATGCCCATAACATATCCTCGAGTGTATGGATTGTAAATTTGGCTTAGCCATTGTTCAAAGGATAGAAAGTTGTACTAAGATTAACTTGAGTTCCCAAACCCTTCTAGAAAGATCTCCAAAATTATTGTTGTAAACTGTCCCCCTCTATATGAAATAATCGATATTGGGATACCATACACTCTGACTATTTCCCTAATGTACAAACCAATATAATCTTAAGCATAAACAAGTTCAGACAACTGCTTTGTTTTATAAAAAGTGTGGTGAGAACCATATGTATTCAAGATGTCCTTTGAATCCTGAATCTATCTACTATGGTGGGCAGTAGAATTATAGAAACCACCCAAACTTCTCTTGGGGTGGAAATTAGCAGGGAAAGAGATAACAATATGTACAACAGAGTCAATAGGTGAATAGTTCTTTGGAGGAAACTCTAAAGTAGTTTATGACCAAATAATAGAAAGTTCAGCAGGCACAAGCACATGTTAATATTGAGACCAAGAGGGCGATCATGGAATTACAGATCTAGATAGGGAAACTTGCCACCATATTTTATGATAGGCCTCAAGGTTCTTTTCCATGTGACACAAAGACGCCCAAGCAAGTTATGGCATTACTTTATGAAGTGGGTGAGACTTGCCAAATTAAGAGCCTCCGAAGGGAAAGGTATTTAACTAGGATAACATTAAGCGTCCACTGCCTTTTCCGAAAAGGTTAATTCCTGAACCAACTCCAGCACCAACACCTGAGCAAGAGTTAGGGAGTACGCCAGAACAGGTAAGTGAAAAAGATGTTGTTGAGTCGCCTGAAATTGTAGCTAACAGTCATCCACCACCATTCCCCCCAAGGGTCCTAAAAAACAAGGAAGATGCTAATTTCAAGAAGTTCCTTAATCTCTTCAAGCAACTTCACATTAATATTCCTTTGATTGATGCTTTGAGGGACATGCCCAAATATGATAAGTACTTGAGAGTGTGGTGGATGGTAAGAGAAAACATACAGAGTTTGAGACTATGGAACTCACTAAGGAGTGTATTTAAAGAGTCTTGATCAAGCTCCCTCAAAAGCTCTAGGATCCTAGGAGTTTTACCCTACCCATACAGATCGAGAAAAAAGATGTGGGCCATGTGATTTAGGGGTGAGTATTAACTTAATACCTCTATAAATGTTCCTAAAACTTATCTTGGGATATCCACACCCAACCACCATCACTTTACGGCTTACAGATTAGTCTCTTATGCAACCGAAAGGGGTTATTAAGGATATACTCATCAAAGTGAGTAAGTTTGTGATTCCTGCTGACTTTATCATTCTTGACTTTGAAGCATATGAGCAGGTACAATTTATATTAGGATTCTCATTTGTTGCTACTGGTGGAACATTCATTGATATAAGAAAAAGAAAGCTTAAGATGATAGTGCATAATGAAGAGGCAATGATCAATGTATATAAAACACTCTCCACTCTTTCACACTATAGGGATTTGTGCATGATCATAGTGTAACACCTCAGATTTTGAACCGATGTCTAAACCAACACTTGGAGCTATTTATGATGTTTCCAGGCTTCACAGTTAAGGTCATGGACCGTGGGAGGACTCACAGCCCATAAACAAATCTATGGAAGCCATCCAGTGAGGCTTCATGATTTAATCAACTCTATTAGTTGGTCAACGAGCCATAGTGGAGCCCATAAGCCATGGTACCAACCATGAGTGCAAGTTAGAGAAGTCTCTAGCTTACCCTAGACTCTACAACTTGGGCCATAATCCATAGGAGGTCCTATGGTCTATGGACCATTCATGGGATAGGACCAAAGACCATGATGTCTCTGGATCAAAATAACGAGCCACCCTACGGCTCATGGGCCACTTTACAGGTTTTGAGGTGAGCCATTCAATGGGATTTTTTTGTAGTTTTCTATTATTTAAGTTAGGGGTAGTTTGGTCATTTCCTTACCATATGGTCTTTCCATGATGTTTTAACTCCTATTAGGTGAGATTAAAGGGAAATTGGTCGACTCATTCCCTTATTCTCACAATTAGAAACTCTTAGTCAAAAAAGAAAAGAAAAGAAGAATAGCATTCTTTCAGACTAGAAGCCTTCTCCTCCCGAGCCTCAATCTCCAAGTTTTGGTTCAATGTTCTTCAATATTCAGGTATGTGGGTATTGTGTAAGGGTTCCTTTCACCCTTATGCCCAAAATCCCAGACTTTGATCATGGTTTTTCATAAATCTATGATTTAGGGTTCATACCCAATTATGCTCATTCTTGAAAATTCAGTTCCTCGTGATATTTTATGGCTATGTTTCTTATTAAAAACTGATTAGGCATGATTTCCCATGGTTTTTAATACAATTATTTTAGTATGAACTAACTATACATGATTTAGCGGGCTTCAACCTAATTTCATTATGATTTAGCAGCTATGGACTCATGACCTCAGTATTTAGGAAAATTTAACATGACTAGCTCAGTATTTCAGAAGCAGTAATTCAAACTACTTCATTCTTGTTTTCAAATAGAAAGTTTTATCTAGTATGAGAAAATAGTATAAAGTTTTGGCATTAGTATTTAGTACCAAATGTACACGAGTTCCAGATAGCCTAAATCTCAGAACTACGTGCCACCGTAAGATAAAGGTGTCCTCGCCAGTTGAGAGTGTCACCCTTAGCCCTTTGGGCTCTAGTTAGGTTCTATACTAATGGAAAAGTATAGGCAGCTCTCCCTAACATGGGATAGACGTTGGACTTCATTTTGACCTATGCATTCTCAGATGATGCAGTTTTCAGCTACGCTTTCATTATATATATATATATATATATATATATATATATATATCATGATTTAAAGTTAGTGCATTATCTCACATTTTCAATACATTCCACATACTTTCTTGTATTGTATCCTTTCATGATATAGATTTAGCAGCTCGATCTCAGACTCCTGGCTAGTAGTTCAGTAGCACCTCCAATCATCTCAGTGAGTCCTCATCATTCGAGGACTTAGAGTTTAACTTTATTTAGTTATTTCAGTACTTTTATTTCATACATTTTAGAGTTTGCTGAGATCTTGTCCCAACAACTCCTCTTTTCTAGTAATAGAGGCTTTTAGATATAGTCAGACTTGTGGTTATTAATCTTACTCAGATTTAACTATATCCTCAGAGTTTTTAGTTATATCTCTTCAGTTTTTCTCACTACTTATGTTTTAAGCTTTCACTCAGTTATTAGTATACTTGTTTTTAGTATTATACTAGTACCAAGCGTTAGCTTGGGATCACTTGTGATTTCAAGTACCGTGTTACATCCAGGGTATATACTCGGGTCATGTCACATAGAAATGGTCAAAAATAAGTATGGGGTGAAACAGAAGGGTCCTGAAAAAGTTGAAACCTTGCATATTACCACTAAATTATCCGATGTATAGCAAGAAGAATCCCTCAAGTTATTAAGGAACCATGAGCATGAGTTTAATGGCCCGATAGTGATCCAGAAAGGGATGTTAAGAATAAGAGAAAAGTGAATAAAGATGGTGAGCCCCCTAGAGTGAAGAATAGGTGAAAGATATATCATAGGGGGAGGAAGAGATTGATAGAACTTGGTTGAGTTGTAACTTGGGTCGTTCCGCGATATTAATTAAGTGCTGATTGGGAGGCAACCCAATTTTGTAATAGTTTAGCATTTTATTTTCATTTTTATAGTTTCACCTTTTATTTTTGTTTGTGTAGGTTTGAGAAAGTCTAAGTACACAAATTTGGAAACTAAGGATCATGATTTAAGCTTAAGTGAGGGGTCATTCGCTCCTGTAATTTATTATGAAGAAACATGCTTCTAGATAGGCTCTAGGGCCTTAGGAAGTATTTCTAACCCTATTTTTGTCTTATTTATTGCTTTAGAGATAAAGCATGCCTTTAAGTGTGGGCTAGGACATCTTTCGATATATTTTAAGGGTGATGTATGCCATAGGTTGAGTTTTATTTAATTTTCTAAGTTAGATGAAAAATGAAAAAAATGAGAAAAGTCTAAAAACACAAAAAAAAAATCTTCTTCTTTAATAGGTTAGTTTTTACCTTTTAGTTCTTTAGTAGAGGCATACTTCACTCGTATCTTTATTTTTATTTATGGTTTTTTTTTTGGAGATAGCCCTTTGAACTGATTATCTTTTTTATTTTTAGGTAGAATGACTTCTCCCAACGACAGATGGTTGATGACCGTGTTGAGAGAAGTTAGTTTGTAGGAGTTAGAGAGTCGTTAGGACTAATTGAGAGTTAGGTGCTATAACTGACTGAATAATACAAGTCGGTTTCAAACATGAAAACATGTTGTGACAAAAATTTGAATGACTTCTTTTGAGACAGCTAGGCTCTTTTACTTGACTCTTGTATAATTTTTAGCTTAAACTTTGAACTCTTATTGTTTGCTTGATTGAGAGTCTGTATGGATCCATCTTGAGTCAAACATGTTCCATGTGTATAAGAATTTTATGATATTCCATGCTTCATATTGATGTCTAGAACTTGCTCGGTGTATTTGCAAAATAAAATGAAGAATGTTAAGTTTAGGAGATGATATAGACGTTTCTTTGATTTGCCTATTTTTATCCTTTGATTTACCTACCCGTAATTGATGTTCCTAGTTAGCCCCGTTGGGCCTTTAGCCGATTTTTTGATAGCCACATCTAAAGTTTAATCCCTTTTATTTCAATTGACCTTAAATTTAATCTAAAACCCCTAATCTCTTTAATTGAAAATAAGAGTTGGAGGGAGTAAGAAAGAAACAAGCAAAATAATTGGTGATTGAAGCCTGTAGAAAAGTCTAAGGTGCAAGTGCTTAAAATTCATATGTTATTGGAAAGAAGTAGACAAGGAAAAGGATAAACAGAAAGAAAAAAGGTGCTTGATAATTGAGTGCTCCTTACTTATAATGGTGTGTGAATGCATAAAGAGATAGAAACAAAGAAATCTATGGGTGAGAGGAGTAGAAGAAAGAGATTAGTATATTAAGGTTCTTAATGAAAAATTGTGATGTATTAAAGTGCTTAGGGAAGATAGTCAATATTTTAGCCAAAATAACTCTTACTCATCCCTTAGTATACATTATAACCTTAAAAGTCCTACTTGATCTTGAGTTTGATATTCTTATATTAGTGGAGTAGTGCACTAAGGGCAAGCTTATGGTTCATCCTATGTTGCATATGAACTTCTTTCTGAGAGTGAACAAAATTTTATTCTTATATCCATTTATATGATAATTTATATTCTTGTGAGTGGAATGAGTAATTCTCTTGTGTGGTTGATGAAATATAGGTGAAATGCTTGATATCTTGATTTGGTGACTTATGAGTGTGCGAAAATATCATAGAGTTAGTTGTTGAGGCTAGGAGGTCTTGAAGTAGTTATTTATGAGCTTTGAATGACTGAAACATGTTGTATTATGAGCTTGTCATCGGTAGTCGTTATAGTCTTAGCTTGAGTACACTCATTCAATTTTGGTATAGTGTGTAGTTGAGTCTAAGTCATGAGTGTATATATTACTCAAGGATGAGCAAGGGTTTAAGTATGGGGTGTTGATGAGAGGATAAAAGTTATGCTTTTGTACGATCATTTGCCTTTTATTTATTCTTTGTTAGTATTATTTTGAGCTTAAATAATGTGAACTACACTTATGTTTTATTTTTTATTTATGTAGGAGTGTCTTGAGGTATGTGGGCTTAAAAAATAAAAAAAAAGAGCATTAAGGAATCAAAAGGAATAAAGAAAGAAGCAACATTGCAAACGGGTGCAAAAGGAGCAAAAATTGCCAAGCAAGACAAAGCCTTGTGCCCCTGCTGCAAAGCAAGGCAGTGGCGAGGCTAAAACTTAGATATTTTGCTATTTTCTACCAAGACTTGCGCCACTTCCCTGCTTTGGAGGAGTGGCAGAGATTCTTCCAGTTTTCTAAAGTTAATTTGTTCTCTGCGCCACTGTTTTGCTTTTTAGCAGTGGCGTGAGCGGGGGTCAATCGTCATCCAATTTAGATTGCTTTTTGAAGTCCCAAGAGTTCCTGAACTTCATATAAACCCTCTCCCATGTTTTTTATCACACACATCTAATTTGGAGAAGCCAAAGGCTAGGGAAAAGCTCAAGAACAAGGTTAGTTTTTTTTTTTTTTTTTAAAAAAAAATTTTATCTTGTAAACTCATAAAATCTCTTCTTCCAAAGAGATCTGTGAGTAGCTAAACCTCTAGTTTCTAGGATTGTGGTTAATCCATGAAAGTTGATATTTGATTATCGTATTGTTTAATTCGAATTTCCATTATTGGGTTATTTATCTTTTCTTGCTCTTAATTATTTGTTAACTTGATCAGCAAGCAAACACTATCTATGGTGCGTAGATTAGACTAGGAATAGAGTGTTTACGTATGCAATAAGGGAAGTTAGGATTTGATTTTGAATTTTATAGGTAAGGGGGAATGATTCGTTAACGTGAATAAAAATATACCCATTAGCCTTGTTCAGTGGATACGAAAGAGAAATCACATGCACTTCACTATCGACCGACGGCTATAGGAATATAGGCATTAGAAATAGTCGAGTAGACCTAGAGTTATTTGAAAAAATGCTCAACATGATTAAAATCAACCTTCAACTAGTAACTCAGAGGATCAACAAAACATATGGTTTGATAATTCAACTGAATTATCGGAATACCACGATCCTGGATCTTTTCTCAAATCAGAATCACAACACAACAAATCACGACTTGTTTACATTTGTTATTACTTTATATTCAAACACGAAATACTCTCTATTGTTGGTTACCTACTGAATAACTCGGATAATAATTAAAACTAGAATGTCAATTCATTAAATCTTTTTGGTATGATATCTGGACTTACATCCATTATTACTGCACGACCACGTACACTTGTGTGTATGGTTGGACGCAACATCTACCATTCGAATTTGTTTGAGTTATCTATTCAATGGGATTATCTGGATGAGGGAATTAAATTGTACCTCTGGTAATCTCATTGAAATTGTCAAATTACTTCATAGCGAAGGAATAATCTTATGGCTTGTACACATTTTATGACCTTATTACCTGTCTTCCATGAAAGTCTTCTAATGCTCTTCTTAGTCATATTCTTACTCATTGGTAACTTTACTCAACCCGTTTTTTCCTAATAGATAACTTTATTTCACGGTCGCACTTGCCTACACCATATAAATGTCATTCACATCTACTTAATATCCATCATTAGTTTGCGATAGGACTTTATTTTTATCGTCATACTAGGTTGCGAAGGACTTTATCCATATTATTTCATTAGATTGCAACATGACATCGTCTTTTATAACTCATGGTATAAACACATATTATGTAACTGACATATTTGACCCTTCTCATAACCAATGACACATTTGGCCATTTCGTCAGCTCATCACCTTAGGCTCATTAGCCCTTTTTCCATAACAATCACAACATTCTGATTATTAGACCTTTAATATACTTTTAACATTCCTTACTAAATCATTGGAAGAGTAAGGAATATTTAAAATCATCATGTAAATATTCCAGGAAATCAAAAGCTTCATTATTAATCATTAGAATAACTATCATAAGGAGAACATTAGGCTTACGGGACTTGACCCTTCTTGAAATACATGGAAAACACTAATCATGGAGTTGTTAGGACTATAGGAATCTGGGATAGTATTATCTCGTAAGATAGATGGAATTATAGTAAGATACCTTAAGCTGTCAAAGCTTTAGTTCGTTAGAATACATATCATGGACATGAAATAATACCTATGAAGGCTACATTCATGGATAGTAGCTACCACTTGAGGACATTAAACATGAAGAGTAAATACCGTTCTTACTTTAGGCTTACATTAGCTTTTAGAGATTCATAATACATGATTTGTTAGGATCGTAATACTTGGAGATGATTTATTTAGTATGTAGGATGATAGATGTCTCAAATAGAGGAACTACTGACCATATAAGGTAACATGGAAACTCATAAGAATAGGAGCGAGAAAAACTGAAAGAAGTGTGTAATCATGAAGCACATAACATGGAGACTCATAGCATTTCATACTAAGATCTCATAGAAGAGGAAACGTATCATTTAGGGAGTCATTCCATAACGATAAAGAAGACGATTTAGTCTTACATACCTCGATTACATTCCCTTAATGTACAATGATGATCAAGATACTCCTTTAGAGCTTCAATCAACAAGAATGGTGATAGCAAAACAAGTATAATCCACTCTACAACAAGCTCAATACATAGAGATAATTTATCACACGACAAGCTCAACCTCTGAAGACTTTCAAATTAATGGTGTTTCTCCACACCCTTCCTTCCTCCCATAACCACAACTTCATATGACCTTACGAGTCCAAAAATACTTCTCCGAACTTCACATCCTGTAAAGCTACCCCAATTTATCTCATACAACTCATACCAAAAGCAACAACATGAACTCATGATTTCTGATCACTATCCCGTGAGTCCTTGTCGGAAAACATGATAAACATTAATCTATGAACTCATATATAAAGATACAAGGGAAGCCATACCTCAATTGAAGAAAACTCCAACTTTCCTACTTGAATTCACCAAGAGGAGAACTTTGGTTATAAAATGCAAAGATTGATTAAGGTGAGTTTCATGTCTTTCATGAAGAATTGAACTAGATTATAGATTGATTCTCTTACCTTGAGTTTAGAGGGTGAGAGGAGAGGGGAAACCAGAGACGAACAACTCCAAATTGTCCAAGGAACAATGCCTAATCAAGTCCAAAGTTATAGCTTATAAAACATAAATTTTGGCCGACTTGAACCTTGGATGCACCGCATGCACTTGGGCACTACACAAGTCTATAATAAAACACACATAACTTTTTGTACCGAGGTCGGATTGACGAAAAATTTATTTCAATTAAAACTAGACCCAAAGACCTTTAATTTAATGAACAATTCTTCACATAACACTTTATAATCTGGGAGATATCCATGTTTGAAATTGGACCATATGCGAGCTCATTCAGTAACTCAATTTGTAGCAAAACTTCCACTTGACTTTTGTGCTCAAGTTTCCTTAGACCTTAGTTTAATTCAAATACACCCCTAAACTTAAACCTTGACCCTATACCGAGAAACAACTCAATTCTTTTGGTTGGGCTCTAATTACATATGTCGAATGGGTTAAACCTTAGCCCAAAAATATGAGGCATTTTAATATAACATCGAGGTAGCCAAATATGGTTCGTGAAAGTAAAGACAGTTTTGGACCGAGGAAAGTTAAAGCTTTGATGATAATGCGGGAAGTTTTCTCAAATTGATTATGTTTAACATATAGTACATATATGCGAGTTCTGCATATGTGAAGTTATGAACATATATGTGGGTATTGGTGTTACTAATGAATACAAGGTATAGGATAATTATCGACATACTTGCTTTATGTGTTCTTTCTGTTCCATGACTACTTAAAACATCCTATCCTTCTAGTATATGTTATAAGTATCATTCTCATGCTAGTGTAACATTATGAAAGTACATATATGCCATACTACATGATTGAAACTATTTAGTCATGCCCCATACAAATGTATAAAGATTTGAATATGTGATTCACATATGTATATGTTTGCATATGTGATTCACACTATATACATGTCTTTGAGCTAATGAATCTGGTTTGATCCAAGACTTGGGCATCAGTGGGTATGAGTTGACGAATCTAGTGTGGTCCCAGACATAGATGCAAGTAATTATATTGTCACTTGATATGTGTTTAGCTGATGAGTCTGCTCTGATCCTTGATTTTCAGTGGTAAGACGTGGGGATAAAGATTTGTTCCTTAGGAGTTACTCTATAACACGAGCATCTCGAGAAGTACACACAGAGATTTTTCCACAGGGATTGTCGGTGTTGAGTAAATGTTGAGTCTTTATTATGCATATTTAATTTAGGACTCATGCTCATGCATTTTACTTAATTACTATATCTTTGCATATCTATTCATGCATTTTATGTTCTTACTTTATTTTCTATCAGTGGACTCATTTCTATCAATATATTATGTCTATTACAGTCTAAACCTCGCTAGTACCTTATTGGTTGTGAATGATTATACTTACTGCGTACGTATTGTTATAATCACCTGGCCACTCATGGGCCTATATGCAACAATCACATTTCAAGAAGCAACCTGGTCCTCTTATGGAACCATCAACAGAATACAATCAAACAAGTATAAACAAACCCATACCAGGCGTGGTGCCTAAGTCAACCATTATAGAACTTGTACCAGGCGTGGTACCTAAGACAACCATTATAAAATCTGTACCAGGTATGGTAATCGAGCCAACCATTATAGAGCTTGTACTAAGCATGGTACCCGAGCCAAATGATATATGTATCCTGTATCAGGCATGGTACTCGAGCCAACCGAATGTCACACATAATCCAACAATCAACAATAATAAACAAAACCATACTTGTAAACCAACAAGTAACAAAGACAAGTTTTTTTAACATGATTGACAACCGGATATTTAGACATTCATAATTCAATTCCCTAAACTATGCAATGAACGTACTATACTAAACAATAGTTACAATGTACACATATCGCAAATGGAAACAACAACCATCACCTACCTCAAATTAGCCCGAAAGCTCTACTGTACTGGAGCCTTCCCATTTCCTGAAACTTTCGCTTGCCCTTGGTCTAAAAACAAGTTCACACAATGCTACAACTAGTCCAAGTGGCCTAATAATCCCCGGATTATACTCAAATCCTAATTTCCAGGCCAAATCATGATCATTCCGCCCATCCCAGGGCTTTCCCACCATTAATTCACCTAAAACTATCATTTTACGGGTACATTAAGCAGATTATGGTGAATAAGTCATGAATGATCAATTATGAACAAGACCCAAGAATTTTTACACCCTAGAATCCCCATTACACCGAATTCTACCTTTCTAGGTCAAGCCAAACCTTTCCCTTAGCCCGTAATTATCGAGTCTAAGGTCCAGAAATCAAAGTACTAAAGTAGAGGAGTAAATCCTTACCTTTACGATGAACTTTGGTGGAAAAGCGAATTGAAGTCGCCCAAATCGCCTCTGCTCTTCCCCAAAATGTTCTTGAATAATTTTGAATATTTTTGTGGAAGTTTATGTATTTACAGCGATTTACTTTGATATAGAGGTCCCCACTCTGCTATAGCGGCACTGTCGTAGCAGAACCCGCCTGTTATCGCGGTGCTAACCGCCTTGACTTTCGCTATAGCAGTTGACATGGAACAAAACCTCGGTAAATCCACCAAAATTGTCCATTTTACAATACACTTCAAATTGTGACGTTCCAAACCAACCCTTTCATATCAACTTCGATATAGGGAGTTTTACTCACCCGAATCTACTTCCAAAAAGTCCTACGAACTCCTTAATGCCTTAGCTAATGGAAAATTAGCTAAAACTAAGACATTTTATCCAATACTTTCCCGGATTGCCCTAGACCATACTTTGCTCAAAATCCATCTGAGACTAGCCTAGCCCAAATTTTCCAACTCCCAAACCCAAAAGTTTTCTATCCTGCTTCTTCGCATGAAAAGATTACCTATAACGATGGAATAGGTCATTACAACAGACACCAATTTACCCATCATTCATCCTCGAATGATCAAACCCAAAAAAGATGAGTTAAAGAGAGAAAAGGGTAGTACCTGAATCCTCAAATAAGTGAGGGTACTTGTCCTGCATGTCCTTCTCAGTTTACCAAGTAGCTTCCTCAACCGGATGATGCTTCTATTGAACCTTTACCAATATGATTTCCTTTGTCCTGAATTTCCGTACATCCCTATCAAGAATAGCAATCGGTTCCTCCTTGTACTGAAGGTCCTTGTCTAGCAAGAAACCCAACAAAAAGGGCAGAGTTCTATTTGGTGGGTGGGTCTAAGGCGAACGAAAGAGATGTGTAGTAGAGGGCAGGTGAGGCATTGTTTTATTGAATAGAAATAAATTTGCTCTTCCATTTCTTAGTAGGAGTGCTACTATGTTAGCAGCACATTTCGTGCAAGAACTAGGTTTGAGTTAGTGCACTAACAAGGTTATTTTTTCTCGCCTACTTAATGATGTACTCCCCATCCCCAAGGTATTGTTTCAGCATGGATACATGGAAGACTGGATGGACTTTGGAAAAACTGGGCAGCAGTGCTAACCTGTAAGCCACTAGCCCTACAATCTCGAGAACCTTAAAGGGACTGATGTACTTAGGGCTAAGCTTTCCCCTCTTGCCTAACCGTATTACCCCTTTCATTAGTGACACCTTCAACAAAACTTGTTCACCAACCTGAAAAGCCATGTCCCTTTCCTTGTGATCTGCATACTCTTTCTGCTTGCTTTAGGCCGCCAACAGCTTGGTTTGAATACCCCTCACCTTTTCCTGAGCTTTCTTCACCAAGTCTATGCCTAAGGTTTCAAATCGCCTGCCTAAAACCACCCTATAGGTGATCTACATTCCCTCTCATGAAGTGCCTCAAATGGAGCTATGTCGATACTAGAGTGATAGTTGTTGTTGTATGAGAACTCACACAACGGCAAAAACTAGTCCCAATGGCCCCCAAAATCGATTACACATGCTCTCAGCATGTCCTCCAACACCTGAATTGTCCTCTCCGACTGACCTTCTATCTGAGGATGAAAACTTATATTGAAAGTGAGTTGGGTGCCCAACTCTTCGTGCAATTTGCCCCAGAACTTGGAAGTAAACTGTGTACCTCTGTCTGAAATGATGGAGAGTGGCACCCCATGCAATCTCACAATTTCCCTCATATGAATCTTGGCCAACTGCTGGGAGTTGTAATCCACCTTGACCGGAATGAAATAATATGACTTGGTCAGCCTGTCCACGATGACCCAAATGGAATCATACTTCCCCAAAGTCTTAGGAATACCCACCACGAAATCTATGGCTATCCTTTCCCACTTCCACGAGGGAATGGGTATCCTCTGAAGCAATCCTGCAGGACTTTGGTGCTCATACTTAACTTGCCGACAATTTTGACACTTAGACAAAAAATCAGCTATGCCCTACTTCATCTCAGGCCACAAATAAAGCCGCCTCCAGTCCGGATATATTTTGGTTACGCCCAGATGAATTGAATACCGTGAGCCATGAGATTCTAATAACATATTCTTTTCAAGTCATCAACTCGAGGGACACAAATCCTCCTTCTGAATCTTAACACCCCACCAGTATCCAGTGTGGCATCCCAGGCCACCCCGATACCATCTTGTTCTGAAGCTTGTTTAATTGTGCATCCTGAAACTGTTTGGCTTTGATTTCCTCCAGAAATGTGGGTTTAACTTCAGTACTGGCCAACACCCCATCCTGTTCTGAAATGCCCAACTGCATGAATTTGGATTCTAGAGCCCGAATCTCCCTAGCCAAAGGTTGTTTGGATACCTCCAAACAAGCCAAATTGCCTATTCTAACCACTTTTCGGCTCAATGCGTCTACCACCACATTAACCTTACCCGAATGATATTGGATGGTCACATCATAATCCTTCAACAGTTCCATCCACCTCTTCTATCTCAGATTTAAATCTTTCTGTGTAAACACATATTGCAGGTTGTGATGGTCTGTGAACACTTCACACTTGACACCACAAAGGTAGTGTCTCCAGATCTTGAGTGCGAAGACCACCGCTGCTAACTCCAAATCATGGGTTGGGTAGTTCTTCTCATGGGGCTTCAATTGCCTTTAAGCATATGCTATAACATTCCTTTCCTGCATCAACACAGCATCCAAACCTGAATGTGAAGCATCACAAAACACAATGAAATCCTTACCTTCAACCGGAAATGATAGGATGGGAGTTGTAGTCAAAAGTGTCTTGAGCGTTTGGAAGCTCTCCTCACACTTGTCAGACCAAACAAAAGGCTCTTTATGAGTCAACCTCGTCAAGTGAGTAGCAATAGAAGCAAAGTTCTTGATAAACATGCTATAGTATCCTGGAAGCCCTACAAAACTCGTAACCTCAGTCATAATGCTAGGCCGGACTGACCCTTTAACCACCTCGATCTTTTGGGAATCTACCATCACCCCTTTTTCTAAAACCATATGCCCTAAGAAGGCAATCGAAGACAACCATAATTCACTGTCACACCCCAATCCGCCGTGAGTGGCACCCACCAGAAACCCCCCGATTAGCGAACCAATATCAACCCAACACTTAATAAAGTCTAACAGCTCAAAACCAATTTGCATTAAAGATAAACTAACATTCACCATTGAAATTCTAATAAAATAAGATCCTGTGGAAATCCGCTAGAATCTGAAAGTCACTGTATCGAAACATCTAACCAAAGACTAAAACGAGGATGAAACCCTAATAAAACAAAAGTTTTAGCCCGAAACAAATGCGCTACAACTAAACAGGATGAATACAAGGTAGCCTGGAAGAAGCAGCTCACCCTTGAAATATGAACTCGCTAGAACAACAACTAAGGTCGTGCAGGAGCCACCGGAAGATGTCATGTACTCATAAAAGGAAAACAAGTGCAGAATCAGTACACAACCACCATGTACTGGTAGGATCATCGGCCAGCTCCAATAAACATGATATGAGCAATACACTAAAATTGAGTAAAGTAAAGCAAATATGTAATACAAGCCAGCAATAAAACTAGACTCTAAGTCTTTCCTCTCGCTTACCAATCACATGTAACAAGTCTGACAGCCATTGCACAATACACCATGACAATAACATATATCCCCTTCAAATAACCCAGACCAATTATGAATCCCTAAGACAACACCTAAGTGTTTAACATGCAATTCTGTTCTACACTATGACCAAATCCATAATTACGTACAACCACCCAGCCTCTCGAGGACCATATGCAACAATCACATATCAAGAATACAATCCGGTCCACTCATGGAACCATCATCAGAATACAATCAATGCAAGTAAAATCAAACCCATACTAGGCATAGTACTCGAGCCAACCATTATAAATTCCGTACCAGGAATTGTACCAAGCCAACCGATAAATATCCTATACCAGGTGTGGTACCCGAGTCAACCAGTATGTAACCTGTACCATGCATGGTACTCGAGCCAACTAAATGTCACACACAATCCAACAAGTCAATAAAATAATGAACACGTCACACTTGTAAACCAACAAACAACCCCACCTAGTTCATTTCACATAATTAACACAGGATAGCTGACACAGGATAGCTAGACATTCATAATCCTATTCCCTAAGCATGCAAACTCATACAATACTAAAAGATAGTACATGAACACATATTGCATATTGGGAAAAACAGTAACCATCACCTACATCGAATAGCCAAAGACCTTACTGGATCGGGGTCCTTCTCATTTTCGGAATCTTATGCTCGCTCTTGGTCTAAAAATAATTATACAATAATGCTAATATCAGTCCAATGGCCTAAACTACTCGGGTTGTACAACATCCCAATCCCCAGGCCAAAACCATAATTATTCCACCCATTCTCAGTCTTCCCACCACCAATTCGCCTAAAGACTACCCTTAAACAGTTACATTTAGCGAATAAAGGTGTTTTATACATGCAAATGCGGTAATTATCACAACCCCCAAATTCTACACCTAAGATTATCTTTTTTCCACTGGATTCTGTCATCCTAGGTCACCCCAAATGCTCCCCCAAGCCCAATATTACAACTTCTAAGGTCTAGGAATTAAAGTACGGATATGGGGAATGAAAACCTTACCTTTTTTTGGAGATTGGTGGAAATTCTCTGAAATTTTCCTCCCTTCATCTATGCCCTTTCCCAAAATGTTCTTTAGAAATTCTGAACATTTTTGGGGTACTTTCTACATTAAACCCTACTTAGTCTGCAATAGCGGTCCATATACTGCTATAGCATCACTGTTGTAGCGGAACCGACCGTTATGGCGGTGCTGACTGTCGTTGACTTCTGCTATAGCGGTAATTATTCTACTATAGCGGTGGTAATGGGAGCACACTATCAACCGCTTTAGCAGTTGGCATGGGATAGAATCTCGAAAAATCTCACAAAAGTGCCCATTTTAAAACACCTTAAATCCTGAAGTTCCAAAATAACCTTTTTACGTCAACCTTAATAACGGAAGTTCTACTTACCCAAATTTGATTCTGAAAAGTCCCCCGGAGTCCTTAACGCCTTAGCTACCAGAAAAAATAGCTCAATACAAGATACATCACCTAATCCTCACTCGGATTACCCTAGACCAAACCTCATTCCAAAATTGGTCGAGACTAGCCTAGCCCAAAATTTTCAACTCCCAAACCTAAAAGTTTTCTAACCCAAAATATGGTACGAAAGGCTTACCCAAAATGATGGACCCGGTCATTATAACAGATACCAATTTACCCATTATTTATCCCCGAATGATCAAATCTGAAAAGATGGAATAAAAGAGGAAAAGTGCAGTACCTGAATCCTCCAACAAGTGAGGGTACTTGTCCCGCATGTTATTCTCAGTTTTCCAAGTGGCTTCCTCAATCAGAAGATTCTTCCATTAAACTTTCACCAATTTGATCTCCTCTGTCCATAATTTCTGGACATCCCAATCAAGAATCATAGTTGGTTCCTCTTTATATTGAATATCCTTGTCTACCAAAATTGTATCCCACTTAATAATGTATTCCCCATCCCTATGATATCGCTTCAACATAGATACATAGAAGACTGGGTGGTTCCGAATAAACTGGGGGCAGTGCTAGCCTGTAAGCCACTGGCCCTATAATCTTGAGAACTTCGAATGGACCGATGTACTGAGGGCTGAGCTTACCCTTTTTGTCAAACTGCACTATCCCATTTATTGGTGATACTTTCGATAACACATGCTCACCAACATGAAAATCCATGTATCTTACCTTGCAATCTGCGTACTCTTTCTACCTGCTTTGGGATTCTAGAAACTTGGTTTGAATTCCCCTCACCTTTTCCTAAGATTCCCTTACCAAGTCCACGCCCAAAGGTTTCACATCAACTGCCTCAAACCACCCTATAGGTGATCTACATCCCCTCCCTTACAATGCCTCAAATGGTGCCATGTCAATACTGGAGTAGTGTCTGTTGTTGTATGAGAACTTACACAATGGTAGAAACTGGTCTCAAAGACCCCCAAAGTCGATCACACATGTGATAACGCTCAAACTACACTTCTAATTAAAGAAGCGTAAGCGATCGTTGTCAAGTAAAGAACCCAAACAAAGGTTGGGGTCGAATCCCACAGAGAATATGGTGAAGATTAAGACTTTAGTGAATTATGTGACTAGTCGTCAATTGTTTTCGGTAATTAAAGGGGGGGTGTTATAATCAACGTGAACAAAAGCAACAATTATGTAAGAGAAATAATCAGTAGGAGAGAATGAACTAGGGATGAGTTCACCATGGCGTTGTAACAATGTCGATTCTAGGATTAACCGGGTTCTTTCTACATGCGTGTCACGATGTGATTGCGTCAATTGTATCGTCTAAACGTCTCTCGACCAAATAAACAAATTTCCTTTTCTATTCTCTCGACCTCGAAAAGATGTGCTTTTTAGCATTCAATCCTAACATCAAGTAGATTAATCCAGTTACGGCATTAATCATTAGACGAGAGTTAGTAGTCTCGAATCCTTGTTGTTAATCAAGTTTTCCCGGTTTTAATCTCTTTACTCAAGCAAATTAAACCTAGTCATGTTCTAATGTTTGCAACCACTAGAAAACGTGACATAAAGGATGATTAACAACGTGACTACATGTAAATTGAACCCAACGCTACCCGGAATCTAAATCGCTACGTTTGCCATGGCTCCCACAACCCTAATTGCGGGAGTTTTAGTTACTCATGCTCGAAGAAGAAGAGAAAATAGTTGTATTCATAATAAAGGGAAGAAAAAGTCTTACAATATAATGAAACGATCAATCTTCCAATATCCAAGAGCAAGAAATACCAAGAACTCATGAACGAATCAAGAACACGAGTTCAACACAAATGAACCGTGTTGTTTTGCTCAAAAATAACTAAAAACGTGTTTTAACTAATGGGTGAATGAATAAATAAAATAAACCTATCATAGGGTATTTATAGGAGTAATAGAAGCCAAATCCAAAACGGGCTAGGAATCCCCAAAACGCGGGTAGCCGCTTGACGCCACTGCCTTAACTTGACGGCCAGGCTTGACGGACCGTCATGGCAGTGACGGACCGTCGCCTGGACCGTCACTGCTAGGCAGTGGTGCCGCCTGAAGGTCTGCCTTGGTGTGACGGTCCCAGTGACGGACCGTCACATGTGTGACGTAAATTGTTCTTAGTAAAAAGGAGTCGAAAGTGACGTAAATTGGCGTCACATCAACACCCTCAACTTAAAACGTTCGCTTGTCCTCAAGCAACATAACATAAAACAATAATACGACTCAACTAAGAACCAACTCATGTCTATAGCAACTCATGGTCATTCAAAACTTATTCAATCAACTCAAGCTCCCTCGTAGCACACGGATGTATGAAACACTAACTTGCAAGGATCCAAACATGTCATTCCGATATGATAGAATATCATGCATACACACACGCAGCTATCCTAACACTCAATAGACAATATAGACATCTTGGTGCCCTCACCACAAAGAAATCCCACACACAAGATTTGGGACTAGGTAAGCGCTCACACTCACAAACGATTTCAAACAATGCACATGCGATACCATAGGCTTGCCCTTACTATTCTATTTCGGTTCTTCAGAAAGCTACTCCGGATCACTACAGGACTTGTTTAGGCTTGTCATGAGGCTTCGGGTGCAGGTAGGATACATTTAGGGGTTAGTGACTAAGCCCTCCTTGGAACTACCGACATCTTACCACATAACGTTACTTTGTTTATCCTTATTCACCTCTTTATTCCCTTCTTTCTAGCTACAGGTGCGGCCTCTATATTTTGACAATTCTTTTTATTACTCTTTTTCACTTCTTTTTATTTTTCTTTTCTTAGGCACACACCCGGACTTTTCATTCTATTCACAACCACCCATCTCCATCCTCTTTTTCTTATCATTCACCTCTGTAGTATCCACCCCCAACTTAAGCTGATTGCCTGCGTTGAGGTGCACAATGTCCAAGGGCGGACCAGGGCCAAAACAGGGTTTACCTCTATAGTAGCCACCCTCAACTTAGGCTGATTGCCTGCGTTGAGGTGCACAATGTCCAAGGAAGGACCAGGGCCAAAATAGGGATTCAAAAATTAAACGGGAATGGTGACAGGTTATTGAAAGAATAAGGTCAATTATGGCTCAAACAGGGATCAAAGGGATTATTTATATTTGGACGGTCTTTCAGGTTAAGTGGACTGCACACAAAAAGAGCCTGCGATCCTTTCCTAAGCAACCAAACTTCGAACTTAACAAAATAGACCGGGCAAGTTCTAGATGCATGCACAGCGTAAGAATTTATGACAATAATCTCACACGCTCTTGGCACCAAGAAACTATATCGCTACCAACTATCACACAACCGCTCGGCTTAAGCATACTCATTCTACTCATAATCACACAATGACATACAAGGATCCAGACAGTCAATCATTTCAACATAAGTACAAAACCAGAAAATTTTTAAAGGGGCGCTACTTTGATAAGAAATCTCATGCTTTGCTATAGACACTAAAAAAAAAAATTAATACAATAACCTAAACATGCCGGTTCTACTAGATAGCACACCGGAGGGAAAAGAAACACGGCAACAAAAACCCTCGGTAGTGACTCACAGGTTTCCCCACACCCTCAACTTAGACTCATGCATTGTCCCCAATGCATAGATATGAAAACTAAAAACTGTGAGAATAAAGGAATACCTGTGAAGTCGATATGACTCAGATTGTGGAACGTTGTTGGAGACCGCCAGGGTCTCCAAAACAGGAAAACTCGATGGAGTGTGGCGTTCCAGCTTCCTCTTTGGGCTCCATCGCTAGTCGCGACAACTTCTTCGCTCTTTCTTTGCAGATTCTCTTGCGGTGTTTTTGTTTTCTTGATCTTTCACCGCTTTCCTTTACCTGCTTCTCCTCTTGTGATCGCGACCTTACTTTCATAACAGCTCGGGTTTCAAGACAACCCTTCTCCTCAGGATACACATCCGCAGGGACTTCCTCAATAGCATTGATGACCGCGACCACCCTCATGTCACTTGGTTGCTTCATTACTCTGGACACATCGAACTTGACCATTTCATTGTTCAGCCTGAAGGTCAGTTCATTTTTCTCCATGTCAACCAAGGCTCTTGCTGTGGCTAGCAATGGTCGTCCCAAGATGATGGGAACTTCGAAATCTACTTCGCAATCCAAGATCACAAAGTCAGCTGGGAAGATAAGCTTGCCAATCTTTACTAGCACATCAGACAATATCCCTACGGGTCGCTTTACCGAACGGTCAGCCATCATCACTCTCATGGACGTTAGATTAGGAGCTCCCAAACCCAATTTGTTATACACTGCTAGCGGCATCAAATTGATACTAGCACCAAGATCACACATAGCTCTTCCGAAGTTGAGCTTCCCGATAGTACATGGAACAGTGAACGCACCTGGATCATCCTTCTTTTCAACTAACGACCTTGAAGAGATAGCGCTGTAGTGATGGAGGTTGTCTTCCGGTTCAAAACTCACCGACCTCTTCTTTGTAATCAAGTCCTTCATGAACTTGGCATAACCGGGCATTTGTTCCAGCGCTTCTACCAATGGTATGTTTATTGAAATTTGCTTCAGCATGGTCATGAAGTTCAGGAACTTACCATCGTCAGCTTTCTTTTTCAACCTCTGGGGGAAAGGAGGTGGGTGTCGAAACATCATAGTTGGAAGCTTTTCAGCTTCCTTGCGTTTCTCCGCGGGCTTTGGAGTTTCCTCCTCTACTGCCTCTTCATCATCCGCAACATCACCTTGAGTCTGAACTACCGGGTGTGATTCCGGTAATATTTTTCCACTTCTTATGGTGATCGTCATACAGCTAGCGTCATTCCTCGGATGAGTCGTATCACTCGGCAAGGTGCCTGTCTTCCTTTGGTTTAAAGATGCCGAGATCTGACCCACTTGTTGCTCCAATTGCTTGATTGCGATTGAGTGTGACTCTACTACTTGACTCAACGTTGATAATTCCGTCCGCATTGCCTTTACTCCAGAGTCAGTCGATTCCACCTTCAGCAACATCTTCGCCATCATGTTCTCAAGTTTGGACGTCTCAGCCTCGCTGCCAGTTTTATCCCGATTGCCAGGTGGTATATACAACCCACCTCTATCGGTGTTGTTCCTCCAGTTTCCTTGGTCGCGCTTTTTGTAGCCACTTTTCTCATAGTGGTTGTCTCGCTGATAGTTCCGACCTTGGTTTCCCTGGCCATTGGCCTGGAAACCCCCCAAGTAATTGGCCTCCGTCGTCTCTATACCTTGGGAACCCACAGCTTGTACCTTCTCTATACTTCCTGACGTCAAGTGCCTTGTCAGGAGATCCAACTGCGTTTTCAGGTGCGCCATGTCTTGGTCGCGCTCCTCCTCTTTCCTACGCTGCTCAGCTGACATACCAACTGTATAGGTGCTAGCTGCAACCTTTGAATCTCGTGTGTGCCAGGCCCTGTTGGTCTTGGTGAGCCTGTCTAAAATAGCTGTGGTGTCGGCAAAAGTACGACCCATAAACGCTCCACCTGCCGCGTTATCCAATGTCGGCTTGGTAGCCGAATTTAGTGCCCTGTAGAATGTCTGCATCAAGAATTCGTTGTTCAGCTGATGGTTGGGGCACTGTGTCAGCTTCTTCTTAAATCGCAACCAAGTCTCGTGTAGTGCTTCGTGCGGTTGCTGCCTGAAGTTGCTAATCTCGTCCCTCAACTGTATCATCCGAGAGGGAGGAAAGAACCTTTCTAGGAAAGATCCTCTCAACTCTCCCCACGTTGCGATAGAGTCGGGGGTCAATTTTGTTAACCCCAAAGCTGCCTCATCAGACAGAGACAACGGAAACAACCTGAGCCTGATCGCTGTCTGACTCACTCCTGGCAATTCGAACGATTTGCAGATGCCCACGAAATTCATCAAGTGTTGATTTGCATCGTCACCAGCACCACCGCGGAACACTCCTCTCAAGTTCAACAGCTGGATCATCATGCTAGTGATGTTGAACTTGGCTCCGGGCGGTAGCGGTGGAACAATAATGGCGCCCGTAGCGCCAGCTCCATCTAAATCGAGATCCTCATCATTCCGTACCACATCATCCTGCAGACCACCAGCATTCAAATTTTGTTGGGCCTGCAGTTCTGCAGCGATCCTTGCTGCGTCTAATTGTGCGGCCATATTCCGCCTCAATGTTCTCGCAAGTCGGGGTCGTAAGGTAAAATTTGTTCCCCCGAACCTCGGGTACTTGGCATGCACAACCTGTACCCTGTCCAAAAACAAAAACAACAAACAAAAATAAAAGCAGGAAATTATGACTAAAAGTCAACTAAACACACCAGACTTAATCAAAAACCGTATTCCCCGGCAACGGCGCCACTTTTTGATAACGGTCAAACTACACTTCTAATTAAAGAATCGTAAGCGATCGTTGTCAAGTAAAGAACCCAAACAAAGGTTGGGGTCGAATCCCACAGAGAATATGGTGAAGATTAAGACTTTAGTGAATTATGTGACTAGTCGTCAATTATTTCCGGTAATTAAAGGGGGGGTGTTGTAATCAACGTGAACAAAAGCAACAATTATGTAAGAGAAATAATCAGTAGGAGAGAATGAACTAGGGATGATTTCACCATGGCGTTGTAACAATGTCGATTCTAGGCTTAACCGGGTTCTTTCTACATGCGTGTCACGATGTGATTGCGTCAATTGTATCGTCTAAACGTCTCTCGACCAAATAAACAAATTTCCTTTTCTATTCTCTCGACCTCGAAAAGATGTGCTTTTTAGCGTTCAATCCTAACATCAAGTAGATTAATCCAGTTACGGCATTAATCATTAGACGAGAGTTAGTAGTCTCGAATCCTTGTTGTTAATCAAGTTTTCCCGTCTTTAATCTCTTTACTCAAGCAAATTAAACCTAGGCATGTTCTAATGTTTGCAACCACTAGAAAACGTGACATAAAGTATGATTAACAACGTGACTACATGTAAATTGAACCCAACGCTACCCGGAATCTAAATCGCTACGTTTGCCATGGCTCCCACAACTCTAGTTGCGGGAGTTTTAGTTACTCATGCTCGAAGAAGAAGAGAAAATAGTTGTATTCATAATAAAGGGAAGAAAAGTCTTACAATATAATGAAACAATCAATCTTCCAATATCCAAGAACAAGAAAGACCAAAAACTCACGAACGAATCAAGAACACGAGTTCAATACAAATGAACCGTGTTGTTTGCTCTCCAAAATAACTAAAAACGTGTTTTAAACTAATGGGTGAATGATAAATAAAATAAACCTATCATAGGGTATTTATAGGAGTAATAGAAGCCAAATCCAAAACGGGCTAGGAATCCCCAAAACGCGGGTAGCCGCTTGACGCCACTGCCTTAACTTGACGGCCAGGCTTGACGGACCGTCATGGCAGTGACGGACCGTCGCCTGGACCGTCACTGCTAGACAGTGGTGCCGCCTGAAGGTCTGCCTTGGTGTGACGGTCCCAGTAACGGACCGTCACATGTGTGATGGGCCGTCACTCTTAGGCAGAATGTTGTTTTTCGCGTATTTCCTTCCGTTTCCGTGTTTGTTTCCATTTCCTACAAATACAACATAAAAACATCAAAAACAACAACGGTTGCTTGAAAACATACGATTGTTCTTAGTAAAAAGGAGTCGAAAGTGACGTAAATTGGCGTCACATCAACATGCTCTCAGCATGTCTTCCTATACCTGGATTGTCCTCTCTGACTGACTGTCTGTCTGAGGATGAAATGTCGTGCTGAAAGTGAGTTGAGTGTCCAACTCTTCATGCAACTTACCCCAGAACTTAGAGGTAAATTGAGTTCCCCTATCTAAAATGATTGAGAGTGGAACTACGTGCAGTATCATAATCTCCTTAACATAGATCTTAGCCAACTGTTGCGAATTATAGTCCACCCTGACCGGAATGAAATAAGCTGACTTAGTCAGTCTGTCTATAATGACCCAAATAGGGTCGTACTTTCTCAAGGTCTTAAGAAGACCCACCATGAAATCCATGGCTATCCTTTCCCACTTCCACTCGAGAATGGGCATTCTCTGAAGCAATCCTGCAGGCCTTTGGTACTCATACTTGACCTGCTGACAATTTTGACACTTAGACACATAATCAACTATGTCCCTTTTCATCTCAGGCCACCAATAAAGTTGTCTCAAGTTCCGATATATTTTGTTACGCCCGAATGAATTAAATACCATGAACCATGAGCCTCTACCACTAATTTTTGAATTATGTCATCAACCCGAGGAAAGCAAGTCCTCCCCCTAAAGCTCATCACCTTATCTGCACCCAACTTGGCATCCCCGAACTCTCCGGATACTATCTTGCTCTGAAGCTTGTTGCCTTTATTTCTTCTATGAATGTGGATTTGACCACAGTACTGGACAACAACCCACCCTGTTCTGAGATGCCCAATTGCATGAACTTAGATTCTTGGTCTTGAATCTCCTTAGCCAGTGGTCATTTGGACACCCCCAAACAAGCAAAACTGCTCATGCTAACCATTTTCTAGCTCAATGCGTCTGCCACCATATTAGCCTTGCCCGGATGATACTGGATGGTCAAATCATAATCTTTCAAAAACTCCATCCACCTCCTCCATCTCAGATTCAAGTCCTTCTGAGTAAACAGATGTTGCAGGCTGTGATGGTCCGCTTCACACATGACACAATAGAGGTAGTGCCTCCAAATCTTAAGTGCAAAGACCACCGCTGCCAACTCCAAGTCATGTGTTGAGTAATTCTTCTCATGAGGCTTCAACTGCCTCAAATCATACGCTATAAAAATTCATGTCCTACATTAACACAGCACCCAAACCCGAATATGAATCATCATAATACACAATGAAATCCTTACCTTCAATCGGCAAAGAAAGAATGGGAGTTGTAGTAAGAAGTGTCTTGAGCTTTTGTAAGCTCTCCTCACACTTGTCGAACCACACAAATGGTACCTCCCTCTGAGTCAGCCTTGTCAAGTGAGTGGTAATAGATGCAAAATCCTTGACAAACCTGCGATAGTAGATCGTAAGCCCCACAAAACTCCTAATCTCAGTCACAAAGCTAGGGTGAACCTAACTCTTAACTGCATCAATCTTTTGGGGATCCACCATCACCCCCTCTTCTGACACTACCTGCCCTAAGAAGGCAATGTAAGTCAACTAAAATTCACTTGGAGAACTTGGCATATAGCTTCTGGTGCTTCAAGATGTCCAAAACAATACAAAGATGCTCAGGATGCTCCTCCATACTCTTGGAGTAGATCAAAATGTCATCAATAAACACAATGACGAACGAATGCAAATGTGATTTGAACACCCCATTCATCAAACTCATGAATATCGCTGGAGCATTGGTAAACCCAAATGACATTACTAGGAACTCGTAATGCCCATACTAAGTCTAAAATGTTGTCTTAGGGATGTCCTCCAGCCTAATCTTTAGTTGATGGTACCCTGACCTTAAGTCAATTTTCAAAAATATAGACGCACCCTGCAACTTGTCAAAGAGGTCATTTATGCGAGGTAAAGGATACGTGTTCTAGATGGTGACCTTGTTTAGTTGCCTATAGTCTATACACATCCTTATACTACAATCCTTCTTTTTCACAAATAATACCGGAGCACCCCAAGGTGAAGCACTGGGATGGATAAAACGTTTATCTAAGAGTTCCTGAAGTTGAGTCTTAAGTTCCCTCAACTCTGTCGGAGGAATAGAAATTGGGCGAGTGTCCGACTCTAAGTCTATACAATAGTCAATTTTTCTGTCCGGAGGCACGCCAGTCAAATCCATCGAAAACACGTCCTGAAACTCTAAAACTACCAGAACTGACTCAATCTATAGGGAATCCTTACTATCATCCCGGAGATGAGCCAAAAAGGCCAAACATCCCCTTCCCACTAACTTCCTAGCTCGTACAAATGTTATAATCTTAGCCGACTTAGGCCTGTACACACCTTTCCACTCTAGTCTATCCTTACTTGGAATCTCTAGAGTCATGGTTTTAGTATTACAATTCAACACTGGATGACATGGAGACAACCAGGTCATCCCCAAAATAACATCAAAATCCAACATGTCCAGAATAACCAAATCTACCCAAGTTTGCAATACCACAAACACCACAGGAGATGTATGATAAACATGGGTTACTATCACAGAGGGTTACTATCACAGATTCTCCAACTGGGGTAGAAACATGAATAGGGAAATCAAGGACATCATAAACCAAATCCAGATCCAAAGCAAAATTCACAGATACATAAGTGTAAGTAGAACCTGGGTCAAACAGTATAGAAGCTATCCTATCACAGACTAGAATTGTACTTGTGATCATTGCGTCGGATGCCTCAGCCTCAGACTTCCCTGGAAAAACATAATAGTGAGCCCGGTCATTAATTCGAGCAACTTTCCTGGCAGGATATGCCACACCCCTGCCCGTGCCACCATTCCCTTTGTCTCCCCAGCCTTCCTAAAAGTTATCTCGCCCACCCTGTGGATGACCCCTAGCATAACCACCCCTAGCTTCTGGAACCACACCCTTAGACTGTTGTTGAGTCCTGCCTATGAGGGCACTCCCTCTTGAAGTGACCTGGATCTCCACAATGAAAGCATCCATGGTCAAGAGTAGGCCTACTAGTAGAAGTATAAGAAGCCCCCTGGCCTCTAGGAGCTGAGAACTGACTGGATCCCGGATGACCACCTGTAGAAGCTGGCAAAGCTGACTGATTAGGACGAGCAGAATACACATGTTGGCTATGAACCCTGGAGTATGAACCACTAAAATTCTCATCATTTTGGGACTTCTTGGCTATCACCTTAGCCTGCCCAACCTGTTTAACCCCCTTTAGCTTCTTTGCATAATCCATTACCTCATTGAAATTCTTTCCCGCTAAAGTCATATGCACAGACAACACCTGCAATTAAGTATTCAGGCCCTTAACAAATAGACAAATCCTCTCCTGTACCCAGAAGCTGAGTAGAAAAATGGGACAATGCATGGAATTTGGCCTCATAGGCTGAGATCGGCATGTTATCCTGCTCAAGTGATAGAAACTCATCCTTTTTATGGTACCTCAGAGTGCGGGGCACATACTTCTTTAATAAAAGAGCATGAAACTCTGCCCAAGTCAGAGAAGGCAAAGCTGATGGCTAACACTGCACATGAGACCTCCACTACTGCTTAGAATCACCCTGTAGCTGGAAGGTGAAGAACTCTACACCATGCTGTTGCATAATGACCAGCTTATGTAGACTCTCGTAACAGTTCAAAATGAACTCATAAGCATCCTCTTTCTTTGTACCCTAAAATGTAGGAGGTTTCAGCTTCAAAAACTTAGTCAGCATCTCATACTCATTCCCAGTCATAATTGGACCTAGCATCAGATGGAAGAAGTCATCAGTACCCGATGACGCATCCATCCTAGGAACCGTTGCAACTGCTAGCTGGGTGCTCAAAATCTGATCTACAGTACCCATGGGGGTGGCTCCAGCACCAACCTGTCCACTCAAAAAAGTCCACACCTACTGAAATGTCTCAGGCAATATAGGGGGAAGGCCTGCACCTCCAGCCGGTGCCGCCTCCGCCTGTTTCGCGCCCTCCTCAACAACAAACTTCACTTCCTCCTCAACATAATCCTGGGATGAGGGAGGGGTTGCTTCTCTCGCTCTCACAGCTTCCTGAGCTCTATCCCTTGCGGGTGCTGCTCTCCCTCTGCCTCTGCCTCTGTCCCTACCCCATCTTCTGACTGCTGGTCCCGCTGCTGAAAATGCCGCTCTTGCTCTATTATTTCTCGTGTTAACCATCTGTGGACAAAAGAGTGAAAGGAGTTAGATACCAATTTGTATCACTAGATACCAGTTGGAATCAAATTATAGCACGAAGGAAGAAAGAAGAGATAGTTTCATAAAGTCCTATAGCCTCTCAAAGAAAAGTATAGACGTCTTTATACAGTTCCGCAAGACTCTACTAGACCCATTTTAGTATGACGAGATCAACGAACATACGGCTCTGATACCATTTTTGTCATGACTCAACCTGCCGTGAGTGGCACCAACCCCAAACCCCCAGATGAGCGGACTAATATCAACCCAACACTTAATAAAGTCTAACAGCTCAAAAGCAGTTTGCATTAAAGATAAACTAACATTCACCATCAAAATTCTAATAAAACAAGATCCTATGGAAATCCCCTACAACCTGAAAGTCACCGTACCAAAATATCTACCAAAAGTATAGAACGGGGATGCAACCCCAATAAAATAAGAGTTTAAGCCCGAAAAAAATAGGCTACAACTAAACAGGATGAAGATAAGGTAGCCCAGAAGGAACAGATTACCCTTGAAATCTGGAATCATTGGGACTACAACTGAGGTTTCTTAGGAGCAACCGGAAGATGTCTTGTACTCATAAAAGGAAAATAAGTGCAAAATCAGTACACAACCATCGTGTACTGGTAGGATCATCAGCCAGCTCCAATAAATAATATATGAGCAATAAACTAAAGCTGAGTAAAGTAAAGCAAATCTGTAATAAAAGTCAGCAATAAAACTAGACTCTAAGTTTTTCCTCTAGCTTACCAATCACATGTAACAAGTCTGGTAGCCATTCCATAATACACCATGAAAATAATATATATCCCCTTCAAATAACCCAGACCAATTACGGATCCCTAAGACAACACCTAAGTGTTTAACATGCAATTCTGGTCTAAACTATGGCCAAACCCACAATTACATACAACTACCTAGCCTCTCGAGGACCATCATGCAACAACCACATATCAAGAATACATCTTGATTCACTCATGGAACCATTGTCAGAATACAATTAATGCAAGTAAAATCAAACTCGTACCAGGCGTTGTACCCGAGCCAACCATTATAAATTCCATACCAGGCATGCTACCTGAGCCAACCAATAACTATCTCGTACTAGGCGTGCTACCCGAGCCAACCAATATATAACTTGTACCAGACGTGGTACCCGAGCCAACCGAATATCACACACAATCCAACAAGTCAATAAAATAATGAACACATCACACTTGTAAGCTAACAAGCAACCCCACCCAGTTCATTTCACATAATTGACACAACATAGCTAGACATTCATAATCCCATTCCCTAAGCATGTAAACTCTTACAATACTAAACGATAGTATATGAACATATATTGTATATTGGCAATATCAGTAACCATCACCTACCTCAAATAGCCTGAGACCTTACTGGACTGGGGCCTTCCCATTTTCGGAAGCTTGTGCTTGCTATTGGTCTAAAAACAATTATACAATAATGTTAATATCAGTCTAATGGCCTAAAATACATGGTTTGTAAAAAATCTCAATCCCCAGGCTAAAACCATAATCATTCCACCCATTCCCGGGCTTTCCACCATCAATTTGCCTAAAGACTACCCTTTAACGGTTACATGTAGCGAACAAAGGTGTTTTATACATGTAAACGCGATAATTATCACAACCCCCAAATTTTACACCAAGAATTCTCCTTTTTCCATCGGATTCTATCATCCCAGGTCACCCCAAAAGCTCCCTCAAGCCCAAGATTACAACTTCTAAGGTCTGGGAATCAAAGTACGGATATGGGAAATGAAAACTTTACCTTTTTGATAGAGTTTGGTGGAAATTCTCAGAAACTTGCCTCCCTACGTCTATGCCCTTCCCCAAACTGTTCTTTAGAAATTCTGAACATTTTTGGAGAAGTTTCTGCATTAAACCCAACTCAGTCTGCTATGGCAGTCCGTACACCACTATAGCGGCGTTGCCATAACGGAACCGAATGCTATGGCGATGCTGATCATCATTGACTTCCGCTATAGCGGTGGCCATGGTAGCACACAGTCAACTACTATAGCAGTTGACATGGGACAGAACCTCAGAAAATCTCACAAAAGTGCTCATTTTATAACATACCTTAAATCGTGATGTTTTGGAACAACCCCTTTACGTCAACCTTAATACCGGGAGTTCTACTTACCCGAATTCAATTCCAAAAAGTCCCCTAGACTCCTTAATGCCTTAGCTAACGTAAAAACTATCTCAATACAAGATACATCACCCAATCCTCACCCAGATTACCTTAGACCAAATCTTATTCCAAAACTGGCCGAGACTAGCCTAGCCCTCAATTTCAAACTCCCAAATCTGGATGTTTCTAACCCAAAACATGGCACGAAAGAATTACCCGTAACGACAGACCCGGTCTTTACATTCACACTTTAAAAACTAGGCATATAATTTTTGGTGCCTCAATATCCAAGAACAATGCGAAAATGCTCTGCATGCTTCTCTATACTCTTGGAGTAAATTAGAATGTCATCTACAAACATAATTACGAATGAATCCAGAAATGACTTGAAGACACCATTCATCAAACTCATGAAAGTCGTCAGCGCATTGATCAACCTAAATGACATTACCAGGAATTCATAGTGCCTATACCGAGTCCGGAATATTGTCTTAGGTATATCCTTAGGCCTAATCTTGTCACGACCCAACCCGTCGTGAGTGACACCCACCCAACCTCCAGATGAGCGAACCAATAGAGTTCCACCCTTGCCTAGACTAACAACCTAAAACCAGCAAGCATAAATGAAAAATAGCAATAGAAATAAGATCATTATCGAAGACTTACCATTAATAATAAACTGCAGAAAGTTCCCACCTACTGAAAGTCTTCGTACCAAACATAAACCAAATCTAGAGTACGGGGATGCAACCCCAAACAAATATAAAGAATAGTTTTTAATCCCGAACAAATGGACTAAAACTCTAGAGGTAATCCCAAGGTAGCTCGAATCTTTAGCTCACCCTTGATGATCGAAATCGACGGTGCTAAATCTGAGGTCTCATCTCAGCCGCTGGAAGATTTCTTGTACTCACCAAAAGAAAGACAAGTGCAGTATCAGTACACCACCACTGTGTACTGGTAGGATCATCAGCCAGTATTCAAGAAAATAGTATATAAATAGTAAACAAAATCCAGTAACACGTATGGCAAACATGCAATAATATCACAGGTATCTCTAGACTATAGGTCTCTACCTAGCTTGTTACCGCATGAATCCATCTCTTACAGTTCTATTCCACCAACAAGAATAACCATAACCACACCTTATCGCCTAGCCCGGACCCACCCTGGAATCCTCTCTAGACAACTACCAAAAAAAGTGATTTACCCGGCCTAAACCAAGACCAATTCAACAGTCAAACAATAGTTCCCGGCCACTCAAGGACCACCAATAAATAGCACTTTTCAATAACAACCCGGTCCACTCACAGAACCAATATCAAGTATCATATTCAGTAAAACAATCCGGTCCTCTCACGGAACCAATATCAACTAGTGCAATATAATAATCAATAAAATAGTGCAAGATACAATAAAGTAAACCTGTACCAGGCTTGGTACCCATGCCAACCAAATGTTATACCCGTACCAGGGGTGGTACCCATGCAAACCATGTATTATTCCCTTACCAGGCGTGGTACCTGACCCAACCGAATGTCAACAACAATAATCAATAGAATGAATGCACACCCCTTGTAAAGCTAACAAGTAACAACTATTCAAACATAGACTGTAAACCGAACTTAGACATCCCACACAATCCCCTAAGCAATGTAATGCACACAATTACTTAGACAACGAGTACAATGAATATACACATTCGTAGAAATACAAAAGCAATCACCTACCTCGAATGTTCCAAGCTCTATTCAACTCGAGCCTTCTCGTGTTCTAGATTCCCCTCGCATTCTTGGTCTAAAAACAACACATAATGCATACAATTAACATGCAGGCCTATACATTACCCGGATTATACCAAATCCTCAAACCCCAGGCCACCCAAGATCATCCCACCTTTTCCCGGGCTTTCCCACCGTTAATTTTCCTAGTCTTATCATTTTGGACGCACAAAATAGGAAATTAAGCGGTCTACGATCATTTTAACATACTTAAACCAACACCCAAGAACATACATGTTTGGAACCCCCTTCTTCCCCGAATTCCATCATCCCTAAGTCATTTCAACCTTCCCCAATTTTCCTCCTACAAAGTTTGGGGAATGAAAACCTTACATTAGGAATGATTTATAGCGGAGGAATAAAGAAAATTGCCTGAATTTGCCCAGCCCTTCTCCCAAAACAAACTTGTGAAATTATGATATTTTGAGAGTTGTTTCTGCATTAAAAACCCGTCGATCCACTATAGCGGTCCCCGCTCTGCTATAGCGGTCCCCGCTCTGCTATAGCGGTCCCCGCTCTGCTATAGCGGTCTCCGCTCTGCTATAGCGGTCCCCGCTATGCTATAGCGGTACTCGCTCTGCTATAGCGGTCCCGCTATAGTGGTCATCCGTTGCTGTAGCGGTCTTAAGTGAGTTGACTGCCCCTTGACCGCCGCTATAGCAGTAATTTCTACCACTATAGTTGTGGCCGCTATCGTGCGTGACAGCGCTCTTCACGGGTAGAAAGTTTGTAAATGTGCTAGTTTTGGCCGTTTCACAACACACTTGGTTCCCCCGACGTCTCGAAACAACCTTTTCACATCAAACACGATTCTGGGAGTTCTACTTACCCAAATTCAATTCAGAAAAGTCCCCCGGACTCCTTTATGTCTTGGTTACATGGAAAACTAGCTCAATCCAAGACACCTAAATCCATTTTTACCCGGAATTCCCTAGACTCTACCTCACTCCAAAACTGGCCGAGGCTAGCCTAGCCCAGAATTTCAAACTCCCAAACCCGGAGTTTTCTAACTCTAAAACTTGGCATGATTGGTCTACCCATAACGACGGACCCGGTTATTATAACAGATACCAATTTACCCATCGTTCATCCCCGAATGATCGAACCCAAAATTACAGAAATAAAAGGAAGGAAGTGTAGTACCTGTATCCTTAAACAATTGAGGGTACTTGTCCCGTATGTGCTCCTCGGTTTCCCAAGTGGCTTCCTCAATCGGATGATGCTTCCACTGAACCTTCACCATGTCAATCACCTTTGTCCTCAACCTTCGGACATCCCGAGCAAGAATCATAACTGGTTCCTCCTCATAACGAAGATCTTTATCAAAAAGTATCTCATCCCACTTGTTGATGTAGTCCTCATCCCATGGTATCGCTTGAGCATGAATACATGGAATACCGGATGGACGCTCAACAAACTAGGTGGCAGTGCTAATTTGTAAGCCACTGGCCCCAACATCTCAAGGACCTCAAACAGACCGATAAACTGAGGGCTAAGCTTGCCCTTCTTACCAAACCGCATAACCCCTTTTATTAGTGACACCTTTAGCAATACTTTTTCACCAACCTAAAAGTCCATGTCCCTGACCTTACGATCTGCATACTCATTCTGCCTTCTTTGAGCAGCCAACAACTTGGTCTATATGCCCCTTACCTTTTCCTGTGCTTCCTTCACTAGGTCTACGCCCAGAGGCTTCACATCACCTTCCTCAAACCACCCAACCGGTGATCTGCAGTTTCTCTCATACAGGGCCTCAAACGGTGCCATATCGATACTGGAGTGATAGCTATTGTAGTACGAGAATTCACACAATGGTAGAAACTGGTCCCAATAACCACCGAAATCCATTACACATGCTCTCAGCATGTCCTCCAATACCTGAATCGTCCTCTCTGATTGACCATCAGTCTGAGGATGGAAGGATGTGCTAAAGGTGAGTTGTGTACCCAACTCTTCATGTAACTTGCCCCAGAACTTAGAAGTAAACTGCGTACCCCTGTCTGAAATAATAGACAGTGGTACCCCATGCAGTCTTACAATCTCCTTCACGTAGATCATGGACAACTGTTGCAAGTTGTAATCTACCCTGATCGGAATGAAGTGAGCGGAATTGGTCAGCCTGTCAATAATGACCCAAATTGAGTCATACTTCTCCAATGTCTTGGGAAGACCCACCACGAAATCCATGGCTATTATATCCCACTTCCACTCTGGAATCGGCATCCTCTGAAGTAGTCCTGCAGGTCTCTGATGTTCATATTTTACCTGCTGGCAATTCTGACACTTGGACACAAAATCAACTATGTCCCTTTTTATCCCGGGCCACCAGTAACGCTCCCTCAAGTTCTTGTACATTTTGGTCACACCCGGATGAATAGAGTACCGTGAACCATGAGCTTCTGTCAGAATTTTCGGAATTATATCATCAACCAGAGGAACACAAATCCTCTCCCTGAAATGCAATACACCACCAGAGTCTAACATGACATCTCTGGACTCCCCGGATATCACTTTACCTCGCAATTTGCCCAGTTTTAGATCCTAAAATTGTTTTGCCTTTATTTTCTCGATGAAGGTGGCCTTGACCTCAATGATGGACAACAACCCACTTTGATCTGAGACACCCAAGTGTATGAACTTGGCCTCCAGAGCCTGAATTTACTTAGCTAGCGGTTGTTTGGACACCCTCAAACAAGCCAAGCTACCCATGCTAGTAGTTTTCCGGCTCAACGCGTCTTCCACCACATTAGCCTTACCCGGATGGTACTGAATGGTCACACCATAGTCTTTCAATAACTCCATCCACCTTCTCTTCCTCAGATTCAAATCCTTCTGAGTGAAAACATATTGCAGACTGCGATGATCTGCGAATACTTCACAGTTGACACCATAAAGATAGTGTCTCCAGATTTTCAAAGCAAAACCACCGCTGCCAACTCTAAATCGTGAGTCGGATAATTGCACCTTCAACTGCCTGGATGCATAGGCTATCACATTTCTATCCTGCATCAACACAGCACCCAAACCAGAATGTGAAGCATCACAGTAAACAATAAAGTCATTACCTTCAACCGGCAAAGACAATATAGGAGCCGTGGTCAAAAGTGTCTTGAGCTTTTGGAAGCTCTCCTTGCACTTGTTTGACCCCACAAATGATACCTCCTTCTGTGTCAGCCTGGTTAGGTGAGTAGCAATAGAAGCAAAGTCCTTCACAAACCTCTGGTAGTACCCCGCGAGCCCAAAAAAACTTCTCACCTCTGTCATAGAGCTAGGTTGGACCCAACTCTTAACTGTCTCAATTTTTTGGGGATCCACCATCACCCGCTTTTCTGACACTACATGCCCCAAAAATGCCACAGAAGTCAACCAAAACTCACACTTAGTGAATTTTGCATAAAGCTTTTGGTGCCTCAAGATGTCCAGCACAATGCGAAGATGATTAACATGATCCTCCCTACTCTTAGAGTAGATCAAAATATCATCAATGAACACGATAACAAAAGAATCCAAGTAGGACTTAAACACCCCATTCATCAAACTCATGAATGTTGCCGGCGCATTGGTCAAACCAAACGACATTACTAGAAACTTGTAATGTCCATACCGAGTCCGAAAAGCAGTTTTCAGAATATCCTCAGGCCTAATCTTTAGCTGATGGTACCCCGACCTCAAGTCGATTTTCTAAAATAACCGATGCACCCTGAAGCTGGTCAAACAAATCATCTATCCAGGGTAAAGGATACTTATTCCAGATGGTCACCTTGTTCAGCTGTCTGTAGTCTATGCACATCCGCATACAACCATCCTACTTTTTCACAAAAAAAACCAGAGCCCCCCAAGGTGAAGCAGTGGGACATATGAATCCTTTATCTAGGAGTTCCTGCAGCTGAGTCTTAAGTTCCCTTAACTCTGCCGGAGCCATTTTATACGGAGGAATAGAGATGGGACGAGTGCCTGGCTCCAAATAAATACAAAAATCTATATCCCTGTCTGGAGGCATACCAAGCAAATCCGCTGGAAATACCTCTACAAATTTGGACACCACCGGAACTGACTCAATAAAAGAGGACTCCACACTATCATCCCGGAGGTGAGGCAAGAAGGCTAGACACACCCTTCCCACTAGCTTCCTAGCCCGAACAAATGATATAATCTTAACTGGCTTAGGCCTGTATACACCTTTCCACTCTAATCTATCCTTACCCGGAATTTCTAGAGTCACAGTCTTGGTGTTATAATTCAACACAACATGATAGGGAGATAGCCAGGTCATACCAAAGATAATATCAAAATTAGCCATATCCAGAATCACCAAATCTACCCAAGTACGTAGCCCCACAAATACCACAGAACAGTCATGATACACATGAGTCACAATCACCGACTTTCCAATCGGGGTAGATACATAGATAGGGGAATCAAGGATATCGCAATTCAATTTAAGACCCAATGCAAAACTAACAGACACATAAGAATATGTAGATCCTGGGTCAAATAATACTGAGGCTATTTTATCACAAACAAGAATAGTACCTGTGATCACCGCATCTGAGGCTTCCGCCTCAGTCCTTCCTGTAAAAACATAGCAATATGCTCAATCATCAATCCAAGAAACTTCCCGGGCCGGCTGCGCCGCACCCTTGCCTGCTCCGCCGTTCCCTCGGTCTCCCCGGCCTCCCTGGAAATTACCTCGCCCACCCTGTGGACGACCCCTAGCATTTCCACCTCTGCCTGCCGGAACCACTACTCTAGTCTGCTGCTGACCCTGATTACATGCCTGCCTATGTGGACACTCCCTCTTAAAGTGGCCCAACTCACCACAATGGAAGCAACCACGGTCCAAAGTAGGCCTGCTAGCTAATGTATAAGATGCCCCCTGGCCTCTAGGAGCTGAAGACTGAGCTCCCTGACGACCACTTGTAATAGTTGGCAGAGCTGACTGAATAGGATGGGCCGAGTAAGCCTGCTGATGCTGGCCCTTGGAGTATGAACCACCGAAATTTCCCTCATTCCGGGGCCTCTTGGCTAAAGCCTTGGCCTACCCTGTTTGCCTAACTCCCCCAATCTTCTTCACATAGTCCACCACATCATTAAAACCCTTTCATGAAGAAGTCATATGCACTGACAGTACCTGCAGATCACTATGCAGACCCTTGACAAATAACCAAACCCGTTCTTCCTCGGAACCCAACATCTGCATAGCAAAGCGAGACAACGCATAGAACTTAGCCTCATAAGCTGAGACCGACATGTTACCCTGCTCTAAGTTTAGAAATTCATCCTTCTTCCGGTCCCTAAAGGTACGAGGAACATACTTCTCTAGAAATAAGGCATGTAACTGCTCCAAGTCAGTGGAGGTAAGATAGATGGCCGACACTCAACATGAGACCTCTACCAGTGCTTGGCATCACCCTGCAGCTGAAAAGTGACAAACTCCACCCCATGCTGACGTACAATACCCAACTTGTGCAACCTCTCAGGGCAATCTAGGATGAACTCATAGGCATTCTCCTTGTGTGTACCCTGCAACATCGGAGGTTTCAGCTTAAGGAACTTAGTCAGCATCTCATCCTCATTACTTGTCATCACTGGGCCTAACATTGTCCTGAGAAGATCATTTGTGCCCGAAGCTGCATCCATCCTTGGTGTAGTAGTAACTGTTGGCTGAGTATCTAAGGCCTGATTCGCATAAGCTGCGGGTATGGCTCCATCACTAACCAACCCACTCAAAATATCCCACACCTTCCAGAAAGCTTTATCCCACGCCTGCCTGAAAGCTTCTGGTGTCATATTAGGAAGGCATGCACCCCCAACCGGTGTCGCCTCCTCCTAAGCTCCTCCATCTTCTACCACTACTTCTTCTACATCTGCAGCCACAGGATCATGAGGTGGAGAAGGGGTTACCTCACGTGCAGCAACAGCAGCTCGAGCTCCACCCCTGGCGGGTGCGGCTCCAGCTCATCCCCTGCCCCTTTCTCTACCCCTGCCGTGAACCGTCGGACCCGCTGCTAGGATCGCTGACCTTGCTCTGTTATTCCTTGCAGTAACCATCTACGGACAGAAGAGTGAATGAAGTTAGATACCAATTCGTATCACCAGATACCAATTGGAATCGATTTGTAGCACGAAGGAAAAGAAGGAAGAGATAGTTTTTCCTAAAGCCCCATGGCCTCTCGAAGAAAAGTATGGACGTCTCTGCACCATTCCGCAAGACTCTACTAGGCCTGTTTGGTACAATGAGATCAACGAACCTAGGATCTGATACCATCTTTGTCACGACCCAACCCATCGTGAGTGGCACCCACCCAACCCCCGGATGAGCGAACCAATAGAGTTCCACCTTTGCCTAGGCTAACAGCCTAAAACCACCAAGCATAAATGAAAACTAGCAATAGAAATAAGATCACTAATTGAAGACTTATCATAAATAATAAACTACAAAAATTTTCACCTAGGAACTGAAAGTCATCGTACCAAACATCAACCAAATCTAGAGTACGAGGATGCAACCCCAAACAAAAATAAAGAATAGTTTTTAAGCCCGAAAAAATGGACTAAAACTCTAGAGATAATCCCAAGAAAGCTCGAATCATTAGCTCACCCTTGATGATCGGAATCGTCGGTGCTAAATCTGAGGTCTCGTCTCAGCCGCTAGAAGATTTTCTATACTCACCAAAAGAAAGACAAGTGCAGTATCAGTACACCACCACTGTGTACTGGTAGGATCATCAGCCAGTATTCAGGAAAATAGTATATAAATAGTACACAAAATCCAGTAACACGTATGGTAAACATGCAACAATATCACAAGCATCTTTAGACTACAGGTCTCTACCTAGCTTGTTACCGCATAAATCCATCTCTTACAGTTCTATTCCACCAACAAGAATAACCATAACCACACCTTACCGTCTAGCCCAGATCTACCCTGGAATCGCCTCTAGACAACTACCACAAGAAGTGATTTACCCGGCCTAAACCAAGACCAATTCAACAGTCAAACAACAGTTCCCGGCCACTGAAGGACCATCAATAACACTTTTCAATAACAACCCGGTCCACTCACGGAACCAATATCAAGTATCACATTCAGTAAAACAACCCGGTCCTCTCACGGAACCAATATTAACCAGTGCAATACAATATTCAATGAAACAGTTCAAGATGCAATAAAGTAAATCCGTACCAGGCGTGGTACCCATCCCAACCGAATGTTATACCCGTACCAGGCGTGGTACCCGTGCCAACCATGTATTATACCCATACCAAGAGTGGTACCTGAGCCAACCGAATGTCAACAACAACAATCAATAGAATGAATGCACACACCTTGTAGAGCCAACAAGTAACAACCATTCAAACATAGACTGTAAACCGAACTTAGACATTCCACAAAATCCCCTAAGCAATGTAATGCACACAATTACTTAGACAACGAGTACAATGAATATACACATTCGCAGAAATACGAAAGCCATCACCTACCTCGAATGTTCCAAGCTCTATACAACCCGAGCCTTCCCGTGTTCTGGATTCCCCTCGCGTTCTTGGTCTAAAAACAACACATAATGCATACAATTAATATACAGGCCTGTAAATTACCCGGATTATACCAAATCCCCAAACCCCAGGCCACCCATGATTATCCCACCCTTTTCCCGGGCTTTTCCACCGTTAATTTTCCTAGTCTTATTAATTTTTTACGGACAAAACAGGAAATTAAGCAGTCTACGATCATTTTAACGTACTTAAACCAACACCCAAGAACATACATGTTTGAAAGCCCCTTCTTCCCCAAATTCCATCATCCCTAGATCATTCCAACCTTCCCCAATTTCCCTCCTAGCAATTCTACCGCATAGGAAACGTAGTACAAAGTGTGGGGAACGAAAACCTTACTTTAGGAACTATTTTTGGCGGAGGAATGAAGAATATCACCTGCATTCGCCCAGCCCTTCTCCCAAAATAAACTTGTGAAATTCTGATGTTTTGAGAGTTGTTTCTGCATTAAAAACCCGTCGTCCCGCTATAGCGGTCACCCGCCGCTGTAGCGGTCTTAAGTGAGTTGACCGCCCCTTGTCCGCCGCTATAGCGGTAATTTCTACCGCTATAGCGGTAATTTCTACCGCTATAGCGGTGGCCGCTATCGCACGTGACAGCGCTCGTCACAGGCAAAAAGTTCGTAAATGTGCCAGTTTTTGCCATTTCACAACACACTTGGTTCCCCTGACGTCCCGAAACAACCTTTTCACGTCAAATGCGATTCCGGGAGTTCTACTTACCCAAATTCAATTTTGAAAAGTCCCCCGAACTCCTTTATGTCTTGGCTACGTGGAAAACTAGCTCAATCCAAGACACCTAAACCCATTTTTACTAGGATTTCCCTAGATTCTACCTCGCTCCAAAACTGGTCGAGGCTAGCCTAGCCTAGAATTTCAAACTCCCAAACTCGGAACTCTAAAACTTGGCACGATTGGTCTACCCATAACGACGGGCCCGGTCATTACAAATCTTTAGCTGATGGTACGCTGATCTCAAGTCAATTTTTGAAAATATGGAAGCACCCTGCATTTGCTCAAAAAGGTCATTTATGCGGGGTAGGGGATACTTATTTCGAATGGTGACCTTGTTCAGTTACTTGAGTCTATATACATCCTCATACTACCATCCTTATTCTTCACAAACAATACCAGAGAACCCCAAGGTGAAGCACTGGGACGAATAAATCCCTTATCTAAACGTTCCTGAAGCTGAGTCTTAAGTTCCTTCAACTCTGCCGAAGCCATACAATAACGAATAATAGAGCTTGGGCGAGTGCCTGGCTCCAAATCTATGCAAAAATTGATATCCCTATCCAGAGGCATGACAGACAAATCCACCGAAAATACCTCCTGAAATTCAAAAATCACCAGAACTGACTCAATCAAAGGGGAATCCTCACTAACATCCCAAAAATGATCATAATGTATTAATAATGTCCAATATCAAGATGCCAAGAACCAAATACATTGAGATTTTTTATAGGGAAAACTACAGATAATGACATACACTACTAAAAAAAGGCTAAAAAGAGACGGCCAAAAGCGACGCTGACCATCACTTTTTTGGCCAAAAGCGACGTCGTCACTTCCGTGAGAAAATGGTCTGTTGCTTTTCCAAAAGCGACGGACAGCGTCGCTTTAAAAGCGACGGCCAGCGATGCAAACAAAAAAGCGACGGCTTTTTTTATTTTTTATTTTTTCTAGAAAAGTGACGCTGTCCGTCGCTTTATTCTTGAACTTGAAGAACAAACCAACGGACAACGTCGCTTTTTCTGATAATTTTCTTCCAGAAAAGCGACGCTGTCCGTCGCTTTTTCTGGGTATTTTTTCAAAATAAATCCAAAAAAGCGACGGAAAAAAGAGACCCTGTCCGTTGTTTTTCTGTATTTTTTCCAGCTGCAAAAATCTGCATTTTTAATATGCACCACCTGCCATTTACAAAACTAATTTAATATTGCCCAAACCAACACTAGTTGCTGCCACAACATTTATAATAAGATTCAATCATAACAAAAAACTAAATACGAAGTAATAATATCACTAAACACATAAAAGGTCCACCAAAAGGACCTATAAAGTATTCAATAACTTAAAAAATATATCAAAATGTGTCAAAATATCAAAAAGTATAGGGAAATGATAGCAAGCATTAACCTAGTTCACAAAGACTAACTTAAACTAGCAAGCTATTCAAGGTTCACAAACTAACATTAATGTAATAAACTAACACTTAACTTAAAAAAGAACCTATATAATTCAAGTACCTAATTCAAGATCCTATATAATTCAAGTTTAAAAAAGAACCTAAAGTTGAAAACTTCTTAACCTAAAACTAACAATTTAAACTAACAAACTTAATTTAAAAAAGCTTAACTTAAAAAAACTAAGATTCAAGAACCTAATTCAAGAAGTTAAAGTTGGAAACTAATTCAACATTCGAAAACAAAACTCAAATATAATTCAAGGTTCACAAACTAACATTAATGTAATAAACTAACACTTAACTTAAAAAAGAACCTATATAATTCAAGTACCTAATTCAAGATCATATATAATTCAAGTTTAAAAAAGAACCTAAAGTTGAAAACTTCTTAACCTAAAACTAACAATTTAAACTAACAAACTTAATTTAAAAAAACTTAACTTAAAAAAACTAAGATTCAAGAACCTAATTCAAGAAGTTAAAGTTGGAAACTAATTCAACATTCTAAAACAAAACTCAAAACTAATTCAAGAACCTATTTCAAATTCAAAGTTTTGAAATTCAAGTTAATAATCTAATTCAAGAAACTAATTCCAAATTCAAGACCTAGCTAATTCAAGAACCTATATAATTCAAGTTCAAAAAATAACCTAAAGTTGAAAACTTCTTAACCCAAAACTAACAATTTAAACTAACAAACTTAACTTAAAATAACTTAACTTAAAAAAATTAAGATTCAAGAACCTAATTGCAAATTCAAGTTCCAAATTCTAATTCCAAATTCAAGTACCTAATTCAAAGTTCCTCATTTTCTTAACAATAACACTTACATACAAATATTCACATAACTCACAAGACTAATCTAAATTAATTAAGGCTCACAAGACTATCCTAAACTAACAAGCATTATTCAAGGTTCACAAAAAAAGAACTTAAAGTTGAAAACTAATTCAAGAGTATAAAAACCAAACCCAAAACTAATTCAAAAACTTATTTCAAATTCAAAGTTCCCAAATTCAAGTTATAATCTAATTCAAGAACCTAATTCCAAATTCAAGTACCTAATTCAAGAACCTAATTCCAAATTCAAGTTCCAAATCCTAATTTTAAATTCAAGTACCTAATTCAAAGTTCCTTATTTTATTAACAATAACACTTACATACAAATATTCACATAACTCACAAGACTAACCTAGACTAATTAAGGTTCACATGACTATTCTAAACTAACAAGCATTATTCAAGGTTCACAAAAAAGAACCTAAAGTTGAAAATTAATTCAAGAGTATAAAAACTAAACCCAAAACTAATTCAAAAACTTATTTCAAATTCAAAGTTCTCAAATTCAAGTTATAATCTAATTCAAAAACCTAATTCCAAATCCTAATTCCAAATTCAAGTACCTAATTCCAAATTCAAGCTCCAAATCCTAATTTCAAATTCAAGTACCTAATTCAAAGTTCCTCATTTTCTTAACAATAACACTTACATACAAATATTCACATAACTCACAAGACTAACCTACACTAATTAAGGTTCACGAGACTATCATAAACCAACAAGTATTATTCAAGGTTCACAAAAAAAAAAACCTAAAGTTGAAAACTAAAGAGTATAAAAACTAAACCTAAAACTAATTCAAAAACCTATTTCAAATTCAAAGTTCCCAAATTCAAGTTATAATCTAATTCAAAAACCTAACTCCAAATTCAAGTACCTAATTTCAAGTTCAAGTTCCAAATCCTAAATCCAAATTCAAGTACCTAATTCAAAGCTCCACATTTTCTTAACAATACACTTATATACAAATATTCACATAACTCACAAGACTAACCTAAACTAATTAAGGTTCACAAGACTATCCTAAACTAACAAGCATTATTCAAGGTTCACACAAAAGAACCTAAAGTTGAAAACTAATTCAAGGGTATAAAAACTAAACCCAAAACTAATTCAAAAACCTATTTTCAACTTCACTATCAAATTCAAGAACCTAATTCAACAACCTAAGTTGAAAACTAATTCAAGATTATAACCCAACAATATAAACTAATTTAAAATTTTCAGCTTTCACTATCAAATTCAAGAACCTAATTCAACAACTTAAAGTTGAAAACTAATTCAAGATTATATTTATAACTCAACAATATAATTTCCAACTTCACTATCAAATTCAAGAACCTAATTCAACAACCTAAAGTTGAAAACTAATTCAAGATTATATTTATAAGTCAACAATATAAACTAATTCAAAATTTCCAACTTCACTATCAAATTCAAGAACCTAATTCAACAACCTAAAGTTGAAAACTAATTCAAGATTATAACCCAACAATATAAATTAATTCAAAATTTTCAACTTCACTATCAAATTCAAGAACCTAATTCAACAACCTAAAGTTGAAAACTAATTCAAGAACTTAATTCAAGAACTTAATTCAAGAACCTAATTCATACTTAAAATCAAGAGCCTAAGATATTTACTATGCTCACAAATTCTAAAATCAAATTCAAGTTCAAACTTCTCAATTTTAAGTTCAAGTTCACAAATTCAATTATATGAATTATAAAATGTTCATAACCATTATTCAAGATTCATAACTAGCAATGTTCATACTCTAACACTAACATAAAATAAATGACAAAAAATAATTTAAAGATTTGAAACTAACAAACTTGCTAATTATAACAAAACATATCAAATAAATTCTAACTTAAAATTTTAAATACTACTACTTCAAGTTCTAATCTACATAATAACTAACAATGTTCTTAATCTAACATTAACCTAAAATAAATGCAATGTAATTGAAAAAAAGTAAAAAAATCTAACCTTGAATTTTAAATAAACCCTAACCCGAAAATTAATGATGGAGAAGGAAGGAGGAGGCGTCGTGGAGGCAGTGGAGAAGAGACAAGAGAAGAAAGAAGAGAAGAGAGAAAAGAGAAGAGAAAAATGGAGGAGTGACCCCATATGGGTCACTTTATTTTTTTAAAAGCGACGGACAGTGTCGCTTTTGTCCATTGCTTTTTTAAATGAGTTGATCGCGTATTTACTGAAAAGCGACGGACAAAAGCGACGCTGTCCGTCGCTTTTCTATTTTTTTTAATGTAAATTAAATTTTAAAGAAAGCGACGGACATCGTCGCTTTCTTTAAAATTATTTTTTAATTTTTTTTAATAATTGCGACGCTAACCGTTGCGTATAATAAAAAATAAAAATAAAAATAAATTAATTGTAAATAATTTTGGCTCAAAAATCTGCCAAAAAAAGCGACGGACAAAGAGACGTTGTCTGTCGCTTTTGTAAAAAAATTAGAAAAGCGATGGACAACGTCGCTTTTTCCGTTGCTTTTCAGGAGCGACGTTGTCCGTCGCTTTCCTATCCGTCCCTTTTTGAGTTGTTTTTAGTAGTAATACGTAAGGCCTTAATTAGTCAACTCAGTCTAAATTTATATTAATTACAAACCATATCTAATAGCAATACTTTAGAAAACCCTCGCTGCCTCTCACCCTCACTGCCTCTCTCGCCACGCTCCGCCGATCTCTTCCAATCTCATCGTGTATCACTGTATTTGTATCAACTGTATTCGATTCTTATGACCAACTTCATATGATTGTATTTTGTATTTTCTTGAATTTGAATTTATATGATTCTATATTATATATAGTTTAATCATAGTATTTATATATTGTATTTTGTATTTAATGAAATCAAGTATTTAATTTTTGTATTTTGTATTCGCTAATACAAATACAGTTGATAACAGTTCGTTGATATAAATATAGTTGATAACAGTTGATATAAATATAATTGATACACGTGGACTATAAATTGTAATTTTTAAAATTGTAGCTATGAAGACTTATTTTCACTTATATGTCTATTTCTAAAAGTTTCCCTTTTTCATACGGACGAACTATTAGGGGAGTCTATTTACAACTATACTGGCACATTTGCACTTAGTTACGTAACTTAAACTGGTTTTTCAAAATATAATATCTCATTGGTTTTAAACTGGATTTTTTTAGAGGGTGTTTAGAGTTACCTTTTAAAAATAATTTATAAGTTAAAAGTCATCAATTGAGAATACCAAACTTTTGACATTTAGCGCATTTTTAAATAAAAAGTAAGTACTTGAAAATACTTTTTTATTTTTTCTATCACAAGTAAAAAAAAAGGTTAAAAGTCAAAAACACTTAAAATAAGTCAATTTAAACACCCTCTTGATCTAATTAATTATTATTTCGAATTTTAAAAGTCAACCTGAATATTTTTTATTTTTTTTTATTTTTAAAAAAGTATTTTTGGACTTTATTGCTTTTCTTCCCTTTGGTTATGTTGTTATTTATTGTTCTTTTGCATCAGAGCATTGTAAAGCTATAAGTTGTACATATATGCATGAAATCCGTATAAATAAAATAGTATATGTTGTATGTTATTTGTATATTTGATATATCACTGGATATAGTGTGGCACACACACGATATACAAAATACATACAACAATGTATCCAAATATATTTCTTTATGCTAAATGTATATTTTTACCCAATTGTATGTATTTTGTAAAAATACTACTGTTACTTTTTAGAAAACAGATTTTTTCGCTAAACATGGTTATTAGGCTCATAATTTTCCATCTTTAGGTAAAAGTCCCTAAAAATAGGTATGGCAAAACGTTAGAAATATATTTTATTGAATTTCCTTATTCTTTTTATTTACGGAGAAGGATCAAATATACCCCTCTACTATTAGAAATAGTTTAAATATATCCCTCGTTAGACTTTCTATTGAAAGATACCATTTTCGTTATACTCTTGTCCAAATATACATCCAAACCACTCAGATACATCGGCATCTTTGGTTTTACCTCGGATACATCAGGTATCCGCATGTATCTGAGGGGTTACAACATGTATCTGCATGTGTCTGGGGGGGTTACAACATGTATCCGAGGGTTGGGATGTATCCGATGGGAGATGAGGTGATGTATCCGAAAGATTTTTTTGGTTAACATGTGGTATATTAAGCAATTAAAATAAAGTAGTGGGAGAGTTAGTAAATATGGTAAGAAGGTATATCTCCTTAGTTAGTTTATCCATATTTAAACTATTACTAATAGTACAAGAATATATTTGGCCCTTCTCCATTTTATTTATCGAGAATAATTTATTATCAAATTTCCTCTTTATTTTTTTTCATTAACTAAAAATATCTCTTTTGATTATTTTCATGGGTGGTGTTTTTCGATTTATACCAAGAAATTCGAGAAAGTTCAGTGGCTAAAAGATCAGCGAAAGTCGAAATAGTTCTTGAAATTGGATTAATCACTCAAATAATCAAATATATCTTTGAAATGCACAAGAAACATGTTTTACGAAATTCCTTTTCTTTTTAAAAAGTTAGTTATATGAAAAACCAAACCACCTATGTATGGGATTACAGTAGTTAGCTAACTAAATTTATATCATGATAGCATATTCGATTTACCACCTTATAGTTCACTTCTTTTTTTTTCCACTTATGTATATCTTTTTTTTCTTAAAAGTACCTATGCATTAAATTTTGCATGCTCTAAATCTTGACTAGTTTGTGGTCTACCATAAGGCTGCTCACCGGATCGAAATGGAATGATCGGATCAGAATAGACCGGTACCGGACCAAACCGGTATCACCAGTACCAAATGGTGACCGGTACCGTAATGGACCGGACCGGTACCACCGGTATGAAAATCGGATACCATCCCATTCCGGTATAAACCGGTATGGACCGGTACCGGACCGGAATGGGCCGGACCGAGTTACCGTAATGGAATTTTTTTTTAATTTTTTTTTTTTTTAAAAAAACTTAAATTTTGAATTACATTTCGAATTTCAAACTTAATATTCAAGTGATAACTTATAACTTAAAATTTTTTATAACTTAAAAGTTGTTTAAGTTTTGAAATTTATAACTTATATAAATTATATTTGAAGTTTATTAGTTTGTAAAAATTTTATTTTTTAGTTTTTCAATTTATAAGCTATAAGTTAAAACTTATAAGTTTTAAGTTCATATATATTTTTAAGTTATATATTTGAAGTGTTTTAGTTTGTTTAAAGTTTTTTATTTTTTATTTTTTCAATTTATAAGTATATATTTTGAAGTCTACTAGTTTATGTTTTTAAAAATTATTAATAAAAGTATAAAAGTATAAAACAATGATAAAAAAGATAGGGAATGAATAAAAGTATAAAACTATAAAAGTATAAAATAATGATAAAAATTACAAAAAATTAAAAAAAAATTTGACCGGACGACCGGAATGCTACCGGTATGAACCGGTATCGATTTTCAGACACGAAACGGGTATACCATTCTGAACCGGTACCCGGTAGAATCCATACCATTCCATTCCGATATAAATCGATCCGATACGGACCGGTACCGGTACAGGAATGGACCGGAATGGTACCGGTTGAAACCGGTCTGGCAGCCAGCCTTAGTCAACCATGAACAAAACTTATAGTTTAGTAGGAATCCGTCTTATAGTGTGTAAGAAAGATGATTTGAATTAATGAATTATTTTTAAGATCTTATTGTTATTCAACTTAATTTTGTCATACAAATAAATTAAACTTGTGATTTGATTTTTTTTTTGAGCTAGCTATGTTTGGCAAATAACATTTTATTTCTTTGTAAGAAATTTGTATCTCTCACTATAAAATGAGCTAATTCCTCCCACAACAATGCAAATAACACAAACAAATTTAGTTCCAAGATATGGGAACACCAACAACAAAGTTGGGGAAATGGGCCCTTCTTGTTTATGTTTATTCTTTTTGTTTAGTTATAACTCTTGTTACAGCTGATCATAAGTTTTATCATGTTGGACCTACAAGATACTACAAGTCACCACCACCTCGATCACCATCATGGCCACCTTAAAAACCGTCAACACCTTTTCCTTTTGGACCTATAACATACTACAAGCCATCGTCAGTTCGATCACCATTGTGGCCACCTAAATCACGTTCAACTCCTCCTCCTTCTCCACCACTTCCTAAATCACCTACAACTCTTTCTCCTTCACCATTATACTACTATAAGTCTCCACCACCTCCACCTACATCTTCTCATCAACCTCATAACAATAAATCACCACCACCCCCTTCACCATCTCCACCACTACCTCCACCAAAGTCTTCTCATCCACCTTATAACATTAAATCACCACCACCTCCACCAAAGTCTTCTCATCCTTCACCATCTCCATCTCCACCACCACCTTTTTCACCATCTGCACCTCCACCTCATAAAAATAATTCACCACCACCACCTTTACCATCTCCACCACCTCCTTCATATTATCACAAATCTCCGCCGCCACCTTCTCCATCTCTACCACCACCTTCTCCATCTGCACCACCACCTCCTCCATATTATCACAAATCTCCACCACCACCACCTCCTTCACCTTTTCCATCACCTCCTTATTATCATAAATCTCCACCACCTCTTTCTCAAACTCCACTGCCATCATCCCGTCTTTATTCTCCTCCATTCCAGTACTATAAGTTACCACCATCTCCATCGCCGTCTTTATTCCCATCTTTATCACCACCATCTCCATCTTTATCACCATCCCTATCTCCATCTTTATCTCTTTCGCAATCGCCTTTCTTATCTCCCTCACCATCACCATTTTTACCTTCATCTCTACCACCAACACTATCTCCATGTGCATCACCTTTTATATCTCCTTCGCTTCCTCCATCACTATCACAACCTCCATATCCATCACCATCTCTATCTCCCCCTCCATCACTATCACCATCACCTTCACCATCACCATCACAAACACAATATCTATCACCACCGCCTTCTCTATCTCTCTTTCCACCTCTGCCTCTATCACCATCTCCATCTATATTACAACCTCCATCTCCATCGCAATTTTCATCTCTTCCTCCTTCTCCATTTCCATCATTTTCTCTATCGCCATTGTCATCGCCTCCTCAATCTCCCTTGTCACCTCCATTTATATTGCAACCTCCATCTCCATCTCCCTCATTTTCTTTATCTCCATTTTCAGCTCCATTTCTATCACTATCTCCATCTATATTGAAACCTCCATCTCCATCGCAATTTGTATCTCCTACTCCATCTCCATCTCTATCACCATCACCATCCCCACTGCAATCTCAATCTCCATCATCTTCTCTATCTCCGTTGTCATTTTCATCTCCATCTCTATCACCATATATATCTCCATCGTTAATTCCACCCCCCTCTCTATCTCCATCTCCATCACCGTCGTCATCGCCACATGATTACTATAACTCACCGCCATCACCTTCACCATTGTTGTTACCTCCTTACAATTATAAATCACTTCCATCTTTATTTTTATCCCCGCCTCCTCCATACTATCACGAGCCACCCCCACCTCCTTCTCTATCTCTTCCGCCACCATACTATTATTGAATCACCATCACCACCATCACTATCTCCACCTCCACCATATTACTATAAGTCTCCCCCTCCCTCTTTTCCTTTTCCTCTACCTTCATATTACTACGAATCTCCACCTCCTCCTATGAAATCTCTCCCTTCACCTTTTTCTTCTCCACCACCTCCTTACTATAATAAGTCTTCACCTCCACCCATACTATAAAAATTCTTCACCTCCACCTCCTGCAAAGTCTCCGCCTCCACCTTCACAATCTACACCACCTCCTTAGTATAAGATATCTCCTCCACCTCCTATAGAGTCTCCACCTACACCTTCACCATTTCCACCACCTCCATACTATAAGAAGTCTCATCCACCTCCATCTTCACCATCTCCACCACCTCCACCTTCACTATCTCATCCACCTTTTGTAAAGTATCCACCTCCTCCACTTCCTGTAATGTCTCCACCTCCACCTTCATTATCTCCACCGCCTCCTTTTGTTAAGAAGTCTCCTCCACCTCCACCTTCACTATCACCACCACCTTCTTTCTATAAGAAATCTCCTTCACCTTCACCTTCACCATCTCCACCGCCTCCTTACTATAAGAAGTCTCCTCTACCCCCTGTAAAGCCTCCATCGCCTCTTTACTATAAGAAGTCTCCTCCACCCTCTGTAAAGTCTCCACCGCCTCCCTACTATAAGAAGTCTCCTCCACCTCCACCTCCACCTTCACCCTTTCCACCACCTCCCTACTATAAGAAGTCTCCTCCACCTCCACCACCTCCTTACTATAAGAAATCTCCGCCTCCACCTTCACCATCTCTACCAACTGCTTACTATAAAAAGTCTCCTCCACCCCCTGTAAAGTCTCCACCACAACCAAATTACAATAAGTCCCCCGTTTCACCTTCACCCTCTCCACCACTTCCCTACTATAAGAAGTCTCCTCCACCTCCACCTCCACCTTCAACCTCTCCACCACCTCCCTACTATAAGAAGTCTCCTCCACCTCCACCTTCTCCATCTCCACCACCTCCTTACTATAAGAAATCTCCCCCACCTCCGGTAAAGTCTCCGCCTCCACCTTCACCATCTCCACCACCTCCTTACTATAAGAAGTCTCCTCCACCTCCTCCTGTAAAGTCTCCGCCTCTACCTTCACCATCTCCACCACCTTCTTACCATAAGAAGTTTCCTCCACCTCCTGTTAATTCTCCGCCTCCACCTTCACCATCTCCACCATCTCCTCCTTATAAAAAGTCTCCTCCACCTCCTATAAAGTCCCCACCTCCTCCACGTATATTCATATTTCCACCATTGCCACGTCTACCACCACTTCCATTTCCAAATCTACCGCCATTGCCACGACTATCACCAATTCGATTTCCATCTTTGCCGCCAATTCGGTTTCCACGTATACCATAGCTCTTTCGTCCACCACCATTGAAATCTCATGGTTATTATTACACATCACCTCCTTTACAATCGCACTAGCAAATCAAGTTTTATAATAATTGCAAGATGTTGCTTCTTAGTCCGTTGGAAGTGCACAATCAATTAGTGGTTCTCTTTTGAGAGATTTGCTTTTTGAGACTGTATTGGTTTTCCCTTTTGTTAATAACTTAGTAAATTTTACAAAATAAGGATATGAAGAAAATCATTGCTACTATTGGTAGTTGTGATATTTATGTGTATCTTCCTTTTCTATGCTAATTAAAGAAGTGAACTTCTATGATCTATTCACTGTTATTTATTTTCTCAACTTAGTATTCTGACCATTATATATATCTAACACTATTTGACTAGACATAGAATTAGGATTGTTAATGTGATTTTTATATTTATTAGTAGTACGAAAATAAGTTATTATAGCTTTAGTTAAAAAGTTTGTTTGAAAGAAAAAAAAAAGCTCGATTATATCTAGTTTTGGCAACGAATCTGGAATTAACTCCATTGTGTGCTTTTTCTCTTGTAATTTGTCTCTTTAGTGTATAGAGCAATAGTGCATTCTAGTGGAACTTTTTATTTCTGGTCTTAAAAGGCAAAGTTTGTCATGTTCACCACATTGACATAACAATAATTATGTAAGAGGTAAATCAATCACGTAGATGAGAGATTTGTTGAATCATTTTATAACAGTGAGTGAAGTATGCATATATTGGTAGTATCCCATGCTGGGGGCCATCTAGGTAAGGGAAGTGAATTTTCTAATTACATTTTGATTTTTACATTTCAAATTATTAAATTTTGAAGAATATTTTTCACTATTTATCTTATTATTTTAATTGAAGAGAGTTAACAATGAATGACTAGCATGAGAGTAGCAATCAAATCATGGAAGTGATGGAAATCTTGCAAATTGACTGATACAAAGATTGAATATAAAATTTTAATGCAGTTTGGCTTTTGTTGTATTCGAGTGATGATAATGTGTGTCAATATTCTTAGAATCGATTTTCATATAATATGTTTTTTATACCGTCAATTTGCTATATATAGGATAATAGAAGTAAAAAATTATTCAGACAAATAACAATGTTATAGTGAAGTTTGACTGTATATGAGGCTCTTCCTAACTATAGGACCATTTTTTATGATAGGATCCCTAAATTTCTTTTATCATCTCTATAGATGTCCATGAATCATGTGTAAGAATGTATGTAAATGGCTTGTTTAAATTATATTTATCTATCCCATGATTTTTCAAAATTATGTTTAAATTAAGATTTTCTATAAACTTTGCACTTTTACAGTTTAGTTTTCAGCGTCCGTAAATGCGTACTGCAGTAATACGTACACAAGAATGGCATACGAAAGTATCATAAACCAGTCTTAGACGCATCTATAAATGTGTTAATGCAAATCACTGTAATCAGTAAACAAGTAAAACTTAGTATTCAACATATTTAAATCTTGTAATTTAAAGATTATTAGAGAAAAGACATCAAATACACCCTAAACTTGTCTCGAAAAGTCATTTTCACACTCAAACTAATCTGACGACCTATTACACACCTATACATATTAAAAGTGAATTTTATACCACCCTACATGCTGATGTGACACAAAAAATAAAAATAAATAAAAAACAAACGCATATTTCTGTCATTTTTCTTTTTCCCCTTTTTTCTTTGCAAAATACTACTTCGTTTAAGATACCCCACTCCTTCTTCCCCTTCTTCTTCTTCTTCTTCTTCTTCTTCTTTCCTCCATTTTCTTGGGAATACCACCTTGACCACCACATATTTTAAATTAATTTAAAAATTAGATTTTAAATCTGTCATTTTTATCCCAAATGTTAAAATTCGCAATGATGATTCACAATTAAAAAAAGTTACCTTTCAATCGTCAAATGAAAAAAAATCATGTTATTGCTTAAAAATTTTCAAAGAGAATATGAATAATGACATAAAGTAAGAAAATATCTAAAATTCAAAAATAAGGGGACTATGATTGATTTTACACTCACCTCTTATATAAACATATTATAATTTATCTATTTCACTTTTTTTTTAATTTTTATTTTTAAAAATAATATAGTGGTGGGTTTGCTAGTGGTGGGTGGTGAAGAAGGAGGAATTAAAGGTGGTGAAGAAGAAGAAACCGATAATGATAATGATGATGGGTGACGAAGAAGAATTGAAGGTGAATATTGGTGGTGAAGAGTAAAGAATTGGTGATGATGATGATGGTGGACGGATATGATTTTTTCGGTAAGATGAGAGATGGAGTGGATGGGGTTTAGTGATGAAGAAGATATAATTATTGGAGAATTTTAATAGTTAATTAGGGATTAATTAGTGTAAATATAACTAACAAAAGAAAAGCTAATGAATAAAGAAAAAAATAATTTTTTTTATAATTTATAATTTATAATTTCTGCCATGGCACTGACGTGGTGCTGATATGGCGGCGAGTGTAAAACACCACATATTGTGAGAGTGGTGTTATACGTCTCAGGGTGGTATTAAATTCACTTTTAATATGTATAGGTGTGTAATAGATCACCAAATTAGTTTGAGTGTGAAATTGACTTTTTCAAGACAAGTTTAATGTGTATTTGATGTCTTTAATGAATGAATTGTAATGAATTTAATTATATACATGTTTACCATTCCTAAACTAATTTAAGAAAGGATGTTAACCATAGTCATTTCACTGATAATTATATGGCCAAGATTATCACCAAACGAACACAGTTATAAGTTTCAGATAATTAATTATATTTAGGCGGAATACATAGTTTATTGCCTTATCTCAAGGTTAAATTTTTGTAACATACCTTTTAACTACGAGCATTTTAAAGTGTTTCTAAAATACACCACTTTGTTTATGTGTTATGTGTTTGTGTTTTACCAACAAATAAGTATGTGAACAAGAGAATTTTTGTATTAAATTTCTTACTAAACGGACACGCGTCCAAATTTTTAAAATGAGGTCATCTTCTTCGTTGTTTAAAAAAATCATCTAATCTTTCCACCAGCATCTCTCCTTCTTCTCAGATAGACCCATCAAAATTTCTCATATCTCTTTTCGTGATTAGTTTTAAATTTTTTGTAGATTTTTCGTCGAGTAATTGTGTTAGAATTTAACCGTAAAACCTTTTTGTATCTCCCAAAAAGCAGAGAAGATTTTATTTTTTTTGTGCCGAAAAGCTCTAAGGATACATTTTCGTAAATTCGTGAAGATTTCAACTCGTCCTGCCCTGCTCTGCATAGCAAAATTTTCTGTTTTCAATCCGCTCCAGGTAGATTTACCCTGCACTGTTTTTAATTATTTTTTTAGTTTAATTTTAAAAATGAAATTCATAAAAATATATATATATATATATATATATTATATATATATATTATATTTATATATATTATATATATATATATATATATTCCCGCTAAGTAAATTAATTTAGTATTAATTTGATACTAAATTTTAAAAATATTTGATGTGTGTTAACATTTTTTGTTGGATCGAGGTAGATTTTGAAGATTGACAAAGTTGTGAAACACATGCAGGGAACATGTATATGTGACTTGTTCCACTCAAGCAGAATCCAACTAGGATCAGGGGAAGGCAGATGACACGGAGATAGGAGCAAAGGCGTGTGGAGAAAACGTGGTTATGAGGAGAGTCCATCTTGCGCAAAGTTTCCTTTAATAAGGAGGAATCCCACAAGGAAAAAAATCAAGGGGATTGACTTGACAAGTCCCACAAGGATAAGGATTCCCAAATATGGAAGGAAATCAACCAAAACAAGGAGAGGACTCTTAGCATAAATACAAGAGAAGTTTTACAAAAACTTCACGTACTTACAAAGAGAGCTACAAGCAGAACACAATCAAATTGAGTAAGTTCATATTTGAGAGAGTTCTGAGTGAACATCCAAGTGCAGCCAATACAAGAAACCAGATTGAAGAACGTGTTCCTTAAGTCTATGCTTTACAGTTCTTGAGTCAAGTTAATTGTATTATTTTTCATTGAGTTGTAATCATTCATTCTTAGTGCAGTGAGTTATAAACTGGATTAGGAGTTAGTCTTCAAGTTGGGATAACTCGAAGACTTGGGCACATAGACCTGAGGAGGTTTGTGTGGAGTTTAGGAATTAGAATTTATAATTCCTTAGGTTACAGCGTTTGTAATCTGTTGTTGAGGCTCATTGATTTAGTGAAATTGGGTTAAATCCTACAGAGATGTAGGTCGTGGTTGTTTGCCCTTGTGAGTCGGGGTTTTTTCACGTAAACATCATGTGTTCTCCTTTTACTACTTTACGTTCTAGTATTCGACAAAGAAACAGATTGCTTAAACATGTTCCTTAGGCAAATTAGGGGGTCAACATTCTAACAATTGGTATCAGATCAAGTTATCTTAACAAGAGTCTAATAACTCAAGATAAGATCACTATGAATTCTGCACCTCCTCTTGGACACGGCGAAGGACAACACATCAACAGACCACCTCTCTTCAATGGTCAATACTACTCGTAGTGGAAGGCAAGGATGGAAGATTTTCTTCAAGCAGAAGACTATGAGCTATGGACTAGAGTCATTGATGGTCCAAAAATTCCTATGATTAAGGATGATGAAGACAAGGACATTCCCAAACTAAAAGCTCAATACACTGAGGCTGACCACAAGATGTTAGGGAAGAATGCCAAAGCCAAGTGCATCCTTGTGTGTGGACTTGGACCAGATGAATACAATCGAATCTCCAGCTGCACCACAACCAAACAAATTTGGGATACACTGGTTAATGCTCATGAAGGCACTACTCAAGTGAGGAAATTCAAAATTGCTAAACCATCCACTGCGGATGAGTCTTTCGAGATGAAGAATGGTGAAACGCTTCAGGAGATGATCACTAGGTTCACTACTGTTATGAACGAATTGGTTTCGTTGGGCAAAATATACAATACTGAGGGACAGGTTGACAAGGTATTGAGGACCCTTCCCAGGCCATGGAAAATCAAGGTCACTACTATCAGAGAAGCAAAAGATCTGATAAACATGTCTCTAGATGAATTAGTAGGTAATCTAAAGACCTATGAAGGGAACATTGAGAGCACTAAAAGAGGTGAAGGAGGCAGATATAAAACTCTTGCTCTTAAGGCAATTGAAAGTGATGAATCTGAGTTGGATGATGATGACATTGCCCTGATAAGCAGGAACTTCAGAAAGTTCTTCAAAAAGACAGGAAATTTTGAAAAAAGGAATCATCACCAAGCAAAGAAAGGAATGTAGACAAGGGAAAAAATGGTGGCTGCTTTAAGTGTGGAAAAACTGACCATCAAGTCAAGGATTGTCCCATGTGGGAAATTGAATGGAAGAAGGAGAGAGCTGAAAGGGAAAGAAAAGAGCAAGCCAGCAGAAAGAAAAAAAAAGATGCTGGTAAAGCTGTGTATGCTGCTTGAGGACCAGGTTCAGACCACTCAGGAGACGAGGACACAGAAGATGTTGCCCTGATGGCCATGGAGGACAATGAATCATATTCTGAGTCAAACACTGAAGAACCTGAGGTAAATCTCCTTGATCTCAAGGACAAGCTAAAACTCTTCTCTAAGAAAAAAACTGTCCTCTCTAATGATGACCTTTATTGATAATTTTCAAGAATTGAGTGAGAACAGAGATCAATTGCTGGCCTCCTTGACCAGTTTAAAATTTTAGTACATTGACCTTGAAAAGATCAACTCTAATCTAAAAGGGAAAAATCAATTTCTCAAGGAACAGGTCCAGCAACTTGAAACTGGCACTCCCTCTCTCAAGTCTGAAATTTTGAAACAAATGGTTATTAAACAGGGGAAGGGACACAAGAGTGATGACCAAATCAGGTGTGAACAAGATATTAAGAGGTTCAAAGATGAACTATATGTAGAAAGGAAAAATTCCAGAAGAATAAGTCTTGAATTAGCCAGAACCAAATATGAGCTCGAAAGAGAAAATAAATGGACTAAGTCTTCAATGATTGTCACTCAGCTGGGTAATAAAACTTATAGCACTAAAACTGGAATAGGCTTTGATGAAGAATTTTCTGAAGGAACCTCTAATCTTTGTACTCACTGTGGTAAGGTTGGTAACCTAAGGTAAGCTTGTCCAATTTCTAAAGCTCAACATGAAAAAAATCTCAAAGCTGCTTTTAAAGGCAAGCAGGCATGTTAACAGAAAAGTTCCTCACTTAAGGAACATGTTTGCAAACTTGAAATAGCCTGTCAAGAGTCTGCCAAAATGGACCAATAAAGATCTAATTCATCCTTTTAATCAAAGGAAAGGACCCAAGCTAGTTTAGGTTCCTAAAACTAACCTCTAATCTCTTTTGCAGGAAAAGGTGAGAGGAAGCAAGAAACATTGGTACATGGACAGTGCTTGCTCAAGACATATGACAGGAGATAAAGAAAAATTACTCTCACTAGCAGAAGGGATATGAGGTAATGTGGCCTTTGAAGGAGGAAAGAAAGGTAAGATCACTGGAGTTGGTAAAATAGGTAAGTCTGAAGAGCACTCAATTGAAAAGGTATACCATGTTGAAGGACTGAACCACAATCTACTCAGCATCTCACAACTCTGTGACAAAGGAAACAAAGTAACCTTCTATTCTACAAGTGTGGAAGTGATAGACCTAAGCACTGGGGAAACTGTCTTGACTGGACAAAGATATAAGCATGTGTACACATATGATATCTCAAAGGTCCCTGTTGAGGATCTGGTTTGTCTCAGTGTGATGGACAAAGACCCTCTGTTATGGCACAAAATATTGGGGCATGCTAGTCATGTTCAACTGAACAAATTGACCTCCAAGGACTTGGTAATATGACTACCTAAAAGTAAGTTCAAAGAAGATAAAGTCTGTGATGCATGTGCTCAAGGTAAACAGGTAAGATCTTCTTTCAAAACTAAGCAGGTGATAAGTTCGACCAGATCCTTGGAACTGGTCCACATGGATCATTGTGGCCCCATGAGAGTAAGAAGCAGAGGTGGCAAAAAATATGTGTTTGTACTAGTTGATGACTACACAAGGTACTCTTGGACAGTTTTTCTTGCTTCTAAAGAAGATGCATTTGAGGCATTCTGCACTTTAGTAAGAAAACTGGAAAAGAAACTTGACAAAAAACTCCTTACAATCAGATCAGACCATGGAACTGAGTTTGAAAATGCAAGATTTGCTGACTACTATTCCACCCATGGTATTGATCACGACTTCTCTGCTCCTAGAACAGCTCAACAAATGGGGTAGTTGAAAGAAAGAATAGGACTCTACAGGAGATGGCCAAAACTATGATGATAGATAGTAATGTGGCTAGCCAATTCTGGGCTGAAGATATTAACACTGCTTGCTATATACTCAACAGATGCATATCCAGGCCTCTCCTAGACAAAACTCCCTATGAATTACTCAAAGGCAGAAAACCTAACATCTCTCATCTGAGATCTTTTGGATGCAAATGATTTATCCACAATAATGGAAAGAATTTGTTAGGAAAATTTGATGCCAGAAGTGATGCGGGAATTTTTCTAGGATACTCTTCATATAGTAAAGCTTATAGGGTGCTAAATAAAAGAAGTAATTGTGTAGAGGAAAATGTGCATGCAGTATTTGATGAAAGCAATGTTATGGCTAACCAAAGTGTGCAGGAAATTGATGAACTATCACAGACCTCTGAACCAGTTATGCAGGAACAGGTTAGAGGAACAGGTTCAACTGAAGCTGAAATTGACAGACACAACAAAGATGATGAAGTTCCTATGCCTGACCAAAATGATGAAACCACAAGTCAGCAGGATGAAGATAAAGATCAAGCTGAGGAGGCATATGAGCTAATACTCAAAGGGTATAAATATCAAGGCTCATATCCAATAGACAACATCATTACTGATCTGAGCACTGGCATAACAACCAGATCCGGACTGAAGAATCTCCGTGCCTTTGAATCCTTCTTGTCCATGATAGAGTCCAAGAAAATCACTGAAGCCTTGCAAGATGCTGATTAGATTATTGCTATGAAATAAGAGCTCAATCAGTTCAAAAGGAACAAAGTTTGGCACTTGGTACCAAAGCCAAATGATAGAACCATCATAGGTACCAAGTAGGTGTTCAGGAACAAGTTGGATGAAAATGGAACAGTCATAAGGAACAAGGCCAGACTTGTGGTCCAGGGGTATAAACAGGAAGAAGGAATAGACTATGATAAGACCTTTGCACCAGTAGCCAGATTGGAGGCAATCAGACTCCTCATTGCCTTTGCAGCCTACATGGAATTCACTCTCTACCAGATGGATGTGAAAAGTGACTTCCTTAATGAGCTGTTGAAGGAAGAAGTGTTTGTCAAACAACCTCAAGGCTTTGAAGACTCTGACTATCCTAACCATGTTTACAAGCTTGATAGAGCCCTCTATGGACTCAAACAGGCTCCAAGAGCATGTTATGAAAGGTTGTCAAAGTTTCTTCTTGATCATAACTACACAAGAGGTAAAATTGAGAACACCCTATTCCTCAAGAACAAAGGGAGAGATTTGTTGGTGGTGCAGGTATATGTTGATGACATCATATTTGGAGGTACTAGCAAGGCCCTCACAAAGGTGTTGATGAGCAAAGAATTTGAAATGAGCATGATGGGAGAGCTCAACTTTTTCTTGAGGCTTCAGATAAAACAAACCCCTTCAGAAACAATGATTAATCAGCAGAAATATGCCAATGAGCTGCTCAAAAGGTTCAAGATGGAAGATGCAAAGGAGATACACACTCCAATAGCTACAACAACCAAGTTAGGTATGGAAGGAACATGTCCATCAGTGGACCAGAAGCTGTACAGAGGAATGATTGGATCTCTCCTATATCTTACAGCCAGCAGACATGATATTGTCTTCAGTGTAGGCCTTTGTGCAAGATTCCAGTCCAATCCCAAGGAACCCCACTTGAAAACTGTCAAAAGGATCCTCAGATACTTGAAGGGAACTACTGACTTGGGACTGTGGTATCCCAAAGGTAGCAACTTTGAACTTGTAGGATATGCTGATGCATAATATGCAGGTTACTTGGTGGACCAAAAGAGAACTACAGGAATGGCACACTTCATGGGATCATGTCTGATCTCATGGGGAACTAAGAAGCAAAACTCTGTAGCCTTGTCTACTGCTGAAGCTGAATATGTGGTTGCTGCCTCATGTTGTGCACAATTACTATGGATCATGCAACAACTTAATGACTTTGGGTTGAACATTGATTGTGTGCCTATCTTTTGTGACAATACAAGTGCTATTAACATTGCCAAAAATCCAGTTCAACACAAAAGGACCAAGCACATTGACATAAGACACCACTTCTTGAGGGATAATGTGGAAAAAAGATTGATCTCCATGCACTTCTGTGCTACAGAGAAGCAGATTGCTGACATATTCACAAAGGCTCTGGCAAGGGATCAATTTGAAAGGAACAGGTTCGAACTGGGGATGATTAAGATAACATGAGTACCCCCAGTGATTGGCTAATGAACATTGTACATATTGCATTTTATTTTTAAATTCTTATTCTCAGTCTTGTACATTTAGTTGTATGTCCCTTTGCCACTTTTAAGGGTTCAAATTTCTTAAGCACTATAACTTGGCATTTGTATGTGCAACAGGAAATCAGGACATCAGATTGGGACAAGAACTCAATGCAAAATTAAAAACAAGGTATGTGCACTATGCTTAATTAAATTGATTGCTCAAATTGTGCATATGTACCTGTCCCTCTCACCTGAACCACCAAGAAAATCATTAACCCTAAAAGCCTAAAACCTCCACTCACCAAAAAGGAAAACAGATCCAATCAAATCAGGTCACTTTTGACGTGATTGGACAGTTGTCAATCAAAGATCTCCTCCCTAGAATAAGACTCTTCCACTTAAAGGACTCTAATAAATGTCAAATGGCTAATTGCCGTATTTAAAGTCCTCTTTGAACTAATTCTCCTCATTCACTCCAAATATCTTCTTCTCAAATAGTTTCTTCTTCAAAACCAAAACCGTCCTTTTTTTTTTTCGTCACAACAATGGACCATCAATCACCCTCCTATACCAAATCACCAGAAACAACCACTAGTTCCTCCATATCACCCACTCATGCCCTTGTTCCCTTTAAGGAACAGGTCACTATAGTCCGCCTCCCTCATGTTATTCTTGTCGATTCTCAGGGAATGGCTCATATGGAGCAATTTGAAGAAGTTCTGGGTGATGAATTGATTGGTGATGAATGTAATGCAATGGTACCATATGAAGAACATAATAAAGTACTGGAAATTGATAGTGCTAGTCGTGAGGGGGAATTTGAGGATGAGGCTATGGTGAGAGATGAGGAAGTTCAAGAGGATGCACATTGTGAGGGGGAAAACTCAGGGAAACCAACAGCTAAACCCAGTTCACCTGTTGGGGAAAAGAAGGATGCATCTGCTAAGGGGGAAGATAAGGATGAAAGGTTCGGATCAAGGGAACAAGTTCAACATACCCATTCAACACCAAATCCTGAGAATGATGACAACACACCGATTGCTAACTTAGTTCCACAAAGGGTAAGGTCACGCTTACGCAAGGCCTCAGACAAGGCTGTTAGAATACTAGATGATGAACCTGAAGAATCTCCTCATTCTCCTGTAGCCACTCCTGTCACTGTTTGAATGACAAGGGCCACCAAGAGGGGTCTAGAAGAGAGTATGGTTGTATCAGCAGCCAAAAGACCTCAAGCCACTAGAGGTACTTCTACCCCTCCCCTCTGATCCCATTGATGTCTTGGATGATGAAGTGGAGGCAGTTGAAAGGAGAAGGAAAGGAAATGGTGTTGCTCCCTCAAAACCACAAAATAAATAGGTCAGGAAACCTATTTCTTCCAGGGGTTCTATCAAATCCTAGCTAGTAGATGAGCCCACTGATAGTGAAGGAGATGATCATGGACTTCCATCCTCGGAGTCTTTTGAGCATGATGATACTGATGATGTTGCTTCTCAGGAGTATGTGGAGGCTGATCTCCCTGAGCATGTGGAAGAAGAGGATGACACCATGGACCCTATTGATCAGTCCCCTGATGCTAGAACTGAACGGCTGATCAATTTTGGAACAAGAACTGTGGTAAGGGGTAGGGTGTTGACTGGGTTTGTTAGACCTGAGATGACTAAGTTGATGGGCTTGATAGAGGCACAGGGTTGGTCAAACCTGTTCATTCAAGGAAATTCCAGAAGAAAGATGGCAAGAGCTGAGACAATTCAGTTCTATGTGAATGCCTCTGGAACATCTTCCTCTATCTCCAGCACTGTAAGGGAAGTATCCTTCACTCTCACTCCTATGCTATTTGCCCTGATCTTGGGTGTTCCCAATGTTGGTTGGAGTCACTATGTTAAAGGGAAATGGCCTCCCTTGGATGGGTTGCCCTCTGCTGTGAAGATTTCTAGGAGATTTGCTAATGACACTACCTTGGAGTGGCACTGCAGGGTAGATAAAAGGGCTATGCTTTCTCTCCATCAAATGTTGTTTGATGTGGTGCACAAAATGGTGCTTCCTAGGGAACAAAAATGCACTGACGCCAATTTCATGGACCTCACCTTGATGCAGATGTTGCTCTCCTGGATTCCTATAAACTTGCCTGGACTTATACTCTGTCACATGCATAGGATCTGCAAGCAGGATGAGACCAAACATGCCTTAGGGTATGGTTTTTGGCTGGCAGAGGTATTTCAACACTTTGGTGTGCCTGTTCAAGCTTGGCAAGATCAGACAACCAAAAATGTTATAGGGACTGTGAACCAGGCTGCTGTACCTGCTCCTCGTAGGGGGGCCAATGCACCCTTGCAGAGGCTACGAGCAAGTATGGCTACCAAAGATGAAAAGATTGCTGCTCTGATGGCAACCCATGATGAAGAATTGGATGAGCTTCATGACTCATATGGGGTTGAGCATGCACTACTGATGGAAGAAAATGCAAGGCTCAAGGCTGAGCTTGGACAAGCACATGATTCTTTAGCAACTGAGAAAGCCACTAATTCTGCAAGCCTAAAGGGCCTCTATGAGCTGCTAAAAAAGGACCCCCTCCTCCCACTGCCTAGTCTGCCCACTCTAGTCATCCCAACCTTTCCTTTTGTTCTCACATTTGCATGTTTTGAGCTTTTAATTTCTATTTCTAGTGTACATGCTTTGTGATTAATAATATGTTGGGTTTATGTTCTAATCTCATCTTGTCTCCTGTGCACTTGAAAATACATTGATATAGCTAATTAATTAAGTGTTTGCATAGGTGATCGCCCCAATGGCCATGAGTATAGAATACTACTTGAATTGGAATGCTGTGTGTCTTCACAGTGTTTTATGATGCCAAAAGGGGGAAAATTGATGCTTGTGTGGTATTTATAACCCATTGGTCCGACCTGTTCCTCTAATATGTTCTTTTTGCAGTTTTCCTTAAGAAAACTAACATGATAAAGGTTGAATTTTGCATACAAGAAGCAAGGGTTTGTCATCATCAAAAAGGGGGAATTTGTTGGATAGAGTTAGATTTTGAAGATTGACAAAGCTGTGGAACACATGCTGGGAACATGTATCTGTGATTTGTTTCCCTCAAGCAGAATCCAACTAGGACCAAGAGAAGGCAGATGACACAGAGATAGGAGCAGAGGCGTGTGGAGAAAACGTGTTTATGAGGATTCGTCCAGCTTGCATAAAGTTTCCTTTCATAAAGAGGAATCCCACAAGGAAAGAAATCAAGGAGATTGACTTGACAAGTCCCACAAGGATAAGGATTCCCAAATATGGAAGGAAATCAACAAAAACAAGGAGAGGACTCTCAACATAAATATAACAGAAGTTTTACAAAAACTTCACGCACTTACAAAGAGAGCTACAAGCAGAACACAATCAAATTGAGTGAGTCCATATTTGAGAGAGTTCTGAGTGAAGATCCAAGTGCAGCCAATACTAGAAACCAGATTGAAGAATGTGTTCATTAAGTCTATGCTTTACAGTTCTTGAATCAAGTTAATTGTATTGTTTTTCATTGAGTTGTAATCATTCATTCTTAGTGCAATGAGTTATAAACTGGATTAGGAGTTAGTCTTCAAGTTGGGATAACTCGAAGACTTGGGCACATAGACCTGAGGAGGTTTGTGTGGAGTTTAGGAATTAGAGTTTACAATTCGTTAGGTTAAAGAGTTTGTAATCTATTGTTAAGGCTCATTGATTTAGTGAAATTGGGTTAAATCCTACAGAGGTGTAGGTCGTGGTTGTTTCCCCTTGTGAGCCGGGTTTTTTCCACGTAAACATCATGTGTTCTCCTTTAACTGCTCTACTTTCTAGTATTCGACAAAGAAACAGATTGCTTAAACCTGTTCCTTAGGCAAATTAGGGGGTCAACATTCTAACAATTTTAAACTAATTTTATAATTTTTTTAATCATAGATAATTTATATATTAATAATGACAGTTTAAATCAAATTTCTTTGTTTGATATGTAAATGAGTTTTTTTACTTCCATTCCAAATGTGGATTTAGTTTTTAACAGTCACAGAAAAAATGCTAACAGCGTAGCTAAAGATAAATAAACATTAAATTGATAAAATAGTATAAAGAATTAAAAATACTCACGCATGTCAGTGGAGAACAATTAGCACAACTCAATCAATATACTAATTATTATATAAAAAGAAAATAGACCCCAAAACGAATGAAGAGAGGGAATCATAATGCGAAAGCATTCACACTAAATTCTTTTTAAAAAGTTTCAACTCTCCTCGCCTTGCACTCTTATAAAACCAAACCCTCATCGCTCTACATAAGGCAAAACACGGTCTATTTCACATTCGCCCCTCCCCACCCTGTTCACATTTTTAGTCGAGAAGTTAAATTTCTCGAAACAATGAATATTTTGAAATTTCCCCCGACCATTAAATCTTACCTCAAGCTTTTAAATATAAGAACATTCTTTACTTTTGTTAATGGGTAAATTTTCAAATAACTAAACTGTAAAATTCTTAAACATCTTCACTTAGTATATTTTCCTCCTTATTGGTACTCCCTTGTTGCTTCAGTTTGAAAATACAAATTGCACAACATAAAATTTCTTACCCTAAAAATGATACAGTTAACTTTGTAGATGAGGCCAAGAGAACGCGCGTTAAATCTAGTCTCATTTGGGATCTGTTACCAGCGAATCGATTATTCATGTAATAAAATAATAAAGATAAATGTAAGCAAATATGAAACAAATCTATATACAATAAATGATGCTTGTGAAGGAGCCTTTTAGGATGTTCCTTGAGGGTTTAGGTCCGCTCACGAAAGTCCAGAATCAGCAAGAAAACAATAAGAAGTCGTAAGCTTGGAGAACAAGTAAAAATATATTATATTATTCTATTGAGCTAAAGATTGTGGGATCTCTTCCAACTGAGAGGGTATCCTTATTTATAGCTTACAACGTGAGGCTAGTGACCAATCAAATCACTTTATTCTTTGGCACCCTAATAGTATTGTTACCAATAAAATAATGCCAAGTGTCTTATCCGTTATAGGTGCTAGTCTGTACCTATAGCCTGGGCAGGTGCGCTACACGATGCGCACCTGACAGGTCTGGCAACCTTGTCCCTATGCTTTCCTTTCATGTCACCCATGTTTTTTGAAGGGGCTCTCCTCGAAAAATCTTCATGCAAAAATCATTCTCTCCCACGAGAGGTTTCCTGTAGCTCTCGAGAATCATTAACCAATATATATAGTCCCTCTATTTCACTTTAAACTCGCCCATACGAGTTTAAAGTGAAACGTTAAGTGTACTTTAATACTTATACGCGCACTGCCCAATCACTGCGGGACATGTGGAAACCTTGGGTAAGTCGGCCAAAAGTTAAGTTTTTATATTGGAATTTTGTGATTTCATTTCCCATCTTTTCTCGAATGTAAAGGACCCTCTCCTTGGTAGTTTTCTTCAGTTCTTCTTCATCTCCATCTCTGCTTAGCCTAAGGTAAGTTGATTCCTTCAAGAATCAAGTGTATTTTTCTTCATAGATCATGAAAACATACTTAGACAAGTATTTTCTTGAAGGAAATGTATTGTTCTTGAAGAGTAAAAAGGTGCAGGGATTGATTTCTTATTGATAAAGGTATGACTGCTCTTCTATCTCCATAAATTGACTCGAAGAGTTGTTTGTATATGGGTAGGACTTATGGGACAGTGATAAAAAGTTGTAAGTCCATCTTTTGCTCATTGTAATTGATATACTTGATGAGGTGGGAGTATGTACAGGGTTTTATTGGTTGTGTTGTTGACTAAATAAGGGGTGTATGGTAGAGTATTAAGGCACTAAGCTTGCTGCAAAGGGGAGGGTGGCTAGGTATGAGAAAACATAATTTTTATAGCTCCTGCTAGCTTGTCGCTCGTCAAGTGTTTGATGAAATGCCTAAATGGATTGATAATGTTGTTTATATGTTCATAGTCTTTCTATTATTGTATGAATTGAAATAATTCTCTCTCAACTTAATCTATGAGCTTAAAGGGGTATTTTACACCGTTAGATAAAGAACTCCCGAGGCGGTATTTGAAAAGCAAGAGTTCAAGTTTATGACCTTGTTTGGGATATGTAATGGATTGTATATTATAAGGCAAGGATGGAGGGAGTAATATTGACCTTATAGAAGATCATAAATTCAGTTGGGAAAGGGAAGAGGGGAAAGAGAGAGTTGTGGAGATATACTATTTATTTATTATATTTTTTAAGCTTGTCGCTCATAAGCTATTATCATCTTTCCGACTTTGTCGTACCTCTTGGTTAGCTACTTATACTATTTCCATATGATGTTATGTTATAGATAAGAAGTGTTTCGAATGGCATCGAGGACATGACGTAAGAGAAAGATTCTCAAAGTAAGGTATATAAAGCTAAAAACTCTTTTGCCATCAAGGCATGAACTAGAGTCACATGTTCCTCCTATAAAGGTCGAAAGCAAAGCTTATTACTCTTATAGGTCTCTTCATGTTAGAGTTCTAAACCTATATAGTTATAGTAATCTTTTCTAGTCAACAAAGTCATATGTTTCACATGACCGTATGTGTGTTTAGTTGAAACTCCAAGAAGTTACAGATCATATATGTCACGAAATTTAAAGGAAGTACTTCGACATAGATTATCCATATGTATATTGATCACATAGATATATGATTCTTCAGATAAAGAAAGTAATCGATATTTAGATAACAAGTTATATAATTTAGGAGTTACTTACTACCTGACTTTAGAGGAAAAATAATATTATAACCTACTCTGCAGCATGGGGTGGATATTGCTAGGCCCACTACATGTGATATTATTATGTGCTCAAAATTCAGACAGAGCCAGTTGGCAATTTCCATAGTGGATTCCCCTGACTATACAGGCCTATGGTAAAACTTTACACTAGCCCTGGGGGGCGTACCTTAAAAGATGTAATGACCCTTCCGGTCGTTTACATGTTTTCGCCTTTCTTGTACCATTAGAGCTTACTTGTAGCGGCCCAAGTCATTTATGGCTTGTCGGGACCGGTAGTTCGGTGCCTGGGCCGTTTGTTTGGTCTTTATAGCCGTTCCTCATTTTAGAGCTTCAACTTTGGAAATCGTTGACTTCCGACAATAGTCTTGGTAATATCAAAGAATTAAACCAAGGTTCTAGGTCAAAAGAATCCGTTACTCGAAAGTTCAAGTTAAAGAAATGCCTCGTGTAACACCTCACCCGTTTGGAAGGTTTAAAGTAACCCGTGCCTTTGAGATAAGACTAATATTATCTAATATACTAAGAAGCATGTGTTATGAGGTATTATAATCGCAAAATGGTTGTATGATAAGATTTGAAGTCAAGCAAGTTGCGAAACAAAAGTCGAAAAAAGTTATTGTAAATTCCTTTAAGGAATTCTCTTCAAATTTGGTTAAATGTCTTGGGGTGTTTCTCCTTATCTATAAAGAGTTAGTGGGCCCCCAATATACCAAATCGAAGGTCTACGAGTCTAGTTTACAACGCACTAAACCGTTTGTCCATATGACTTCAGAATAGAGAGATATTCACATTTTCGTAAGACTGCACAAGCAGACACGTCAAGGTGGGGCCCACATCCTAAGTCGTTTTTGCTTTATAAAAGGTGTTTCAGCTTCGTTTTAATTCATAAAAACCAACCAAAAACTTCATAAAATCATATGTAATTCCCCTAGATACTCCATGGATCTTGATCCTTTCAATTCGGAAGGTTAACGGAAGTTGCTCTACGTCGCGAGCTCATCGTCGTCGTATAGTTTTCTCGTCGTTTTGGCTCCGTTTGTTGCTACTGCAAGGAGACAGTTGGTGGAACTGATATTTTTATGGTATTATCATTTGATTATCGGAAGGTAAGGGTTCTAAATCCTCGACTCATTCTTAATTTGAGCTTTAGAATCAATTCCGAGGAGAACTTATTGTTATCGGCATGTTTGTCGTATTTTCTTGCCGTATATTGTTACAGCTCGTGGTGGGCCCTTATAACAGAATTTTTAGCTTTGTATTTCAAAGCTTTTTGTCGAGGTAACCTTCCTCCTATGACCCTCCTTTGTTATTATATGTTCTTGTATTGTTTTATGGATTTCTGAGCTACGAAGTGGTATTTTAGATCTGTGGCTCTGGGCAGCCCCTTTGTCATATTAAATTGGGTTATTATTGTTGTATGTTGATGGTGTTAAGGTGTTGGAGGTACTGGAAATTGGTGTGATTCTTATTGGAGTCACGTACGATAGTTATTGGATTGAATGACATGAAGTACGCCTTTAAATAGTGCCTCGGGAGCTCGTCGCTCCTTTGAGATGTGAGTTGAATATTGTTGTTGGATTTAGCTGCCATTTCTTATTGTTATTGGCCTCATTTTATGCTTTGGAGTTGGCTGGTCACGAGTGTGATATTAACACCTTGTCAAATGGTTATGGCTCGTTCTTGCAGCCTCGTTGATTCTAGCAATTATTTACCTTGGTTGGTCAGGCTTCATAGAGACGCCTTTAGGACTTTAGTTGAAAGTGTTTTTGTGATTTGGAGCTTCCCGGAGCAGTTTGAGCCTGGACAACGCCGTTCCCGCAGCTAGTTATCGGATGACAGGTAGGTTATGGCTTTCCTACCTAGACTCTGCGTATATAGGCTATAACTGCATTAATTAACGTCCTTGGGTGGGTTATTATAGGTTGGTACCCCAGACCTTGTCCACCTTGTTCGTCCGTTATTTCATGCGTTGTTTGTAGTATTCGCGTAGTATTGTATATTACCCTTGTGGTCCTGTGTGGCCTTGTATTGACTCTGGAACATAGATGGTGGGTTATTGGGGAATGTCCGTGAGTCCCGGACATAGAGATTATCCTTTTAGGCTGGTTATGTCTGCTGAGTAGCTGTTGGGCCTGTACATGGCTGATAGGAGTTGTTGTGAGCAATTTGGCTACTTTTATATTTGTGTGCGAGCATATCATCAATGAAAAAGGTTTTCCCCTGCATGTTTTACTATAGTTTTGGCTGCGATCCACTATCGACAGTTTTTCTAAATTTGCATAGCCCTGGATGGCCCATTTAAGGTACTGTTGATTATCGAAAAGGGGATTTTTGGATGTTTTCGCACTGATTTTATTACTGGTATTAGTCTCTTTGGGGCAGAGCACCAGACTTGATTTTATTACTGATACTAGTCTCTGCGGGGCAGAGCACCAGACTTGATTTTATTACTGATACTAGTCTCTGCGGGGCGGAGCCCTAGACTTGATTTACTACAGTTTTAGACCCAGTTACGCCCGGGCACCCTTGGAGAGGTTTTTGAGGCATATTCTACTACTTTAGTCCTGGATAGGGTCTGGGCATGCATATTCAAGACTGGGTATCTATCTTGATCCCGGACTTGCTTCCGGATGACTTTTCTTGATACTGAGTTTTAGTTTGGGGTCGGGGACCTCCATGGACCTTGCCGCTCTGGGCCTGGGGCTTCGGGCTGCGTGCGCTGGAGGGAAGGGTATACGGTGGAGTAGAGGTATACAGGCTGAGTCCTTCCATGGAACCTGCCTGCTGGGCCCGATTGGCACCGGAGGAGGTACATACAGAGGTTCTATTTCACACATCATAACATATCATATCATGCATTGGATTCCACACTTGTTTGTTGTGTGTTCAATGTACGCTCCAGTAGTATGGGATGCCGGAGGGTTTGCTTTCACTTGATTGTGTTCCTCGATTGTATGGGCGGCCGTTGGGACTGTAGGCAGACTATAGTTACTCCTATCTTTATTTAGAGCTTGTCTTGGCACCCGGTTCTTGAAAGATTAGTGATGGCTAGCCTGTTGAGGCTTTGGTTGTGGGATATTTTTTATTATTGAGAGGGCTTTAGAGTCCTATCTTATTGAGGCACTTTTGTGTGGCCTTCTGAGTAGAGTGTGAGACTCTGGCTCTATCCTTGTGGGAAGTTGAGTGGTATCTCTCAGTTATTGTGGCCTAGTTATTTCATCCTAGGGTTGTACTTGTGAGGTGATTCCCTGGTTATGCTATCATGTGATTGGATTGGTGTTATGACTTCCTTATACTCGTTGATTCCATTTTGAGTATGTTTGATTGCTCTTTGTCTTTTCCTTTTACTTGAGGTTACCGGTATACCACCATTTTCTCAACTCTCTCTCTACTTACTTATATTATTGTGCAAGGACTCCAGGTGCATTTTTCTTTCCTTCACCTGAGATTCTATGTAATTGTATCTCTGTGCTAGCATGTGTTAGTTGAAGCTCTTGGTTATGGATGATCTGTGCTAGCTCCTTGTGCCTTGCTTATTGCTTCAGTGACTGCTTTCTTGCTATCTGTTACTTACTGCTTTTATATCTTATATGCGCTCAGTCGGCCAATGATACCTACTGATTCCCCGTGGTTTTGGTGCTCATACCATACTTCTGCATTTTTTCGTGCAGATATTAGCTGAGCTTTCACTGTTGAACGCATTGGAGACTCGTGCAGCTTTTGGATCTTTGAGACTAAGGTGAGCGCCTGACGGTCGGGGCTTGTCTACATCTCATCTGTTGTACTATTGCTCCTTGTACTTTCAGAGGCAATTTATGTTGTATATTGTTACTACTAGCACTTGTATCCTATTAGAAGCTTCTGTACTATTGATACCAAGTCTTGGGGTTGGTGTAGTTTCCTTTATGTATTTATATTCGAGTTTTGCTTCCGCTTATTTCTGCTTGCTGGTGCATTTTGGTTAGGTAGTAGCCCATTACTAACCGTTCTGGGCTACGGGAATTGGTTCGCTTATTGGGGGATTGTAGGTGCCATCATGACTTGAGAAATCGGGTCGTGAAAAAAGACCACGTTATCCAAACTATAAGATTTCACATATGGTGTCATACAAGTGTCATCGTCGATAGTAGGCCATCTTGTGGCTTTCTGACAGTTAGTATCACAGAAAGAAGAAAGAAGCAATATAAAAGGGTAACTATGTCATCTAGGGATATTCTAGGAATTTTAATTATTATGTAAATGAATGTCATCTAGGCATATTCTAGGAATTTTAATTAATATGTAAATGAATAACACATAGAAAGTTATATGAGTACCCCTGATATTTGTCATAGTGTCAATTTTAGTGTCAATTCAGATTATATTTCCTCTATGCGTATGCTTAAATTTTTCTATCTTTGATATTCAATTGAATGAGCATACATACAAGTCTATTTTTATTCAATCTTCTTTACATATCAGTATATATTTTATATATACTGACTCCCCTATTTTTAAAGGTGCTGCATTTTTATAAATGCAGGATTAGGTACTCAGGCTAGCAGTCATCCACAGTAGACCAGTGTCTCCCTGTTGATAAGTTGGTAAGCTCCACCTTTCTCTGGAGGTATTAGATGTTTAGGTCCTATGTTGTGGCTTTATGTACATATCTTATAGTGGGTATGTCGAGGCCCTGTCCCAACTAGTTATCAGACTCTTAGTTACATACTCTTTAGTGGCTTCTTAGATTTAGTTTTGTTTTGATTGTACAGTTAGTCTAGTAGGCCCTTTAGTTATCTATGTTTCTATATATTTAAACACACCTTAATGGCTATTTTGCTGCTTATTGGTTTACAATATTAGAATGAGCTTAGTATATATATTTAGCATATGCTCATTTAACTCCTCGAAGTCTAACCCCCTAGCTAGGGACATGACAAACTTGGTATCATAGCACCAGGTTCAAGTATCCCAGGGAGTTTAAAAATCCATGTCTAGTAGGAATCTTACCTTCTATTAAAATCTAGATAGTCCAGTAGAGCTAAGTCATAGAAATTTACTTCTGACTCACAATCTGCTTATTTGTGATATAGATCATCTCTACCATATATAAGGATAAATTAGGCCAGAGGGCCAGTACCAGTACTACTAAATAGGATATAAGGATAAATTAGGCTAGAGGGCCACTACCAGCACTACTCGAGAGGCAGCCACTATAGAGTCTTCTCCAATATTAGAGGATAAGAACAGGGCTCAGGATAGCTTGCCAAGTCCTATGCTTCTAGGTCCTCAAGTGCCTAGAACAGAAGGGTGTACAAGAGTTTCTACTCATCCAATATCATCAACAAAAGCTTATATACTACCTCTACTGCTACAAGGTGCCTCGGAGAAGGATCTTAGAGGAGCAATATATTTGTTCACCCAATGAGTAGCTATTTGGGTTCAAGAATATAATATGGCTGCACGTAACACTATTTAGGGAGAGACTGTCAGATCTAAAATATGAGATTTCCTTAGAATGAATCCCCCAGTATTAACAAAATCTAGTGTGACAGAGGACCCTTAATAGTTTATAGATAGATCAACAGAATCTTTAGGGTTATGTATATATCTGAGGATGAGGCTATTGAATTGGCCTCTTATCAGCTAAAAGATGTTGCCATTTCCTAGCATGTGATGTGGGTTGATTCTAGGGGCCCAAATGCCCCCAGCAGTTTGGAGAGAGTTTTTGAGGGCCTTTATGTATCACTTTTTACTGTTAGAGCTCAGGAAAGCGAGGGTGGACACATTTCTATCCTTATGATAGAATAACCTCAGTGTCAAGGAGTATAACTTGTGATTTACTCAATCATCCAGATTTACTCCAGAAATTGTCAGCACCCAAAGGGAAGGATGCATCACTTTGTGGGTGGCCTTGGAGATCATTTGATTGACTCTTGTGCAGTTGCTGCACTTAATAAGAATATGGATATTGATAAAATGATAACACATGCTTAGCTGACAAAGGATCGCATACACGACCATAGGGAAGAAAGATCAGAAAAAGAGTAGAGCAAGAAGGCCAGGGCATCTAGAAGATATCAAGGAAGTGACACAATTTCTTCCAGTAGAGTGCGACCTAGGCAGGCTCAGTCAGCATCCCACTTCACAGTTGGTTCTCCATATTAGTCATGGAGGTCCAGAAACGATCAAAGTTAGACTTCGAGGGCACCATGCCCCTGCTATGAGAGAGGTATTGGTTTGGGATTACCACCTTGGCCTATTTGTAGATAGTTAGGCCGATCCTATCTAGGAGAGTGTTTATATGGCTCTATCGCAATTTATGGGTGTGGAGTCGATGGTCATAAGTTGAGTGACTGTCCTAGACTTAGAGCTAAGGGTAGAGGTGATAGATCACAGCTCACAGTCTCCCCAAGAGCATCCTCTTCCTTAGCACCACTTTTATATCGTGATCCTCAGGCACAGGTAGGTAGAGGTATAGGAAGGGGTAGATGCTAAGGTTCTAGTTCAGGAGCTGGCCAAAATTGAATGTATGCATTAGCAGGCTGGTAGCATTCAGAGGCTTCCCAAATGTGGTTACAAGTACCTTATCCATCTTCTCTTATGATGTTTATGCATTGATAGATCCAGAGGAGACCCTATCATTTGTTATTTCATTTGTTGTAAAGAAGTTCAGAGTAGAGCCAAAGTTATTATGTGAGGCATTCGCAGTATCGACTCCATTAAGAGAGTCTATTATAGCTTAAAGGAACTATTATGGGTGCCTAGTAAAATTGTGTGGCCATGATACATCAACTAACTTGATAGAGTTAGAAATGGTTGATTTTGATATCATTATGGGCATGAATTGGCTTTCCTCTTGTTACGCTACAGTTTATCCCGAGCTAAGATTTCTCAATTCCATTTCTTGGGGCAGCCAGTCTTGGAGTAGAAAGGGAATGCTAAGATTCCTAGAGAAATGCTTATTTACTATCTTAAGGCATAAAAGCTTATTGAAAAAAGGTGTTTATATCACCTAGTGAATGTCAGAGACCTTGAAGTTGAGAAACAGATGCCAACTCTTCAGTCTTTACCCATTGTGAATGAATATCCAGATGTATTTCCTATTGAACTTTCTGGATTACCTCCGATTAGACATATTGACTTCAGTATCAATGTAGATCCTGTTAACTAACCTATATTCATTTCGCCATATAGAATGGCACAAGCAGAATTGAACGAGCTAAAGGAAAAGTTCAAAGATCTACTTGACAAAGGTTTTATTCTCTCCAGCATATTGCCTTGGGGTTCTCTAGTACTTTTTGTACATAAGAAGGATAGTACAATGCGATTATATGTAGATTACAGATAGTTGAATAAAGTGACAACAAAGAATAAGTACCCCTACTTATAATAGATGATTTATTTGATCAGTTGTAGGAAGCTAAATATTTTTCAAAGATTGACTTAAGGTCTAGTTATCACTAGTTGATAATACGTGAAGTAGATATTCCAAAGACAACCTTCAAAACTAGATATGGCCACTTTGAGTTTCTTGTCATGTCATTTGGACTAACAAATTCCCTAGCAGCCTTCATAGATATGATGAATAGGGGTTTAACCCTTTCTTGATATGTATGTAATTGTATTTATACATGACATCCTGATATATTGTAATGATTTGTCCCATCGTTATTCAAAGACTATCTTATCGCAGATTTTAGGAATGATTAAAATAAGATTTAAATTAAGCAAGGTTGGTATGATAGAAATTTCAGATTTTGAAATTCGTCTGGGCTAATGTCACCTTGCTATAGCAGGAATTTTACCACTATACACCGCTGCTATAGTGGTCATGCGACCGTTATAGTAGTATGATGGAGGCAGTAGATAAAAACACGAATGTTATTTTTAGACTTATCCTCCTCAATTGGAAAATAGAACAGGGTTGATCCAAAAACCCTCCTAGGCTGCTCAAAAGCTTGGAAGCCATGGGGAAGGAAGATTTCAGCTAAGGAGGGGAAAAACCATGGATTCTAGGTCCGTTCTCTGTCAGGAATTGCATTCACGGAGCCAGATTTTAGTGTTCAGACCTCTGCAGCTAATGCTTTGTGTCCATGTAGGCTAAGTTTAACTGAGTAGCTATTGACCCATATTTTCTTGCATATTATTATTGTAGAATGATGGGAGAGTTCATGCCTAGGCCTTCGGGCACGAAGTTTCGAGGAATAATGTAGTGTTGGGCTGTATGATTGATAAGGAAATGGTAATGTTGTGGAATTTTGATTCAATTCTTATGTATCATTATGCGTGATTATAATTCTAGTGAACTGGATTGTTTCGTAGGTTCAAAGAACCGGGAATGTTGGGAACAATAAGTGGCTAAGTTATAGTGGGCTCTCAAGAATAGTTCAATTAAAGGGAATGGAATGAATAGGAAGGGTTGGAGCCTTAATGTTAGGGGATGTTTTCCCTGAACTGTGTTACATTTAAAGAAGGGTTCCAAAATTAATGTAGTGACTATATATATGTCTAGGGGTAAACCGGGAATAAATCTTTGAATATGATATCAATGTTGGGTTATGAATCAGGTTGTCGGGTAGGTAATGGTTGTTGTTTCCAATTGTAATATGTGTTCATGTAATGGTCGCTAAGTATTATATGTGTATTGCATGTCTTGTGGAATGGAATTATGAATGTCTAATTGTCCGATTATCAATCATGTTAAATGAACTTGTTTAGTTGCTTGTTGGCTTACAAGTGTGATTTTGTTCATTAAATATTGATTGTTGGACTGTGTGTGACATTTGGTTGGCTCAGGTACCATGCCTGATATGGGATAGATATTGGTTGTCTCGGGTACCACACCTAGTATGGGATACTTATCGGTTGGCTCGGGTACCACGCCTGGTACATGTTCTATAATGGTTAGCTCGAGTACCATACCTGGTACGAGTTTAATTATACTTGTTGATTGTATTTGGTCGATGGTTCCATGAGAGGATCAGGTTGATTATTGAAATTGTGATTGTTGCTTATTGGTCCATGAGAGGTCGGGCAGTTGTACTTAAATATGGGGTTAGTCCTTGTGTAGATCGGGAATTGCACGTTAAATACTTAGGTGTTGTTCTAGGGATCCTTGGGAAGTCCAGGAACTTGTAAACGGTAACATACTATGTGTGGTCTATTTATTGTGTAGTTGGATATACTTTGGATTGTTAAATTCGAGCAGTGACCTGAGCAAGGGATGGTAGTTCGAGTCTAGACTTAGCTGTCAAATTGGTGAGATGGGATGACTTGGGAAGTCTAGTGGTAAGTGTGACTTGGGAAGTTTAATATTAAGTACGACTTAGGAAGTATAGTGTTAAGTGCTACTTGGAAAGTCTTAATGTTAGGTGGTGACCAGGATGGAATGGTGGAGAACCTCCAATTCTGGAGTTGGTAGCGGAGCATGGTAGAAAGGCTTGGGACAGATCGTATAGGTTCTTAGTGGTGATACTATGATGGATAGCGAAGGACCAGATTTTTGTAACTTATATTGCATATCTCTCTTGATTCTTATATGATGGTACGCGGTGGATTCGGGTTGACCAATGATGCCTACCAGTACATGTTGTTTGTACTGATACTGCTCTTGCTATACCTTTTTGGATATAGTCTGGTTGCAAGATTAGTGATGTTTCTTAGGTACAGGATGGTGGTGATCTCCAATAGCTTGCACACATTATTTGCACGATGGAAGTTGTGTCTGCTTTTCATATTTTTTATCTTTCCTTTAGAGCTCTTGTACCTATTTAGACTAGTTCCTAGGGAGGTTTGTATTCAGATTTTGTAAAGGATTTCAATGTACTAACGTTGTAATATTTTCCTGTATTAACAAAAAGGTTATTTCATATATTTTACACTTGATTTCCACATTATTTGTTGGATCGGGTGGTAAGGATTCTCCTATGTAGGTTCTTAGAGTAGGTGCCCGCACGACCTGATAGTTGGATTATGACAAGATTGTATCAGAGCCTAGGTTACCGGTCTCCCAGTACAAGAGCAAATATAGAATAGAGTCTTGCGGATTGGTTTGTTGACGTCCATATCTAATCTTTGGGAAGATATGAAGCATTCTAGGGATCGTCTCCCTTCTTTCATTCCTTTCGTGTGGATTGTTACTTGCTTGTATGGCTTGAGTTTAATTAGTATTTCTCAATTTCAATTTGTATCTCAATGAGGTAAGGGATGTCATCTGATTCCAGTTGGGATGACACAAGCAAGAGAAGTTGGAACCAGGAAGGTTCTAATTGGTATCTGGCCTTAGAGGTTGTGGTAAGGCATGAATGATCGGTTAATAGTCATCCGTGAGGCGAATAAAGGGTATTAGATGAATTGATTGTGTTGTAGCTTGAAGCTTGAAATTTTATGCATTGTATTACTTGTATGACTGTAATTATATGGTGCGTAATTAATTACCTTATGGTGAAAACTTTGGTCCGGGAAGAGTTATAACTTGATATTGTGTGATCTTGTATTAGTGATAAAGTGTTGTGTGACTTAATAGAAGAAGTGGTATTACGTTTAGGTGTGGGCTTACCATTGGTAAAGATGGTAAGGGAACAATAGGACTAATGTCTATAGGGAAACTCTAGTTTCAGAAGAGTTGGGTTTGGTTGGGAACCATGGAAAAAAGTGAGTTATTCTTGTATGATAGCGGGAATGTGTTGTTGTGAAAAAATTTCTCGTGTGTTTTGTAATTTATTTTATGATAACATGATGCTAAATTTTGAATTATGCATTGTTGGGGATGGTCTTAGGGTTATGTTTAAGACCATGATATGATCTCAGGGGTTAACGGTGAAAGCCAGAAATGGGGAATAGGTGAACCTTGCAGAAATTTTAAATTTCTGGGCTGCTGCCATCGGGGCCGCCATAGAGGGACTGTACGTCAACGGCGATCCCGCTATAGTGGAAATTTTTCTGCTATGGTGGTACTGCTGTAGCGGCATGTCAACCGTTACAGTGAGGAGGGTGGGACAGAATCCCTGCCCTGTTTTCCCCTATTTTTCTTTCCATTTTTGGGACATTTAAAAACGATATTTAAGCTGTAAACTGCTATGTAAAATAAGGAAATCACCAATAAAGCTAATATAGTATACACATAAGGTAAATATTGTCTAAAAATAGCATCCACGTGCTTAAAATAAGGGATAAAAGAAAAAGGGAATATTGTCTAGTACATGCCCCAAACGGGGGAAAAAACCAAAAACAGTAGCTCTAATATAATAAAGAGGGGGGAGGTCCTATTCGAATGCCTCATCACCATCGGGAGTTACAGGGATGGGGTCCTCGACATCACTCAATAAAGGGAACTCCTACAGGACCTTCGGCTCTAGCTGGGGAAGCTGCTGATCAGGGACAGAGCAAGTGAACATGACCTTTATTTTTTTCCACATGCGTGCAAGCATACGATCCTGGGAGCGTCTCTTCCTCTTCTCCTCGTCTAACTCCTTGTGGAGTGATGCATAGTCCTGAGCAGAGAAGGGTGGGGTAGTAGCTCTGATAGTAGTACCCTTTATAAACTGCCTAACCGCAACCATGTTCTCCTCGAGCTGGCTGCTAGTGATCGAAGGATAGGACTAGGAAGGAGGTGTAGGAGTGTCACACCCCGAGGCTACCTCCTGGATATAACACGGTGCTTAGTGTCACAAGTGACTCTAAGCTAACCCATGGTTTGGCATGTCTAGATAATCTCTGATAAATTTAAGCTGTGCGGAAACTTAACTGATTTTATAATATAAGAGTTGGAAATGAAATCCAAACATTACTGAATATATATAAATATCTGAAAATGTAACAAGTCTGAAAATAAACTGAAATACTCAAGAGCTGATTCTAGTCTATGTCTGGAAGCCTCTAACTGAAGTGAGTTACTGGGAAAAACCCCCATCTAACTCTGAAAGTCTGAAATTGAATTAACAATACTGAAATAATCAAATCTAACTATCGTCCTCTAATCTATAAGGACTCACCACTGAGCTACTGAGTAAGGATTGTGTCACGCCCCGAGCCTACACCCTAGATGTGGCACGGTGCTTAGAATCACAAGTGACCCCAAGCTAACCCATGGCCTGGCATACCTCTGAAATAAAGACTAAAAGTAAATGCGAAAGCTGAAATGTGCTGAGCTCTTTTGAAAATAATATAACAAAAGGAACTTTTATAAACTGATATACAATAGCATTTGAAAATTGGTACAACTGAGTGACTGACTATCTGACCATCTATAAAGCCTCTACTAACACTGAACTACAGTTAGTTGGGACATGACCCCCAACTAGCTTTAATCAGTGTATAAGTAACTGTAATAACCTCTATAACTACTAACTGACTGAAGTTCCCGAAAAAGAAGAACTCGATCTCTGCTGGCTGGAAGCTGTGATCCATCTGACCATGATCCTGAGAGCTAGTACTGAAACCTAAATCATAAAATGATGCAGCACAAGGAAGGTATGCGGTCAGTACTTTGAATGTACTGAGCATGTGAGATATGCACTTACTGTAAATCATGAGAAGATACATGTATACTAAAAGCATGGCTGAAAACTGGACTATGTATAATATCTGAAGTGCATAAGTCAAAGCTGTACAACATAACTCTTTTTTACTGAAGAGAATGTAAATCATGTTACTGGAGTGTAACTGAAAGATCATGTTGTTTAAGGATGAGTAAACTGTTACTTGAGACTTTATGGATCCAAGAGGTAAAGTATGTATGTGACTCATGGATTAATGCAACTGAGCTGAAAGTCATATTTAAAGTAAATCCTTAAGGAGAGTTCTTTTTCATGAACATGCTGAAGATATTGATATATTGTACTGAATGCAAGATAAAAGATATAAGCTTATGCAATGACCAAGTATATAAACATGTAACTGTGTAATACAGAATTGAACTGGATAACTGAATACAAGGTCATGCAATAAAGAATATGGATTGTGGGAGCTACTATTAACTGATATACCCCAAGCTGAGCTAACTATAGGGCCAACCTATAAGCCTGGATGGGAGGGTGTTTATACCTTGCCAAAGGTACGAACATGTCTGACGTGGAACCACTACTGATGTCCATAAGGGACAAGGATGTGCAGCCTAGTCTGACAGCTGACTCCTTTAATACCTACAGTGGTGCCGTAGTTCTGGGAATTAGGGACTTCTACTAAAGGTCTCAACCTAGTCTGGCAGCTGAGCCTTCATCCCTTCATTCGCTCGGTACGAAGTCTACTCCCAATTGAATATAAAGCTATAGATGTAACTGAAATACTGGATAGCTCAAAATACTGATATAATCTGAGAATGCTAAATATAACTGAAGCTGAAGCATTCTAATCATGTAGTTCTGACTGACTGAGTACCTGACTGATAATGCATGAGGATAGTTTAAATTATGTGACATATCTGAATGTCATACTAATCATGAAGCTTACCGAGTTCGTGATCATTGATGGCATATTTTGAATACTATGCTAATCACAAAACCTACTAAGTTCATCATCATTGATGGCATATACTAAAAATCCAGGTTAAAAGTATATTCTTGTATAAGCATACTGAAGGTAACTGAAACCAATAAAAATCATGCATAATTCTTTTGTATTTAAAACAACTGGACTGATTTCATTCTTTAAAACTGAATACTTAGTTGACTAGGCTGAATTCTGAAGAAAAGCTACTTCATGTGAAAATACTACAATTTCATGCCAAGTTCTTGATTTCTTAGAGTTCTTATAAAAACTCATGAAAGTTACTGAAAACATGGAGCAAATCTTCTAAAATCGTCTATAATTCATGTAGGAATCATAAGAACTGAATTCTAAAAAATTTAGCATGATTGGGTAAGAACCCTAGTTTCTAACATCATGAAATTCGAAATAAAAGACTGAGGTTTTGGGCATAAGGGTGAACTAAACCCTTACTGAATACCCACATACCTGTTTAATGGAGAATCTTTAAGTATCTTGAAGGTTGGAAGCTTTGGAGAAGAATCCTAGGTCTGAACTTTGGAGAAGAACGTTCTTTTCTTCTCGAGACTGACTTTAGAAAATCTGACTTTGTTTTGGGGGATTAGACTTAATAAAATAAGCCTAAGACTATTTATAGTCGGAGCTAAAAGAATTGGGGAAAGACTGGAATGCCCCTCGAAAGTTAAAAGAATTCTGCTGAAAGTCACGACTTAGGGATCACGACTCAGAATGACAGACCGTACTCCTGGACGACGGACCGTCATCTGAGTCGTGGTCCTGCCCAAGAGCCTTGGGGGTTCTTTGGTTCTAGGAACTATGATTCCATAGGACGAACCATACTCTTGGATGACGGTTCGTCTTGTGACTCGTGGTTCCTGGGTTGTTGACCTGGTCTGGGGATTCCATGAGTCAAAGGACGGATCGTGGTTCTGAAGTAAAGTCCGTAGTTGGACTCGTGGTCCCTGGGACTAAAGATGAAGGTCCTCTGGTCTTTAGATCCACGAGTCAAATGACGGTCCATAGTCCTGGACTATGTCTCGTGGTCCAACTCGTGGTTCCTAGGACCAGAGCTGAGGGTCTACTGGATTTGGGACTACGGTTTGAGACGACGGACCGTGGTTCCAAATGACAGTGCATGGTTTGAACCGTGATTCCTGGAAACTTGAATTTTTTCTGAAACTTTTATATTTTACTGGTTTTCTGAGCTTAGTCTGGGCTTGGAAGTTCTGGGTGGTTACAGATTGGAAATCGAGCTAATCATGGTCTGAATGCTGAGCGCCTGAACCTACATCATGAAATGATGTAGCACAAAATATGCATCAGTACTTCGAATGTACTAAGCATGCGGGTTATATGCAAGCTGTATATCATAAAGACTGAACATAGAAATATATGCTGAAACATGAACTGAGAGATAAGATGTAAACATGATGTACTGAGCTGAATAACTGAATACAAGGTCAATGAAATAATGAATCTGAACTGTGGGAGCTACTATTAACCGACATGTAACCATGTGAGCTAAACACGGAGTTCAATATATAATCCCTATCGAAAAGGGCCCAATATACCTTGCAAGGGTATAAAGGCTGAGATAAGCCTGTTGTGGATCCACTAAACTGATGTCCATTAGGGACAATGGTGACCAGCCTAAAGTTGACAGCTGACCCCTTTATACCTACGGTGGCGCCGTAGTTTTGGGACTTAGGGACTGCTACTAAAGGTCTCAGCCTAATCTGATAACAGAGCCTGCATCCCTTCGTCTGCTTGGTACTAAGCCTACTCCCAACTGAATGTATAAGCAATGAATGCAACTGGAGTATTGGATAACTCAAATACTAATAATGATCTGAGAATGTAATAATAATACTGAAACTGATAGCATTCTAATTCTGAAGCATAACTGACTGAATTATCTGGCTAACAAGTGTAATTTATGAGTACTGAAATTAAAACATGCTAGGGTTACTGAACTTTGTACATATAGCTATCCTAGGTCCCCAAGAAAACATGTAAACAATATCATACAAGCAATAGAATCTGAATTGCACTGCTTACATAAGAATTAGGAACCCTAGGTTTGAAGAACTAGTTGAAATCTGAAGAACTAAGTTGAGTCTAGGGACTCAATGGGTGAAAGGAACCCATTGATGAAATCCCACATACCTGAAATAAGATTCTACGGTTGAACCTTTAGATTTGGGGCTGAACTTGAACAAAACCCTCTTGCTTGTTCTTGAGAGGAAACACTTTTTTTCTTTTAGAATTTGCTAACTGTCAATTTAGTTTAGGAGTAATGAGGGAAAAAGAGTAAAAACCCTTTAATTACTCCCAAAATGACTTAGGATTGGAGGTAATAGAATTGGGAAAAGATCAAAATGCCCCCAACTTAGAATGACAAGTTATAGAAAATCCTTCGCCGGATGGGCCGCCTGATGGGCGTTGGACCAGAGACGGCCCATTGTCCAGGGCGTCAAAACAGGGCAGACTGGGCTGGCCCTCTGAACAATTCCCATAATGTCTCCCATGGCGCATTTCATCCACGACAACCATTGTGATTGCCTGTCGGGGCAAGGGAGGCTGGGATGGGGCACTGGCAGTTTTCCACAGAATCTCGACGTCCTGTCGGACCTATGATGCCCGTTGGGACCCCTATTTGGCTGGAGTTTAACTGACAGAGCCTGTGGGATCTTTCCATGGGGACCCCAATGGGCCGTCGTGTCCACGATGATCGTGGGTCATCCCGTGGGGTTTGCCTGACAGATGAAGTTTTGTTGAGTTTTTATGAGCTTGGGTTTCAAATGCTGGTCTAAATCCTGGGGTGTTACAATATCCTCCCCTTGGGATCATTCATCCTCGAATGAAGACTAACTAAGCTTAGTTTGGAGGTAAAGAGCTGCAATCCCTAACAACTGAATATTAGAAGCTAATATCTGACTGAGTCGAGTTCTAAGTACATGTAAGCATGCTGAAAATGCTAGAATAGCTAGGAAAACATGATTCTGAGACTAACATGCATGTGAGGAGACTGAGAGACTGGAGAGGAACTATTACCTCAAGCTGAAACTGAGTCGAAAGAAAAGAGGTGAGGATACTTGGCCATCATGGTTGGTTCTGCATCCCAAGTAGCTTCCTCGACTGACTGATTCCTCCACAAAACTTTCACCGAAGTAACATCCTTATTTCTCAACCTATGAACCTGACAGTCAAGATAGGTGAGGCTATCTTTCACAACCACACTTTCTAAGGGAAAAACCGATATCGAATCACCAACACACTTCTTCAATAATGATACATGTAAAACTTGATGAACTGCGGCTAATTCTGTTGGCAACTCTAACTCATAAGCTACATTACCAACCCTTTTTAGAATCCTTTAAGGGCCTATATATTGGGGATTGAGCTACCCTTTCTTTCCAATCTCATCACACCCTTCATGGGTGAAACTTTCAAGAAGACCAAATCATTAATCTCAAATTCTAAGTCCCTTCTCCTCACATCTACGTAGGACTTTTGACGACTCTGAGCTGTCTTTAACCTTTCTCTAATGAGGTGAAATTTCTCTATGGCCTCATGAACCAAATCTGGTCCAATCAAGGCTGCTTCACCTACTTCAAACCAACCAACCAGTGACCTATATCTACACCCATAAAGTTCCTCATATGGGGCAATTTGAATACTGAAATGGAAACTGTTGTCGTAGGAAACTCTATGAGAGGTAGGTGATCATTCCAACTACCCTTGAAATTTATCACGCAAACCTCAACATGTACTCTAAGGTCTGAATGGTACACTCTGCCTGACCATCCATCTGTGGATGAAATGTTGTGCTGAGATTTACTTGAGTACCAAGACCTTTCTGAAAAGACTTCCAGAAATGAGACGTAAACTAAGGACCCCTATCTTAGATAATAGACAAGGAAACCCCATATAACCTGACTATCTCACTGATGTAGAGTTTGGCATACTCCTCTACTAAATCTGTAGTCTTAAATACTAGAAAATAGGCTGACTTGGTCATCCTATCCATAATCACCCAAATGGAGTCGTGTTGTCTACGTGTACGAGGTAAACTCGTAATGAAATCCATGTTGATCACTTCCCACTTCCAAGTAGGAATGCTTATATCCTGAGTCACACCTCCTGGTTTATGATGTTCTACCTTAACCTACTGACAATTGGGACACTTAAGTGACCCTAGTAACGAAGCACACCATCTCCCTTTTGGGAGAAAACCTGTACCCTTTGCTGATGAACTGCACCTTTTAACTGAAGCAATATGGGATCATTGTCTTGTTTCTCTTTCACTTCCACTACCAAAGAAGAATCTGACCCATTTTGGACTATCACACAACCATCTGTTGTATCCATGATGCAAATCCTAGGCGAGCAAGCCTATGAACATCCTTGACTAACTCTTTCTTTTCTTCCTCATTATGGGACACACTACCCATGGACAGCCTGCTGAGGGCATCAGTCACTACATTGGCCTTACCCGGATGGTAGAGCACATTCATATCATAGTGTTTGAGTAACTCAAACTATCTCCTATGATAAAGATTCAACTCTTTCTGGGTGAACACATACCAGAGGCTCTTATGATCTGTGAACACATCAACATGAACACCATACAAGTAATGTCTCCAAATCTTTAGGGCAAACACAACAGCTGAAAGCTTAAGTCATGAGTCAGGTAGTTCTTCTCATGAACCTTAAGCTGTCTGGAAGCATATGCTATGACCTTACCCTGCTGCATCAAAACACAACCCAAGCTGACTCTAGATGCGTCGCAATAAACCACTAAGGTATCTGAACCTTCTGGTAGAGTCAAAATAGGAGATGTAGTCAACCTGGTCTTCAATTCTAGGAAGCTTTTCTCAGACTCATCTAACCACTGAAACTTGAACTTTTTCTGAGTCAACTTGGTCAATGGGGTAGCTATGGATAAAAATCCTTCAATAAATCTCCTGTAGTAACCGGCTAAACCCAAGAAACTTCTGATGTCTGTCGAAGAGGTGGGTCTGGGACAGTCCTTCACAGCCTCAATCTTTTGAAAATCAACTCTAATACCCTTGCTAGATACCACATAACCAAGGAACGCAACTGACTTCAACAAGAATTCACACTTGCTGAACTTAGCAAATCTGGCGATCCTTGAGAATTTGCAACACCACTCTTAAATTGTCTGCATGCTCTTCCTCGCTCTGAGAATGTATGAGTATATCATCGATGAAGACAATAAAGAACAAGTCTATATACTTCCTGAACACCCTGTTCATTAAGTCCATGAAAGTTGTAGGAGCATTCGTTAGTCCAAAAGACATAACTACAAATTCATAGTGACCATACCGAGTTCTGAAGGCTGTTTTTAGAATGTCACTATCTATAACCCTGAGCTGATGATAGACAGACCTGAGGTCTATCTTAAAGAAGCAACTAGCACCCTGAAGCTGGTCGAAAAAGTCATCAATCCTGGGGATGGGATATTTATTCTTGATTATGTCTTTGTTCAACTGAAGTTAGTCGATGCACATCCTGAGAGAACTGTATTTCTTACGCACAAAAAGTATTGGAGCACCCCATGGAGAGATGATGGGTCTGATGAAGCCCTTATCTAGAAGGTCTTTCAACTATTCTTTCAATTCCTTAAGCTCAGCTGGAACCATTCTGTAAGGAGGAATTGAAATAGGCAGGGTATCTGGAAGGAAATCTATTTCGAAGTCGATTTCCCTATCGGGAGGAACTCTGGGCAGATCCTCTGAAACACTTATGGAAACTCATTCACCACTGGTACTGACTCAAGAGTTGGGGTTTCGGAGTTATAATCCTTAACCCAAACAAGATGATAGATATACCCTTTGGAAATTATTTTTCTGGCCTTAAGGTAAGAGATGAATCGACCTACTGATGAGTTGGTATTCTACCTACTTGTTTAGCCCTTAAACTTATGTTTTTTCTAAGAATAAATGGAAAAGTAGTTCAATTGACACAAATTACTTCTATTTTGCAGGTTTTTGTGTTTTAGAAGTGTTCGACAAGAATTTGGATGAAAATAAGTCAAAAGGAAGCTATTCGGAGAAACAAGTAGCTGGCAGCAGCACATGCCTTCACGAACGCAAAAGACTGGCTGCGAATGTGAAGGCCAACAAAGTCAAAGCTCCACAAATATGGTGTATCACTCTCGTACGCGAAGGTCAACCAGATAGAGACCCTTCGCGGATGCGGTGGACACTACGTGTAGGCAAAGAGTAAAAGCAGCTGCGGGGGCAGAAATGGAAATTTCACCTTTTAGAAACCCTAAATTCACATAAAACACTTCTAAGCCATCTTAAAACACATTTTTGGCGATTTTCACAACTTTTGGCAAGCTTGGAGAGCAAGTTCATCAACAAACACCATAGAAGTGAAGATTTGGATGCTCATTATTGTAAAATCCTTAGTTTCCATTCTTCAACTCTTGTTCTTAATTGCTATTTCATTGGTGTATTGTTGACTTGAGATTTTGGATTTGTATTAGAGATAATACTTTTTGGGTTATTGCATTCATATATAGATTTTGTTCTTGTTTGATAATTTGGGTGTCTTGAATCTTCAATGCTTGAATTTATAGTCAATGGTTGCAAATATTGACTTAGCTTTCTAATTTGGGTTTTTGCTTTAGAAAGGATTACCCTAAATTCAAGAAGGTTTGATAGTGGGGATTTGGGATTTCCACTCTAGACCAAGGCTAGAGATAGTTTGGTTGCCGGAAATTCCCATCTAAGAATTGGGGTTAGAGATAACCCAACTAACCCAAGTGAGAATTTGGTTATTGTTTACTCGTGGTGATTCGAGAGAACACATGATTTGTGTGTTGATTGGTCGAAAGACGATCAATTACACCTTTAGCCAAGACTACCCAAGTGTTAATCGGGTGCAAGTCTTGTGAATTGAATTCCCATTCTCGATTCTCCCTTGTTGTCCTTGCTTGGAGAAAGCAAGGTGAAAGTCATTGATCAATCTTTCTTTTATCTTTTAGTTCTTTGTTAAAACCCCTTTTTTAGATATCTTTTTCCCCTTTAGTTAATTGAATTTCAATAAGTTGCTTGGATTCTTTATTAGCTCGATTGCGACTACATTGTTCCCTTGGGTACGACCCCGACACTCATTGGGTTTATAAATATTGTTTTATTGCACGATCGCCATGGCCTCCTAATTAGAGAGAACGATTTGAGCATTCATAAAAAATGGCGCCATTGCCGGGGGACAATTTGGCGTATTGAGTTAGTTTAGAATTTGAGTTTACTTACTTTAGTTCAATTTTGTGAATAATTGTTTTTCTTTTATTTAGTTTTAGTTTGTTGATGGCATCATGGCTTATTTGAATGTTAAAAATATTGATAGTTGCATCCCAATTTATATTCCCGACTATTTTTTTTATTGTGGAGGACCCCATCTTGGATGAAGGTGTAGAATTAGCCCTAGGAGAGAAAGGTATTCTCCTTCTCGCTCCTATGACGGGCGCAATTGCTATTCCCCAATGATGATTGTCCCTCTCCCCCCTCTTGTGCAAACAATGTTGCTAGTGGTTCTTGTGACCTTAACAGGGACCATGACTCCGCAAGGGAAGAGGGCATATATGCCAAGCTCCAAACTCTCTTGACCTCGCTATAAAACCAAGAGGAGAGTGTTCAATCTATGAAGCAAGACTTTGTGGATGCGAGGTATAAAAAAGAGGAAAACACAAATGAGGATCATGAATTGAAGGTGGTGTTGCAACCAACTACCCCATTTGTGGGTCATGATGTCACAACATCTCTAAGTGAGGATGTTATGAATGAGGCAAGCTTGAAGGTGGAGAATCCCAACTCCCACTTCAACCTTTGTTCGACCTTAAGTTTGATTTAATGGATGAGAGTCGAAGTAATCAAGCTTTTGGAAGACCTTGGAAGGAGGGTGGATGAAGGTCAATCCAATTTTGAGTTTGTCATGGAAAGAAGGCAAAGTGTCCTTCCTCACTTGAAGGCAAAAAAGTGCAAAATGCGGAACCACGAAAATGGCCTTCTCATGTTCAAACCTTCACCCGGAATTGTCACTAGAAGTTTGATTCGAGTTTGGATAGAAGGTTCAAATCTTCCAAGTGGAAATCTCGATGGTGAGGTAGCCGGCATCGCACCACGATGTTAAATTATGCGCTTGATGGGAGGAAACCCATCATTTTTATTCTTTACTTCACTTTTTGTTTCTTTTTGGTTTGTTTTTAGGTGACCCAAGGAATGAGAAGAGGAACCAAGTGTTAAAAAGCACCAAAAATACCTCTGAAAAACGTGTTTTTTGCACCTGGAAGAGTGCCCGTCGCACATGCCATCGCACAAGCAACCAGTGCACTGATAAAAAATACTAGCATGTTTGAACATAGTGCATTTTGCACCTCACAAAGTTCCCGTCACACCAGGCGTCGCACATCATAGGCAGTACGCTGAAGAAAAAATAAAAATCTGGTCCAACCAGTCTTCTTCGTGAATGCGGTGGACCGGCTGCGAATGCGAAAACCAACTGATCATCAAGCCTTCACGAACGCGTCAGCCTGGCCGTGAACACGAAGCTTATAGGAAGATCCCTGGTATTTTAAAATGTTTCAAATTTCATAGGGCCTATACGGTTCATTCTCAAAACAACAAACCTTCTCCTCCTTTGGCACACAAAAACTCCATCAATTTCTTTCAAGCTTCACAAGTTGCACTCCATGAGGTATGAACTCTGCCCTTCTTGTATTTTGAAATGGGTTCCTTTCTTCCTCAACTTGATGTGTACAAAATGGGTGAGGAAATTCTTGGTTGACCCCCTATTACTTTATATCAACTTCTATTTATGTTTAAATTGCTAAATTTTTGGGCTAAATTGGTTGAGGCTATGACCTATTTGGTGGGACTAAAAAGTGGTGTTTTGATTGGTTCTAAAACCTTAGGAGATCAAGAAAAAACTGTTTGTATCCCATGTGTTTGAGAAAAGGCCTCAAAGAGAATAAACTGGGCGAAGGCACGACCCTTCACGTTTGTGGTCACCTGGCTGCATTCGTGAAGGAGATAAATTCTGAAAAATAAAACCCTTCTTCGCGAACGCAGCAACCTGGCCGCGAACGCGAAGAAGGATCACCTGGCAGTGTCAAAATAGTAACTCCGCACAACTCGCCTCGGAATTTCTTTCGGCTATTTCTTTGGCCTAAGTGCTTCATAATACATTATTTTAAGTGTCCCTAAGAACTTTCAACATAATGTTGTGTTTTGTAGGTACTTTGATAAAAAAAGACGGCCTCCAATGGTAGAGAAAATGAAGTTGAAAATGCTCTAGATGTAAAAATGGAGGAGAACTACAACTAAGATAGGTTCCTATCGGCATCATGTGAGCACCGGTATGATGAGCTATTGTCCAAGCCCTTCGTTAGGGAGAAAGGAATAAATATGGACAAGGTTGAATGGAAAATGTCAGACTTCTACAAGAGGTTGGTGGAGCGGAGGTGGATTTTCTTTGCTCCTCCACCTATCATGGTTAACCACATAGTGGTCACTGAGTTCTATGCCAATGCTTCAATCACTAATTTTAATGGCGCACTAGTCACTACCGTTTGGGGAGTCCAAGTTAGTTTCAACCGCAAAATCATCAATGCACTATACAACCTTCCAGATGCTGATAACGAGGTTTACATTGCAAAATCCAAAGCTGAACGACACCAGTGGTTGGTAGACAAGCTGCATGATGGAGTGATTTCGAATTGGTTGACTTCACAGCAAGCGGTTGATTCACATGAGTTCACTACAGAAGCTAAAACTTGGCTTTTGATTATCTGTGCGAGGATTATACCATCCTCTCATGACACCAATGTGACCCCTGACCAAGCATTGATGGTGGCAACCCTCATTGATGGCATCGATGTGAATGTTGGGCTCCATATTATGGCTCATATGGCTAAGGTAGCTAGTGGAAGGTCTACGAGCCTTTTCTTCCTTTCATTAGTGACCCAGTTATGCTACGATGGTGGGGTGTTGCCGAATTTGACTGATATTACAAAGAAGCCAGAAACTATGATCCACCCATTATTGAAGAGGGCTCTAGAAGAAAAGCAAAAAAAGAGAAAGATTGATGTGTCTTCTCCATCTTTCGGATAGTTTCCAGAGTCTTCGACTGAGCCCGCTGGCCCTTCTACCATTGCATCTGGATCAGCTCAGTCTGTGGGAGCTCTATAGTTTGGGACCTATATCATACACTACCTCTCTAGCCAGATTCAGGGAGTGGATGCACATGTTTAGCAGTTGTTGCCTGGATTCTCTACTGGTTCAGTTGGAGCCGACATACCAACTGGTACTGAGACCCCTCTATCCCTAGCCAAAGTGGCCAATGAGCAGAAATTAATTAATGGGAATTTGAGTGCAATGAATGCACGCTTGGAGCACATGAGCCGAAGGCAAGAAAAAGTTGAAAAATGGCAAAAGAAGTTGAGCGAGCACGAGAAGAAGAAGAGCAAGTTCCTAAACAAGATGATGGATAGATTGAAGTCCTTTTGCGGATCAGGAGGTGCCGAGGATGATGATGATGATGAGTATGAGGAGAGACTTGAGTTCCCCTCTTCCTCCAGCTCAGATTAATACACCTCAAGAAGCCTCCTCACACTTATTCCTTACTTTGATGCAATGAGGGAACTGCCCTAGCTTAGTTGGGGGTGGCGTGTGATTCACACTCTATCTTTCTAGTCTAGCTTGCTTTACTTATGGATATTATTGTGCCCTCGCCGGGCTTGTGTTATTGTTTTATTGGATATTATTGTGCCCTTGCCGAGCTTGTTTTGTCTTTTGATATATTGTTGTGCCCTTGTCGGGTGTACTTTATGGATTTGCACCCTTGTCGGGTTTTGATGTTGTGTGAAAGAGGTTGATGGTTTAAATTTTTAGTTTTCTTTAATTTCTAGCTTCTTTTGCTATTTTATAGTTGAGATGTTAGTTGTTGTGGGCCAGGGGAAGTATGAGTACCCATTAGCTAAAAGGAACTTGCCTGAGCTAGGGGATATTGCACCGCACATATTGATGTGCGAACCGCACGAGCTTTGCACAAGTCTACTGTCTGGCTTGTGCATTGCAGAAGCGACACACACTTTGACTTATGAGAATTGCATGTGCTGAAGTTTGTTGATGCTTGTGTTGTTCCACCTTGTGTAGCCATACTGATTTAGACAGATGAATTAGCCTAATGATAGACTGAGAGACGTCATTCTTTAGGGCAAATTGTCCTCTTTTGAGGTTTTGGTTGCAAATTGACTTGTTTGGTACTAATTAAGTAGTCTTGCATGCTAAGTGGAATAGGCATACCCTTCCAAAAAATTTGTGAAAAATGTATGGCGAAGAAGGGTGTTTGTGACAATTCCTTTGACCTTTTTGTGACTCTTAGCTCATTAGCGATGATATGTAGAATGGCTCATCTGTGTTCTCATTTAGGAAGTTAAAATTGATCCTTCTTGAATAATTTGCATGTCATGTGTGGTGAAGTTTTGTTGAATAATTCTTGTGCATTAGTGTCATCTAGAACTTGCCCCGAATGTGATTCAAGGCAAAATTCTAGGTGTAATTGAGCTTGGAAAATGACCTTAGGCCCTTTTTGATAGCCACTTCACCCAAATGACTTCCCATGATATCAAATCCTAGTGAACCCCTTTGAGATTGTGACCGTTCTTTGGTACCTTGTCAATACCTTAACCTTTTTGGAACCTCTATCTTGGCATCCATCCTCCCTAATTGCTTGAAAATGAAATGTAGGCTAAAATTCTAAGTTTGGGGGGGAAACGAAAAATAACATAGGCAACTGCCTAAGTTTGGGGGTGCACGTGATCAAATAAGGAGAAGAAAAGAAGTTCACTTCAAGTGCAAGGTAGCACTCTAATCTCGAATTGAAAAAAAAATTGCTCCAAAAAAAATGATCAATCCAATGAGCAAAATGAAAAGCAAAAATAGGTGCTACCAAGTGAAGGTGATATAAGGAGTTGAATGATCATGAGTTAAAAAGGAGAATCTTGGGTTGTGTTAGGGAGAAATAAGGTGGAGTTGAAATTAAAAATGTGAGCGGTGTTCAAAATAAGAACAAAGAGCATTAGGGAGGTGTAGTCACTTAAACCAAATGAGATCCTCACATTAACCCTAGCCAACATCTTAAACCGCAAGTCCTTTGTGATTCCGAGTATGGCTACCCTACATTAGTGGTGATTTACATAAAGGGAAAGCCTATGGTTCGACATGTGTGCACTTGAACTTCCTTGTGAGTGTGAGTGTTTGTATTTGTCCCTTATGATTGTCTTGGAACATAATGTGTTTCGGGACTTTCGTTCTTGTGAGGGCATGCAAATTAGGATAGTTGGTGACATTGATAAACTCCGAACAATGAATCAAGTGAGCATGTTTTGGTAAGCTAGTGGTTTGAGTCACATCTTGAAGATTGGTTGTTGTAATTTTCTTGTCTTATTGTGCCATTGTATCATCGAATTGTGTTTTTAATTTGAAGGAAATTCTTAGAGTAAGTTATCATGTGATTGACTAATCGTTAGTACCAATCGAAGTCATGTTTGGTGCTTGAAATGAGTTTTCCTTGGCTTGTGGTATTGTCATTTGCATTTGTGATTTTATGCCTCTTGAATTGGAATATTTGATGTTGCTTGATGACAAGCAATAGTTCAAGTTTGGGGGTTTGATAAGTTGGTATTCTACCTACTTATTTAGCCCTTAAACTTATGCTTTTGCGAAGAATAAATGGAAAAGTAGTGCAATTGACACGGATTACTTCTATTTTGCAGGTTTTTGTGTTTTAGAAGTGTTCGAGAAGAATTTGGATGAAAACAAGTCAAAAGGAAGCTATTCGGAGAAACATGTAGCTGGTAGCAGCACATGCCTTCGCGAACGCCACTGCTCTACTTTTGGCAGCACATGTAGCTGGTAGTAGCACATGTAGCTGGTAGCAGCACAGATTTTAGCAGCCCTCTGAAAAATATTTGTTCTTCGCGCCACTGCTCTGCTTTTGGGTAGTGACATCAGCGGGGGTTCTCCTAGGCCGATTTGGATTAGTTTTTTTAAGTCCTAAGGGTTCTTAAACTCTATAATTATCCCCCCATGCCATGTTTTTTTATCATGAACATCTGATTTGGGGAACTGAAGTGCAGAGATTTTATAGCAGATTTAATGCCTTTTTAACGAGGATTCTTTGTAGGTCATAGATATGTTAAGTGCAATTTGATGTGTTTTGGTTGGGTTTTAGATAAATTGGCTAAGTACCAAAATAGAGGACAAAGTGCATAAAAAGCACTCATTACGAGCCATGAAGAAGGAATATGAGCCATGAGGAGATTCGTCGAGCTTAAGTAGAAGTGTTACAACTAGGAACTGTTACCACGGGTCATTGTACGAACAATAACAAGGTAGTATGATTTGTAGGGTAAACCGTAGTCATGAAATAGTAGCAGTGCCTAAGCCAAGAGTTACAACGGGTCAGAGGATGAGATATAGGAGCTTACTACGACTCGTAAGAATGTCCATAGTCACTAAACATATGCTATGGAAATTTTGGTACTTACCACAGTGAGGAGTATGATCCGTGGAGCACTGTTATGGTCCGTGAAGGCATCCATGAAAAGTAATGCAAAAATTATTCCCATCCCATTCAGAACTCATTTTTTACTCAACTATAAATAACATTGTTTGGTTATTTTGTTAAAGACTTTATACATTACAGAAGACTATTTCTCTCTTTGGTTTTTGAACGCTTTTTGAGAGCTATTTTTTTATTCAAATTCGAGAACAACTCTTGATCTTCAATCGATTACGTAAGTAGGTTTTCTTTAAATTATATCATTGTTCTTGTTTTGAGCATGGGTAGCTAAATTCATATCCAGGGTTGTGAATCCTCATAATGAAAAGTTCTTAAGGTTGAAAATATTGTTGTAGAATCGAGTAAATTATGGGTGATTGATTATCTCTCACTTTATGAGTGATTAGCAGTTGCAAATATTAGTCAAACGCCGGAAAATCTTGGTTTATTCCCAAGAGGGCTCATTAGGATTGTATTCAAGAAGAACTTAAGGTTCTAAGACTTATTTAATGAATCCACATAGGAATACAAAGGTTTCACTTAGCGAATTCTAATCATTCTATAGCCACACTTTAGTTTATTTGGAAAAATAATTGATTAAAAAATCACTCATAAATCAGAAATTATTGAATAGTAGTAATTAGATCATCGCCCACCTTTAATAATCTATGAGAAACTATAAAAATATTTATAACCACTAGAATCAACCTATTACGGGAAAAAACAATCCAGGTTTATTCTAAACATTGTTGTTTTTATCATTTTTATATTGCATACATTAGTCTAGATAAATCTCTTTTAAAGCTTGTTAAGGAATAGGACTTGACTGATATTTCTTACTATATTCCTTGTGGGATTCGACCCCAGCCTATCGTTGGATTACTATATTTGACAATGATCATTGCATTTATCAATAGGTGTAATTTGAACATATCAAATTTTGGCACCGTTGCTGGGGGATACGGTTTTGAAATTTACTTAGGAAATTTTCTAATTTTCTTTGTAACCTTTATCTATCCCATCACACTTGTTAGTCTTGAATTGTATGCAGGCAACCATGTATGCTAAAAACAGGAGGAACTATGATAACAACCAGGCCAACACAAATGTGAATGTAAATCTTGAGAATCCTTTGTTTGATGAGAACGTGAACATTTTTATCGCAGAGGTACTAGAACTTTGCTATGCTAGTGCTATTGTTCCTTTGAGAGTGGATGCTGCCACTTTCAACCTCTCTCGACTAGCATGATCAGGGAACCTCTCATAGGGAGGAATGTTCTCTTGGTCGGCAGCCATCGAGTAGTCAAACCTACAATATGGCAAGGAGAAGAATTAGAACTCGTAAAAGCACAAGGATGCGATTTCAAAAGGGAAAAATTACTCTAGGCTATTCCTGGGAGGCTACTATTTTTGGCCTTCTGCTATAGTGGACGGTCGGCCTCTACAGCGGAACTACTATAGTGGGAATTTCTCCACTATAGGGGTCTTAATCATCCCAGAACATCAAGGGGTGCAACAATGGCACCCTTTGACCCAAATCTTCTTTTTATCATTCCAAGCCTAGATTAGTAACCCTAAAGTGCTCTATCACCATTTTATGCAAAAATTTGGGCATTATAACCCCTAAAATTCATCCAAATCATAATTTTTCTTATAGAATAACCTTTCATCTACCCTACCATTTTGAACCCATTTTGGGTCAAAAATCATATAATCCTTATGCTCAGAACGCTGTGGAGGCATTGTAAATGTAAGGGAAGCACCCATGCTTTGAAAATCCGACAAAAATCCAACCTATTTTCAAATTAAAAAACCAACTACAATATCTACTCTAATCCATTATTTTCTACCTTAAAGCTATCAATAATCATGAACAAAAGTAAGGAAGCAAGTGGGTACGATAGTAACTTGGATTTTCCAATGTCGGGAATGGAGTGATCGGGAAGAGGGGAGTGTTTTCAAATAGAAATAGGAGAGAATGGGCGTGAAACCCATTTTCTCACCAGTTTGGCCCACAGGGTGCCTCAATAGGGCCCGAATGAAAGACTCAAGCCTACATGAATGACATGAACCATCAAAGTCCTACAAATGAAGACTTGTCCCTATCAAGCCTGCTTTCCTCTAGGCAAACTCTGAATACTAGATATGACCTCAAAATAACAGGGGTCAAGGTCGGCTAGTGAGACGATGGAGGATAAGCTTCATCGTCGAGAGGGAAACAGCCTGGATCACCAGCTAAGGCCCCTAAATAACCGCTCAGTGATAAAGGAGGTAGGGGTGCAGAGACAACCAGGTCATTTGGGAAGTCCCTCCGAGGGCGACTCCCATACAATTCTTGCGAGAGCTGGAGAAGCGTGTTCCTTTCTTTTGTTATCCTCTTTTTTGTCCTTTTCTTTTTTCTCTTCTTTTTTTGTTTGTTCTTCTCTCGATTCTAGAATCTTGAATTCTCCCTCTTTACCTGTCCAATTTCGAAAAATTAGTTTAATCAGTCATGTTGCCAACCACTATAGCAGTCATCCTCTCATTATAGCGGTATCTCTATGGCAGTATAATTTCTGCTATAGCAGAATGATAGGTCAGCAGGGAGAGGAAACGGTTCCCCTCCCAAGTTATTTAAAAATCCTTTCGCTCTGCTATTCTACGAGGCCCCAGATTTCTTGGGCACTCGGAAGAGGTCACTTTAAATTATATTTTTTCCATGTAGCTTGAAGGAAGGGTTTTTCCTTGACAGAACAACATTAAATTGTTTCCAATTGAGTCGAGTACGACTAAAAAGGGGGAAGGTTTTGATGTTTCACTTAGTGTCGTAATTATATGGTCCAGGTGAGAATATGGGATTTCTAAATTTGTTTTTATTTTCTCTTTAGTACGGGATCATTCGAGGATGAACGATGGGTAAGTTGATATCTATTATAATGACCTATCCAATTGTTATTTTTAAATCAACTTATCATAGACTTCGAGAATGATTAAAATAAGATTTAATTTAAGTGGGGATGACATGATAGAAATTTCAAATTTTGAAATTTGTCTGAGCTGACATTACCCTTCTATAGAAAGAATTTTATCGCTATAGCACTGCTACTGTAGAAATCAACCGGCCGCTATAGCGGTATGATGGAGACAGTATCTGAAAACATGATTTTATATTTTAGACTTCTCCTCCTCAATTGGGAAATAGGTGAGGGTTGCTTCAAAAACCCTCCTATGCTGCTCCAAAGCTTGGGAGTCATGAGGAGGGGAGATTTTGGCCAGGGAGGGGCAAAACCATGGATTTTGGGTCCGTCCTACATCAAGAATCACATTCATGGAGCCAAATTTTATTTTTCAAATCTCTGCAGCTGATGCTTGGCATCCAGGTATGCTAGGTTTGACTGAGCAGCCATAGACCCTTATTTTCTTACGCATTATCATGGTTGAATGATGGGATAATTCATTCCTATTCCTTTGGGCATGGAGTCTGGAGGGATAATGTAGCGTTTGACTGTCTGATAGATGAGGGAATGATAGTGAGGTGGATTTCGATACAATTATTTATGTATCTTGTTGGTGATGCTAAATTCTAGGGAACTAGATTGTTGGGTAGGTTCGAAGAACCAAAAATATTATGAGAGAATAAGTTGCTAGGTTATATCAGATTTCCCAAAAATACATAAATTAAAGGAGGTGGGATGAATAGGAAGGGGCTGAGGTCCTTTATGATAATAAATGAATTTCTTAATATGCTCTCACATTCTGATAAAGTTGGTCCAGAGTTGATGTAAATGACTATATGGGTGTCTAGAGGGTAAAACGTGAATGAGTCTTCGGACGGGTTATCAATGTGAGGGTTATGCACCAGGTAGTTGGGTAAGTGATGGTTATTGCTTTTCCAAATAAAATATGTGTTCATGTAATTGTAGCTTTGTATGGTATGTGCCTTGCATGCTTAGGGAATGGAATTATGAATGTCTAATTGTCCGGTGTCAGTAATGTGAAATGGACTTTCTTTTGTTTCTTGTTGGTGTACAAGTGTGATTTCGTTCATTGTTTGTTGACTGTTAGATTTGGCATGACATTCAGTTGGCTTAGGTACCATGCCTGGTACATGATACATATTGGTTAGCTCGGGTACCATGCCTGGTACGAGATACTTATCGGATGGCTCGAGTATCACGCATGGTACATGTTTTTTAACGGTTGGCTCGGGTATCATGCCTAGTATGAGTTTATTTATACTTGTTAATTGTATTTGTTGATGGTTCTATGAGTGAACCGGGTTAATAGTTGAAACAATGATTTTTCCATATTGGTCCATGAAAGGCCGGGTAGTTATACTTAATCATGAGGTTGGTCCTTGTGTAGATCGAGAATTGCTTGTTGAACACTTAGGCGTTGTCCTAGGGATTCTTGGGGGGACCCGAATACTTGTAACTGGTAGCAAAACTACAGGTGGTTTATGTATTGTGTGGTGGGCATATGTCATGACCCGAGCCTACACCCTGGATTCGACATGGTGCTTAGAGTCACAAGTGACCCCAAGCTAACCTATGGCCTGGCATACTACTGAGATATAGACTAAAAATTAATATGGAAGCTGAAATGTACTGAGATAAAAAAAATATAATAACAAAATAAACTTTCATAAACTGATATACAAGAGCATTTGAAAACTGATACAACTAACTGACTGACTGTCTGTCTATGAAGCCTCTATTAACACTGACTACAGTTAGCCGGGACATGACCCACAACTATATCTAATCAATATATAAGAACTAAAAGTAAACTGTTGTGACTACTACTGATTGGAGTTCGCGAATAAGGAGAACTCATTCCCTGCTGACTGGAAGCTACAATCTGTCTGACCATGATCCTGAGAGCTAGCACTGAAACCTAAATCATGAAACAATGCAGCACAAGAAAAGTATGCGGTCAGTACTATGGAATGTACTGAGCATGTTAGGTAATGCACTAACTTTGAAATCATGAGAAAACATGTATATACTAAAAGCATGGCTAAAACCTGAACTAAGTATAGATGTTTGAGTATGCATAAGTCAAACTGCAGAATGTAAGCTCTCTTACTGAAGAGGGTGTAAATCATGTTTCTGAACTATAACTGTGAGATCATGATATTACTGAAGAGGGTCTCAACGATCGTTAGACCTGCCATGGCCCATCGGAGATGCCTGTCAAAAAGAGATAGTGGGCTCTCTCTCTGGAGAATTCCTATGGTTGGCCCCATGGCCTATGGCTGCTCCCACTGTGCGAGGCCCTTACAATTGTGCTGGGGAATGGCTTTAGAGCGACTAGAGGTTTCCCATGATGGGTCCCATGGCCCGTCGAACTTTTGATGCCCGTGGTGACTGCCCGTTGAGGATGATCCCGCTCTTAAGTCTAACATTAGAGGACTCATACTCTTACGGGTGTTTATAACCACTTCTTCTAACACTTAACAAGCTGACCTTCTCTTATTAGTCTACTAACATCGCACCTCTAAGTTCATATCCACCCAAAACAAATGAATTAAAACCATACTAAGGGTCTCAATATCGTATATCAATACTCTCCTGAATTCATTTCTTAAGAACACCATATAATATACACCAAGCCTTCTCCATGATCACCAACTTGAGAATTTCTAAACTAGTCACACATAGTACCATATAATCCCTAAATATCAAGCAACAACATACTTCTCTAGGTTCTCATCTATCTTTCTAATGCTTACGGCTCTTCTTTACCTCATGACTCAGTCAAAATTTTCTTATTCATCTGGTGGTCACGTATACATCATACCTGTACCACAACACTTGTTGAGAGTTAATCAACTTAAATTTTCTACAAAAGGTAGGTCAGGCTTATTAGGTCAATTTCATAAAACTAGCATCACCATCCTCAGCTTATAGCTACTATACTTCTAAATTCATACACTTAGATCTAGGTTTATTCAGCTACTTATCGCCCATAATATCTCTATTCACACTATCTGTTGAGTGTTTTTTCTACCCAAATGCTCATAGAACCATACCCTTTGGCTAAGGCACCATTCATACATAAGTGTCTAGAAGGGGGGGGGGGGTCTGATAACACATTTTATTATAGGCTAAACTACACGAGTGAAATAGGGTACATGCTTTTGAATCAGTAAACTTTAACGCACTAGTAGGCACCTCTCAAGCCCTTGTGTAGTCTTTTAACTTTTCTGATGACTCTATCTGAGAGTATTACACTAATAGGAATCATAACTTTACTGTTCCCACCACCTCGAAGATGAGGCATGGTTGGAGGAATTGGATTACTGCACGAATCTGATTATAAGTGTGGTGCACAACACACCCATAAGCAAGACTCTGCTAGACACGACTTCACAAAAACCCTAGGACACTTGAACTCTCTTCTCTGATACCATGTTTGTCACGCCCCAAGCCTACACCCAGGATGAAACACGGTGCTTAGAGTCACAAGTGACCCCAACCTAATCCATGACTTGACATACTACTAATATATAAAATAAAAGGTAATTCGAAAGCTGAAATGCGCTGAGCTCAAAAAAACATAATAACAAAATAAACTTTCATAAACTGAGATACAAGAGCATTTGAAAACTGATACAACTAACTGACTGACTGTCTGTCTATGAAGCCTCTATTAACACTGACTACAGTTAGCCGGGATATGACCCCCAACTATATCTAATCAATATATAAGAACTAAAAGTAAACTGTTGTGACTACTACTGATTGGAGTTCGCGAATAAGGAGAACTCATTCCCTGCTGACTGGAAGCTACAATCTCTCTGACCATGATCCTGGGAGCTAGCACTAAAACCTAAATCATGAAACAATGCAGCACAAGAAAAGTATGCGGTCAGTACTATGGAATGTACTGAGCATGTTAGATAATAAACTAACTTTGAAATCATGAGAAAACATGTATATACTAAACGCATGGCTAAAAACTGAACTAAGTATAGATGTTTGAGTATGCATAAGTCAAACTGCAGAATGTAAGCTCTCTTACTGAAGAGGGTGTAAATCATGTTTCTGAACTATAACTGTGAGATCATGATATTAATGAAGAGGGTATCAACGATCGTTAGACCTGCCATGGCCCATCGGAGATGGCTGTCAAAAAGGGATACTGGGCTCTCTCTCTGGAGAATTCCTATGGTTGGCCCCATGGCCTATGGCTGCTCCCACGGTGCGAGGCCCTGACAATTGTGCTGGGGAAAGGCTTTAGAGCGACTGGAAGTTTCCCATGATGGGTGTTGACACCCAATTTTGGCTCTCCGTGCTTAAAATTAGCGTCTTCAGGTTTCCTGATCGTTAAAGAGCACAAAATACATTTTTTACACATTTTTCATGAAATATAATAATTTATTGATAATCATCCTTATTTTAGGAGTTTTATCAATTTATTGATATATTTTTATTTCTCACAGTTTATTGATAATTATCCTTTATTTTGCAAATATTAGGATTTTATCAATTTATTGTCATTATACAATTTTGACAATCGCAATATTTTTTACAGTCATCCGCACACGTACACAATACAAATACTACAATTTCAATTATTTAAAACACATTACATTTTATTTTATTTTTTAATCACATACCAACACATATTTTTGTATATTATTTATAGATATTTTTTAATACATTCCGCAAGCACAAGAAGTCGGAGAAATTAATTCTGATACACAGAGCAACAAATCAATCAAGTCAAGGTCTTGTCACCTTTATTAAAGTGACATTTGACATGACCGAATACGGCTTTTATCTTTTGGTTAATACATTTTTATTTAATGGTTAATAGGGTGAAGAACCCACTAGTTAATAACTAAGGGATAAGAGCCTGAGTTTATTATTTTTTGGACAAAGGAGGGGTTTTGTTTTTATTATAAAAGGGGGGAGGGGGACATTTTATTTTGGGGGAAGACACCTAAAAAAAATACACACACACACGTTTTTCTATACACACACACACCCCATCAGATTTTTCTCTTTTCCTCTCTCTAAAGCCCCTCTTCCTCTTATCTCTGGTTGCTCTCTCTCTCTCCTCGCTCTCCCCTTCCGTCGTTGCCTCGCCGGAGGTGGTGACCGGCGAGCAACCACCACCAAAGCTGCCACCACCACCACGATGTCCTTCCCCTCTCTGTTTTGCCACTGTGACGGGCCAAATCTGGCCGAAGTTATGCGTTTTTCGGCGTTGCTCCGGCAAGAGCCGTTGAAGCAACGCCACTTCCATCATTGGTTTGTCTTGTTGTCTCCACTAAATGAGGTTTTAATTTTTTTTTTTTTATGTTTCTATGTCACTTGTACAGATTTGGTCAGAGTTGTAATTTTTTTTCGAAAAAGCTCCATTTTTTCCGGCGACCTCCATGAACAACGACGACCTATACTTGCTCCGATTTTCGTGCTTATATATGTAATTTTTCAGATCTGAACATATTTTACATTTTGGCAATATTCTCGTGCTTGCCCGGAGTTTTAAAAAAAACTCCGACAACCTCGCTTGCTCGTCCATGGCTGCTAACTATTTTGTTATTATTTGTTTGCTGAATAGTGACTCTTTCCGTGGAACTTTGGCCGGTTGTGCCCATTTTCCACCCGGAAAATTTACTCCGGAGATGGGTTTTGTCCTCGGTACTGTTTTGGCCGATTTTTGGGCTGGTTGGACGATTTTGTCCTTGCTCTTTACTATTTTTGATATTACATTGATATTGAACAAATACTACACAAAAAGTGGCCAATGAAAAAACTCCCGTCGATTTTTGAGGCCTCCACAATATAAAAGACGGATACATATATACATATGTAGCGAAAAAATAAATTCTGGGCGATGACGAAATCTTGTTATTACAAAGACGAAATAAAAAGTTTTATGATCCGCAATCTTGGCGAGGTGATCTCGGGTGGCCAACCGATGCTTCGCAGCCATGGCGTATCTAAAACTTAATACAACTACATATCTGAGCCCATACTACAATAAAATTCTATTTTCTTATATTTACATACATATATGTATTTCTTGACTTATTTTGATAAATATTTATTTGTTATTAATATTTTTATTAAGTGTTTATACAGGTACGTGAGGATGCTTCCCGAAGACGATAATTAAAAGGAGTTTGAAGATCTCCCCAAAATTCATTGCTTTATTTATATCCTTGTAACTCTTGTAATTGTACAAAAACTAAAATATAGTGAAAACTTTACTTTGGGGTGTCGGGTGGGAGTGTCCCTTTATTTACTTATCTATTCTACGCGCTTAGGCAAAACTTTAAGTCATAAATACTTTTATAAACAAATTAATTTAACTTAGATACTTAAGTTAATTAATTCATATTTTTTACGTTACGCAAACATTAGGACGTCTTTTCTTTTCTTTTCCTTCTAATTAGTTTACCTAAGCTTTACAAATAATCCTTTTACACATTCTTTTGTTAAAAACATTTTTAAATTAATATTCCTTTCTCATTCTTAAACTCATTTTTCTTGCAAAAGTGAAACAATATTTACATAAAAACGCAAGTCACTCGATGTAATTATTGTACAATCTTTTCAATGCATTTCTTTTACATTCTTTGCTCAATGTATTTAACATACATTACTTACACATTTTCTTTATATATATTTCGTAATAGTATCTACTTACATCTACATATTTACATACTTTTCATATTAACAATATACATTCTGTTACACTCTTTTGTATACTTTCTTACATATAAATTTTCATACATATAAGTTTTCTCATACATATAAAAGTACATTTTTTATACTCTTAGGCATATATTTTAAACTTGTATACATATATTTTCTACTGTTCATATTTATATTTTTTTTACAAAAATGATGTTTTACCTCCTCTCTCTTTAAAAATTAAGTTTAGTCGGGTACCACATTTGTGGATTTCGAAGGATGCCTAACACCTTCCCTTCGGAATAACTTGAACCCTTACCTAGAATCTCAAATGGTTTTTCGCAGATTAAAATGCGAGTCATATATGTCAATAATAAAAAATAGGTTTCCTTATTTTCCTTAAAAATTGGGTGGCGACTCTGTACATAATAAAAATTCTTTTAGAGTCCATAAGTTGTGCTTTATCTAACCTTGGTAAAAATAGGGCATGACAGAATGGCGACTCCGCTGGGGATAAGAAACCAGGTTCTAACCATCATAGACTCAATTCTTCAATTGAGGGAGGTATTTCCATTCACATTTTGATTATTTAATTTTTCAAATTATTTTTGCACACTATGAATTGTATATGTTATTGTACATATAAAATTTTGGTTTTGCTTATACATAAATTCTTTATATTATTATTTGATTCATTATTTACTTTATATTGTAAATGTGTGTTCAAAATACTTCTACACATTATTTATTTAATTATCACATTGTTTCTATTGAGTCTTGGCCGTACACTATCACACACTGTGGTTCACGCGAGGAGTGTTTCGCGCTCCTCCAAAACTTCTTTGGATTCCTTAGCTTCAGAGTTAGTGCGTTCAAATTACTACGCATTTTCTCGCAGTTGTCCGAATATTCTTTATCAGCTTAGGTGAATCTACTCTTAGAATTCTTAGGCCATTGTATATACGATCGCCACTTCAGTCGGATGAGTTCTTTATTCTTTATTTGTTATATATTTTAATTGATACTTGCTCTTTGATTATTATATATTCTGCGTTTTTATATTTTTGTGCATACTTTTTGGTTTATACATATATGTACACATGTCATCTTCGTCCTCGTCCATTTTGTCTGACGATTTTGGTTGACTTGTGTTGAGCCTGGGACCTTTCCAATTCCTCACATTCATTCTCGATCTCTAAGATCATCCTTCACAATTTATCAATCTTTCTTATATCTATTGTCGATCTTTACGATCACTTTTTGGACTTCATCATTCTTTTCCAAAAATTATCAATACAGCCTTGTACATTCTTCTCATCTTTATACCATACATTTTTCTTGTCCAAACTTTCACTCATAACTATACTTTTTTATTCAATACAATCACTCAAAGTAATTATACAACTCACATACAACTAGGTATCAGTTCGAACTACGTTTTGACCTGATTCTTGTCATGGCAAGATACGTAGGCAACCCTACATAAGGGTTCGGTCTTCCATTGTTTCAAAATAATTTCTCCAGGATTTTAAAAACTGGGGCAAATTTTTGAAACAATTCAAATACTCTCTCCAAAGTCCTGTTGACAGCGCAAATCAACAGTTTCCCTCAAATCCAAATCTCTCTGACATCAGTGTCAATATTGGCCTTACATTCAAACCTTCACTCGACTTTGATCCTAGAACATGGGACATAAGTTTCTTCTTCTCTCAATCATCGTAGATTATGAAATGTGACATTTTGGCCTTCACTTTCAAAATCAAGAGTTCAACACTCTCCCATTCATTCAATTCTTCCGACAGGGACGAAGTAATATCAAATATTTGCCATGCTTCTCTTTCTTTGTAATATTTTCAGCGTAGTAGAGTAGTGACAACACTCTGTCTATGTTTTCACATCTATCATCTTGATTGACTGATCAGAGTTATTTCTATGCCCATTGTCTGCAATCGGTCTCCTCTGAGTCGCCTGTCACACCATCCTTCAAAAAACAACCACCAGTTCATGACAATCATACATATCACACCCATGGATTCATTCTGAACTACGTCCTGACCTGATTCTCATCTTAATTCATCTTGGTGAGATATGTAGGCAATCCTACATAAGGGTTCGGTCTTCCTGCTATTCTAAAAGGATTTTCTTAGGATTGCAAACTGGGGCAAATATTTTGAAACGGTTCAATGATGCTCTCAACCCCTCAAAAATAATCAAAAGCGTCAACCAATTCTCTCAAGTCCAAAATTCAAGATCATCAATATCACTCTTACCATAATCTCCATTCGACTTTAGTCTCAAAATCTGAAGACCTAAGTCTCTCTTCAAATCTCTCAAATGTCGTAGGCCATGGAACTACGGTGAATCACTTTCACTTTCCAAATCTAAGGGTTCAACACAAGTTGGCTCATTTTCTTTGTAGGCACGCCTATCATAGGATATCAAGCAATAAAAAGAGAGGAGTCGAGTCTGAAGAAGTTAAATAATCTCTGAACTTCACATGAAATAACATCTGACCTCGAACTTTCTGAGGCATCCATATTCAATGGGACAGACAAATCAGGGGAGTTTTTGACCATGTAATTATATTATTTTTCTTCATGACTTTCCTACTTTCACTCCTTTCTTATTTTTTTACAGGAAAACCGTCCCCACTTAATCGGGGACGGACACACCAATAAGTGCCCTCGCAAGCAATCGAGAGGCCACAACATGTCATCTCCAGCAATAATTGGAGACGATCACAATAATGGAAGGTCCCCATAAATAATTGGGAAATCACAACAATGATCATCCCCACAAACAGTCGGGAGATACTCTCATCGAGGACATCACCAACACCCGACATACGAGGCATCGCTCCGAGTTTGTCTATATCTTTGCATTATTTTTTATACATATTTTTTATATTCGGTAAATATCTTAATTTTTTGCCTTATATTTCTTCTAGAGGTGAATTATTTTCTGCACATGCATTTGCTATCGTATCTTCACGAACTACGCGAACCTGATTCTCATCTTGATGAGATACGTAGGCAGCCCTTCTTGGGTTCGGTATTCCTTATTAGAAAAACAAAAAAAAATGTGTACATACATTTTAGTTCGTATCTTCACGAACTACGCGAACCTGATTCTCATCTCGATGAGATACGTAGGCAGCCCTTCTTGGGTTCGGTATTCCTTATTAGAAAAACAAAAAAAATGTGTACATACATTTTAGTTCGTATCTTCACGAACTACGCGAACCTGATTCTCATCTCGATGAGATACGTAGGCAGCCCTTCTTGGGTTCGGTATTCCTTATTAGAAAAATGAAAAAAAATGTGTACATACATTTTAGTTCGCATCTTCCTGAACTACGCATACCTGATTCTCATCTCAATGAGATACGTAGGCAGTCCTTCTTGGATTCGGTATTCCTTTACAAAAAAAGGGTTTATTTTTTTTACTTTACATCTTATACCCTATCCTCTTGAACTACACAGACCTGATTCTTGTTTATACAAGATACGTAGGCAACCCTCATAAGGGTTCGGTCTCATTTTCAAAAAAAAAAAATGAAAAAAAATAAAAAACATGTTTTGACTTGGTTGGTACCAACATAGTTAGAAGTGTGCATGAGAAAGAAACAAATGGTATGATGGAGAGGACCAATTTCGTGGTAAACCATAGATCCTTTTGGTACCTCTTAATCGCACCTTAGTGACACTCGAAAAATTCTCTTGCATGCATCTAAGACAAGAACAAAACCAACCTCATTGTTTTATGTGCATTGTGTGGCGAGCATTAGATTAATTCATTGCATTACATTGTTGATCTAGAACTTGGCCTAAATGCTTGTTGAGGCGAAATCCTGAGTTACACTTGATTTGGGAAAGGATCGTAGGCCTTCTTTGACCCGATTGAGCCTTTCATAACCTACCAAATGACATTATCCCTAGCATTCCCCCTTTGAGCCTAAAGCCTTTTCTTTGAACAACCACATCTCAACCTATATCTTTCTGAGTGCTTACATGCACTACCCTCTTTTGGCCCGACCTCCCTGAGTGCATTAAAATGTGCAAATTGTGGACAAAGATTCAAGATCAAAGATGCCAAAGGCAGAAGATGCAAAGTCCCAGAGGAAATAAGATGAAAATACGACTTCAAAGAAGGAGTAAAATTCCCCACAAATCAAAACATGGAGAAATCCCCCCCAAAAAATATATAATGAAAAACACTCCAACAAATGTGGAGAAATTTCAAAAAAAAAATCAAAAAAAAAACAAAAAAAACAAAACAAAAAGAGAAAAGAACTCCAAAAGGGGAAAAAGGACTCCAACAACGAAAAGAAGTCGATACAAATTCAAAGAAAGGGACTACGAGACAAAGAAGATCAAGCGTCCAAATGCAACAAATGTCAAAGCACAAATACAGTGCATACTCAAGGGAGGATTAGTCACTTTTATCCCAAATAATATCCTACCCATGCCCAAGCCTACATTACAAGCTAATAATAAGCCCTACATGATCCTATTTCAAGCGTTCTCACATTAGTGGATACTTACATGAAGGCCAAGCCTATGGTATCACAATTGCATGCATTGAACATCCTTCTGAGTGTGAGTGCACTTCTCAAAATGTCCTAAAATCAAAATACTCAAATGTGTGAAGAATAGGACTTTCTTTTGGTGAGGCACGTGAAACATGAGGAAAGGTATAGTTCAAAATCTTTGTTTGAATCAAGAGGAACAAATCTTGTCGATACTTAGGTACGTCTGAGGTACCATTTGAAACTATTGGAATTACCCGAAGTTGATCTCGGTTAGCTGGGAAAGATGGTGGAATTCTTGTGCATAAGACTAATTGTTGGTACCAACTGAAAGTCAAGACATGATTTTCTTTTCAACATTCTTACAAACAAAAAAAAAAAAAAAAAAAAAATCAATCAAAAAGTTTTCTTCCTTCACAGGCGCCCACCTTCTAATGCGGGTATTTACATTTCAGTACATTTTACAGGCGCCCACCTTCTAATGCGGGTATTTACATTCAAGTCCATTTTATAGGCGCCCACCTTCTAATGCGGGTATTCATTAACGCTCCGGCACACAAACCGGAGTATGCATTGAGATCTTGGTACACAACCCAAGACTCCATTTCATTAACGCTCCGGCACACAAACCGGAGCATGCATTGAGATCTTGGTACACAACCCAAGACTCCATTTCATTCAAAGCTCCGGCACACAAACCGGAGCATGCATTGAGATCTTGGTACACAACCCAAGACTCCATTTCATTCAAAGCTCCGGCACACAAACCGGAGCATGCATTGAGATCTTGGTACACAACCCAAGACTCCATTTCATTCAAAGCTCCGGCACACAAACCGGAGCATGCATTGAGATCTTGGTACACAACCCAAGACTCCATTTCATTAACGCTTCGGCACACAAACCGGAGCATGCATTGAGATCTTGGTACACAACCCAAGACTCCATTTCATTAACAGCTTCGGCACACAAACCGGAGCATGCATTGAGATCTTGGTACACAACCCAAGACTCCATTTCATTAACGCTTCGGCACACAAACCGGAGCATGCATTGAGATCTTGGTACACAACCCAAGACTCCATTTCATTAACGCTTCGGCACACAAACCGGAGTATGCATCAGGATCTTGGTACACAACCCAAGATTCCATTTCATTAACGCTTCGGTACACAAACCGGAGCAGGCATCATAATCATTTTTTTTTTCCAGCAAGTACACAATCTTGCATCCCCAGCGTCTCACAGCTCGACATTGGGGCAATTTTGAAAGAGACATTGGGAATATGTAAATCCTTCTGTTCCCAAATAGTCTTTTCCTTTAATTATTTTTTCCAGGGTCGTCCACCCCGAACAATAGGACAAGAGGTAATTTGCCTCAACTTTTGAACTACACCTGGCCTGATCTTCGTGTAATTCGAGGTATGTAGGCAACTCTAAATCAGAGTTCGGTCATATTTTCATCATAATTCTTTGTCGAGCAAAATTGGCTTCATGTCAACGTTTTCGCCCAAAGATTCTTACATCATCTTTAGTCGAAAAGGGGCAAACTGTTGACACCCAATTTTGGCTCTCCGTGCTTAAAATTAACGTCTTCAGGTTTCCTGATCGTTAAAGAGCACAAAATACATTTTTTACACATTTTTCATGAAATATAATAATTTATTGATAATCATCCTTATTTTAGGAATTTTATCAATTTATTGATATATTTTATTTTTCTCACAATTTATTGATAATTATCCTTTATTTGGTAAATATTAGGATTTTATCAATTTATTGTCATTATACAATTTTGACAATCGCAATATTTTTTACAGTCATCCGCACACGTACACAATACAAATACTATAATTTCAATTATTTAAAACACATTACATTTTATTTTATTTTTTAATCACATACCAATGCACATATTTTTGTATATTATTTATAGATATTTTTTAATACATTCCGCAAGCACAAGAAGTCGGAGAAATTAATTCTAATACACAGAGCAACAAATCAATCAAGTCAAGGTCTTGTCACCTTTATTAAAGTGACATTTGACATGACCGAATACGACTTTTATCTTTTGGTTAATACATTTTTATTTAATGGTTAATAGGGTGAAGAACCCACTAGTTAATAACTAAGGGATAAGAGTCTGAGTTTATTATTTTTTGGACAAAGGAGGGGTTTTGTTTTTATTATAAAAGGGGGGAGGGGGACATTTTATTTTAGGGGACAAAAAAATATACACACACACACATTCATACACTACACACACACCTACTCTACACACCACACTACACTACACACATATTATTCACACTACACATACACACACCCATCAGATCTTGCTCCCTCTTGCTCTCTCTCCCCGCTCTCCCCTTTATGTCGCTGCCTCGCCGGAGGTGGTGACCGGCGAGCACTCCACCACACGGCCACCAACGCCCCTCTCCCTTCTTTCCCTTCCCCGTCGTTTTGCCGCTACCACGCCGGAAAACATGGCGTTGAGGTATGCGGATCTGGCCGGATCTTTTTGTTTCCGGCGTTGCTCCGGCGAGGCCGTTGAAGCAACGCCACCCACTGCCTTCTCTCTTCATGGTTTCCGATATCTTGTTTATGTGATCAATATATGCTTATTTTCCAGATTTTTGGTCGGATTCTATAGGTTCCTTATGGTTTGATTCGTTGACGGAAAAACAATGCTCCGACAACCTCCATTTTTTTCAGATCTTTATTGTTGTGCTATGTTTATCTACTATTTTCAGGAACTTATCTACTTCTACTAGTGGTTGTTGTGGACTGATTTTACACCCTTTTTGGTTTCAATTTTGGACCTTGTTTGGTCATTGCTTTGATCTTGCCGGTGTTGAATTCGTCTTGCTCACCACTGTTTTGCTGCTGTGTTTTGCTGCCATTGTTGGACTGTTTTTGCTGATTTTTATGTCATTTTTCACCCGGAAAATTTACTCCGGAGTTGGGTTTTTGCTCGGTACTGTTTAGCCGATTTTGGGGCTGTTTGGACGATTTTGTCCTTGCTCTTTACTATTTTCGATATTACACTGATATCGAACAAATACTACAAAAATTGGCCAATGAAAAAACTCCCGTCGATTTTTGAGGCCTCCACAATAATAAAGACGGATACATATATACATACGTAGCGAAAAAATAAGTTTGGGCGATGACGAAATCTTGTTATTACAAAGACGAAATAAAAAGTTTTATGATGCGCAATCTTGGCGAGGTGATCTCGGGTGGCCAACCGATGTTTCGCAGCCATGGCGTATCTAAAACTTAATACAACTACATATCTGAGCCCATACTACAATAAAATTCTATTTTCTTATATTTACATACATATATGTATTTCTTGACTTATTTTGATAAATATTTATTTGTTATTAATATTTTTACTAAGTGTTTATACAGGTACGTGAGGATGCTCTCCGAAGACGATAATTAAAAGGAGTTTGAAGATCTCCCCAAAATTCATTGCTTTATTTATATCTTTGTAACTCTTGTAATTGTACAAAAACTAAAATATAGTGAAAACTTTACTTTTGGGGTGTCGGGTGGGAGTGTCCCTTTATTTACTTATCTATTTTACGCGCTTAGGCAAAACTTTAAGTCGTAAATACTTTTATAAACAAATTAATTTAACTTAGATACTTAAGTTAATTAATTCATATTTTTTACGTTACGCAAACATTAGGACGTCTTTTCTTTTCTTTTCCTTCTAATTAGTTTACCTAAGCTTTACAAATAATCCTTTTACACATTCTTTTGTTAAAAACATTTTTAAATTAATATTCCTTTCTCATTCTTAAACTCATTTTTTCTTGCAAAAGTGAAACAATATTTACATAAAAACGCAAGTCACTCGATGTAATTATTGTACAATCTTTTCAATGCATTTCTTTTACATTCTTTGCTCAATGTATTTAACATACATTACTTACACATTTTCTTTATATATATTTCGTAATAGTATCTACTTACATCTACATATTTACATACTTTTCATATTAACAATATACATTCTGTTACACTCTTTTGTATACTTTCTTACATATAAATTTTCATACATATAAGTTTTCTCATACATATAAAAGTACATTTTTTATACTCTTAGGCATATATTTTAAACTTGTATACATATATTTTCTACTGTTCATATTTATATTTTTTTTACAAAAATGATGTTTTACCTCCTCTCTCTTTAAAAATTAAGTTTAGTCGGGTACCACATTTGTGGATTTCGAAGGATGCCTAACACCTTCCCTTCGGAATAACTTGAACCCTTACCTAGAATCTCAAATGGTTTTTCGCAGATTAAAATGCGAGTCATACATGTCAATAATAAAAAATAGGTTTCCTTATTTTCCTTAAAAATTGGGTGGCGACTCTGTACATAATAAAAATTCTTTTAGAGTCCATAAGTTGTGCTTTATCTAACCTTGGTAAAAATAGGGCATGACAAACTTGATGCACTCATGCCTCCTCATTTGCTTGTCCTGAATTTAAAGTATACAGTGAACACTCTCAGTTGCAGAAGCTTTGGTAATTTCTCATGGGATTAAATGGGTCTTATGCTCATGTGAGGAGTCAAGTATTGATGATTGTACCCTTGCCTAGTGTGAATCAAGCCTATGCTATTATCATGAATGTTGAGAGTCAAAGAATCACTGGTGCTAGCTCTAGTCTTTCTGATGGAGGTACAGATTCTACTGCCTTGACGAGCAACAGAGGACATCACAACTACTCAGGAGGCTCTAGTAGTGGATACCAGCATAACTATCAAACCAACAACAACAATACATACAGATCTAGAGGAAATTCTGTTGATCAGAGAAATACCTACAAAAAGTCAAATCTCTACTGTGACTTTTGCCACTGGAAAGGACACACTAAGGACAGTTGTTACAAGCTTTATGGTTATCCTGCTAATTACAAGTTTAGGAAGAAGGATGGAATATCTCAGAATCATGTAATGCTACTACCATCTCCAACTCCACAGAATCACATGTTCCTAATCTGTCTACATCTGGTCCATCTGCACCATCCAATACGCCTGTCAGTGTTGTGCCTCTATTCACTCCGGAGCAATACAATCAAATTCTCTACATGCTGAAGGGAAAAGGATCTGAACCTATAGCTAATGCTGCTACTGCATCTAGCTCATCAGGTATTATCACTGCTCTTATGTCTGATATGCCTAGTAGCAACTGGATAGTTGATACAGGAGTATCAGATCATATGGTTCATAGTCTAAGTTTATTGAACCAATGCATGAAGTTGACAAAAGAGAATAGTACTAAGGTTAATTTACCTACAGGAGGTCAGGTATCTATTAGTCACATTGGCAACTCCACAGTATTCAAAGATAAAACAATACATAATGTTCTGTTTATTCCAGATTTCAAATATAATCTCTTATCAGATTCAAAGCTAACAAAGGAACTAAGGTGTGGTGCACTATTCTTTCCTGACTTTTGTATATTTCAGGAACTCTTCAGTGGACTGGTACTGGGGATTGGTAGAGAAGAACATGGACTCTATCTCTTAAAAAGATGCACTGACAACATTAGAGAAGATTCATCTGTCATTCTTAATATTACCACTATCTCAAATAATATGAATAATAGTTGCTTAGCTTCACCACCTTCTCCCTCAGGTTTGACAAGTTATAATGTTACTTTTACTACTAGTTTGTGGCACAAGAGACTAGGTCATGCACCTTTAAAGGTGTTGAGAAGTATAGGGAGCTTAACACTGTGAAGTTTCAGGATCATCATTGTATTGTTTGTCCTATTGCTAAGAAATCAAGATTACCTTTCCCTCTTAGCAAGTCTCTTTCTCTTTGTGTGTTTGATATTGTTCATTGTGACCTATGGGGACCTTACAAAGTTCCCACTCTTGATGGTAAGAGGTTCTTTATGACTCTGTTTGATGACTTTTCCAGATTTACCTGGACTTTCTTAATGGTTACTAAATCTGACTCAGTGGTTATTCTAAGAGACTTCATCTGCATGGTCAAGAATCAGTTTCAAAGATCTGTGAAGTGCTTTAAAACTGATAATGCCACTGATTTTGCAACTCTCAAGTAGTTGATTTGTTCAGGACCAATGGTATTTTGCATCAAAGCTCATGTGTCTATACTCCTCAACAAAATAGAGTAGTTGAGAGGAGGCATAGATATATTCTTGATATGGCTAGAGCCTTGAGGTTTCGGGGGGATGTTCCACTTAAGTTCTGGGGTGAATGTGTATCCACAACAGTGTACATCCTAAATAGATTGCCATCTGTCCTACTGAATGGTCAATCTCCTTTTGAAAGGTTATTCAACAAGGTTCCTTCCTTACAACATCTCAGGGTCTTTGGCTCTTTGTGTTATGCTACAGATGTCAGGAAATAGGACAAGTTCTCACCTAGAGACTATAATGCAGCTCTCCTAGGCTACTCATCTTCACAAAAAGGATATGTCCTCTATGACTTGAGCTCACATAATCTATTTGTGAGTAGGGATGCAGTCTTCAAAGAAGATGTTTTTTCTTTCAAAGATTCTTCTGCACCTACTCTCTTGTTTCCCATTATAGATCTTCTTGTTGATTCCTGTCCTGACATAGATCCTGATACATCTATATCCCCTACTACTATCATTATCTCTTCTTCTTTACCACCTCCTGCTAATCCTCCTGAGCTTCCCCCAGTAGCTCCTCCTGAGTTTTCTCCAGTAGCTTATCTTCCTCCTATTCCTCCAAGTTCTTCAGTGCCTCATCCACCTCCTCCACTTCGACAATCCTCTAAGCCACCTATCTGGCTCACAGACTATATCACCCCTGTAAAGTCAACTCAGTATTGTTCCTTTCCCATTTCAAAGTTTCTGTCATATGACCATCTGTCTCCTACTTATAAGTCTTCCCTTGCAACTTATTCAGCTACTTCTGAGCCCTCTTCTTTTCAGGAAGCTTCTCATGATCCCAAGTGGATTGCAGCTATGCATGATGAGATTCAGGCTCTGCATGACAACAACACTTGGTCTATAGTTCCTCTTCCTCCTGATAAGGTTCCTATAGGGTGCAAATGGGTGTATAGAGTAAAGTACAAGTCTGATGGCCAGGTTGAAGGTATAAGGCTAGGTTGGTTGCTAAGGGGTTCAATCAACAGGAGGGTCTTGATTATATTAAAACATTCTCTCTGGTAGCTAAAGTGGTCACAATGAGGTCTATTATAGCTCTTGATGCCTCCTGTAACTGGTTCATTTTTCAAATGGATGTTCACAATGCATTTATGCAAGGTAACCTCCTTGAGGATGTGTACATGCAGATTCCTGATGGTTTTGCAAACCAGGGGGAGAAACATATGGTTTGCAAACTACATAAGTCCTTGTATGGACTTAAGCAAGCTCTCAGACAATAGAACTTAAAGCTTACAGAAGCATTACTTACTATGGGATTTCTTCAGTCTCACTATGACTACTCCTTGTTCACACAGAAGGTTGGAAAGGACCTAGTTATTATCCTAGTCTATGTAGATGATCTTCTTGTCACAGGAACAAGCTTATTACTAATTCAAAAGGTAAGAAAAGATATGTAGATGAAGTTCAAGATGAAAGACTTAGGAGAGCTAAAGTACTTTCTTAGCATAGAATTTTCAAGATCAGAGAAAGGTATGATCATGTGCCAGAGAAAATATGCATTAGAGCTTATATCAGAAATGGGATTGTCAGGAAGCAAACCAGCCTCTACACCCTTGGAATTTAATCACAAACTCACCTCCACAGACTATGACAAATGTATTGGTGTAAATAAAGAGGACAAGCCTTTGGATGATCATGGGAAGTATCAAAGGATAATAGGAAGACTATTGTACCTGACTATGACAAGACCAGACATCTCCTTTGTTGTTCAAGTACTAAGTCAGTTCATGCATTCACCCAAAAAAACACACATGGAGGCAGCACTCAGAGTAGTGAAGTATGTTAAAGGAACAACTGGTCTTGGCCTGTTTATGCCCAGCAAGACAAGTAATGTATCAGTAGCTCACTGTGACTCAGATTGAGGTGGTTGTGTAGAGAGTAGAAGGTCTGTTACTGGTTATGTAGTGAAGTTTGGTGATGCTGTGATATCCTAGAAGTCTAAGAAGTAGAATACAGTTTCAAGAAGCTCTGCAGAGGCAAAATTCAGAAGCATGGCAACAACAGTAGCTGAATTAGTCTGGGTGAAGGGATTATTCACAGAACTAGGAGTTGAAGTTGCTATGCTTATACAGTTGTTTTGTGACAGCAAGACAACTATTCAAATAGCTGCACATCCCATATTCCATGAGAGAACAAAACATATTGGCATAGACTGTCATTTTGTTAGAGAAAAAATTCTTGAAGGTTTAGTTCAAACTCAACACATAGGCACCAGGTTTAGTTCAAACTCAACACATAGGCACCAAGGATCAACAAGCTGATCTGTTAACAAAGGGCCTATACAAGTCACAACATGATGTACTGGTGAACAAGCTGGGAATGAAAAATATATTTCAATCCTCAGCTTGAGGGGGAGTGTTGAAGCTGTGCAACTCAAGCTAAAGTGGTTAAATTAAAACAGATTGTAAATAACAGTTAGTTAGTTAGTTAGCTGGTTGTTAAGAAGTTAGTTAGCTGCTAATGATAGATTAGTGTGAGTTGGTGGACTCTAATAGATTTGTTACCTATAAATAGTTGTAGGGTAGTTACTAATTCTGTACAATTCATCTTTCTTCAGCTCAATAGAACAGTGTTTCCTGCATTTTCCTTTTCTTCTATTTTTCTCTCTTAGCTTCCATTAATGGAGCTTCTCATCACCAAGCTCATTCTCTCTCTATGTGTTCTCGTGCTTTTCTCATAGACTAGAAAGTAACGAGGAATTAGGAGAGTTAGGTTTTATGGGTTAAGTGAGTGGATCGAGTTTTATTTATGGTATGGGTTAGATGGATAGGTATGATATTGGGTTGGATTTAATAATTAAATTACAAGAAAAATTTAAGTGAAATAGATATATATATAATATCCACATAGGATAATAAAAGTGGAGATATGAGACTTAACTGTCCAAGGGCAAATATGTGCCCAAAGTTGGATGACAGGGGCAAGTATAACCAAAAAGTATGACGAAGGGTAACTATAATATTTTTTCTAAAAGTATAGGGGCAAATATGACCCTTTTCCAATTAAACAACTACATGTATAAAATAATAATAATTAAATTTAATGTTTCAAAATATTATTAATAAGATTATTTTAGTAAAATAAATTTTTAATTATAATCTTTTTAAGGGGTGAATCAGTTCAACATGGATCAAGTAATATGAAACGGTGAAAGTAAAATTGATTGAGAAAAGCAAGTGACCAGTTTGAAGTTCCACAAATTATTTTACTATCAACTTCCAAATACCCTTTTCTAACCTCAACTTCAAATACTCCCTCCGTCTCATTTTTACGTGGCACACTTTCTTTTTTAGTCCGTCCCAAAAAGAATGCCACTTTTCTATAATTAAAAAAGATTTAACTTTGAAATTATCCTTTTACTCTTAATGAAATTATCTACAACCACACAAATGCTTAAGAATTATTTTGGACCATAAATTTTAATTTTTTTTTTCTTAAACACCGTGTCAAGTCAAAGGGTGCCACATAAAATGGAAAGGAGGGAGTACTTTTTTTCAAAAAAAAATCAAAACGCCATTAAAAATTAAAATCACACACATAATGCATAAAAGTTTGCAAATCTCTCATTTCATTTCAAACTAATTTTAAACATGTATGGTTTGAAATTTTATACGAGTAAAGTTCAGTCATTTTTATTTTACTTATATTTTAGTTATATATGATTGAACTTAGTTTATTTTACCCGAATATCAAACAAAAAACACAGCATGTATATGAAAAATATTCTTAAATAAATAAACTTGCTAAAAGAATTTTAAAAATAAATAACGATATCTTAATGAAATATAAGATCGCCGAAACTTTTACTTCCTTGCCCAGCTAATATAGCAATCCAATTTTCTTCAAGACAAAAGTAAAAACGAAAAATGGTCAAAAATACCCTCTAACTATTCGATTTGGACCACACATACCCTCCGTTAAATTTTGGTATTAAAAATACCCCTGTCGTCAGCCCAACAGACCACATATACCTTCCTAGTTAACAACTCATTTTTTAAGATGATGTGACGCCCACGTGGCAGTCCAACTTGACAAATTCCATCCGCTTGAATACCAAATAGGATATATCCATTAAATTAAACCCATAATCAGGAGATCCTTTACCCGTTAGTTAGATGTTCATTTGGAATTTTGGGCTACTCCAATTTCAGGTGCCAACATATATATTAGCACAAGTCATGGGAGCAACTCTAGCAACTGTCACCGTGACATTAATGTTCAAGAATTCAGGAAAGTATTCTATTGTTTGGGTTAACTCTTAATGCCAATTTACTTGCTTCTACTTCTCCACGAATATTAAACTAACCGACTAACAGAAATAACTCACAATATTACAAGTATAAACAATAGTCTCATATTCACAATTGAGACACTGGACGAGAATCCATAACTAAAAACAGAACTGAACAATACCACCTCAAACTTCAACCAAACATATTCATTCAAAACAAAGCTTCAATTCAAAGTAGAACATAAACAATTGTGCATCGTTTGCATCCATGACAAAACAATAGAATAATGGGTAACCGATCTGCTGGTTATGGGTTTAATTTAATAGATATATCCTATTTGGCATCCAAGTGGATGGACTTTGCCAAGTTAGAATGCCACGTGGGCGCCACATCATTTTTAAAAATGGGTTGTTAACTAGGAAGGTATATGTGGTCCGTTGGGCTGACGGCGAAGGTATTTTTGGTACCAAAATGTAACGAAGGGTATATATGGTCCAAAACGAATAGTTAGAAGGTATTTTTAACCCTTTTCCGAAGTAAAAAGGAAAAATACAACAAATTAGCAATCCAATTGATGGCTTACTACTTCTCAATATCAATCCTCCACCGTAACAAATTACGTGATCATTTTCAACATATTTCTTATTTCTATATATGTTGATTGGTTCTAAATCAACGCCCACAACTTTTATATGTTAATAATATTATTTTAATAATTGTGCAATGCACGATCATGTACACTAGTTTTAGGCCCCCGTTTGGTCATAAAAAGTGGAGAAGTTTTTGAGAATTTTTTTGGCAAAAAGTGTTTGGCCATATAATTTATTATTTTTTGGCAAATATTTAGGCAAAACCCCCAAATTCTCAAAAACTAGAAAAAACTAGTTTTTGGGTCAAATTCTAGTTTTTGAAAACTTTTAAAAATTTAAATTTTACCCCAAACTTTTATATTTTATAAAAATACCCCACCATTTATTAATCCAACTAATATCTATCTCTCAATCAATTCCATTAATAAACCTTGTTATTTGACTCAAGTATATAATGGTATTGTTGCATAACACTTGTTAAAAGTAATGTAAATAGAAAAATTGAATGCTCATTTATGAGTTGAGAAAACTTTAGTAGCTTTTACATTGATTTGTGAAATTTTTTATAAGTAAGTTGGAGCTTATAATATATGAGTTTAATTTTTATAATGGAACATGTTCATAATAAAATTATAATACAAAGTTATGAATTTTTTTAATAGTTTTTAGAACTTAAACATATAAATCATATTTCTTGAAAAACTCAATTTTTCCCCCCAAAAATTATGATCAAACACATAGTGAAACTTGGCCAAAAACTTCATCCAAAAATAAGTTGTCAAAAATATTTGGGAATCTATGCCAAACGGTAGCTAAATCTCCGCCAACAACTTTTAGCGAGACACGTGATTACCTTCCCCAAAAAAATTCCAAGTCACCCATCTTAATTTTTCTAATTCCAGCTCAATAAGGGTCATTTTAATACTGTATTCCATTTTCTTATTAAGAAAAACCAGAGGGGAATACGAACTAGGAACAGAGAAATTAGTTTTAAAATGGCTACGTTGACATTCTCAATCTTACCAATTTTGGCCTTCCTCTTCCTCTCTCGGATTCATTCGCCGGAAACGGCATTCGGTCGTCATCTCCACCGGACACCAAAATGTCGGTCACCGTTGCAGTGCCGGAAAACTCTGTCCAACAAGACAACGACGCTGAACCGTTGCTTGATTCTACAAATAGTAAGTTACGCACACACAATTAACTATATTTTTGTATTGCGCAATATTTTTCAAATCGAATCGTATATGTGGTTAATTCTACTACAGTAGGTAGATGCTGAAAATGAAAAGTAAAGTTATCGTATTTTCTTACCTCATTTTCTAGGAAAGGACATATTGAGAGTTGCGGTTACAAATTTTAATTTTCAAGTACATGGCTGTTTATTGTTACCATTACAAGTTTGATAACGACAATCCAGTGTAATCCCACAAGTGAGGTATGGGGAGTGTGATGTGTGCAAAACCTTATCCCTACCTTGTGAAGGTAGAGAGGCTGTTTCCGATAGAGCCTTGGCTCAAGTAAAGCATAATAAAATCACATATGGAAAGGAAAATATAGTAATGTAGAAGAGAACACTAAGCAATTAAAATTGTCTGTTTGTTAAAATACGGGTACCAAATCATTACGGTTTATGACGTAAATCCATATTATTCATGCTATAGGAATTGATGGAAAACTGATCACTACAATTTTTAGACGCCGAAAATGCTAAGCATTTACTGCATCTCAAGTTGTTGGAACATATTATCACTTCAAACTGAATTGTCTGCATAACAATTTTGTTCATGTGTAATATAAAAGGAACAAATTATTACTTCAAATTTAATTGTATGCATAGCATTTTGTGTATGTAATATAGAATCAAGTCCCTCACATGTACAAAAACTTCTAGAAGATTCTCTATGGTGCTTTAAACATATCAAACTAAGGATACACATGAGAATCTTTACGAAGAAGAGGAAGGCTCTGCCTTAAAGGTGCAGAGTGACATGTAGAAGAGCAATCATAACTCTTTCATAGTGCTCATAATTGGAGGGAAAGGATCACAACTAGTTCGGACTAAGGCTTAGTTGATTAATTGATCGGATGATCCCACTTTCAGAGAATGGAATTAAAATTCTTTATTTTTATTTTTGAAAACTGAGAAATCCCAAAGGACCAATGTGGCATACAGTCTGAAACTCGGTGGATTATGGCCCACCCAGGCCCATCTCTCTACCCTTCTCCACTTAAATACCATGCTTTTTATCTGTGGCAGGGTTAGAATATTTGTGTACGTTCAGGATTGATACTTCAAAATGTTCAACCTTCTTAAACCCATATGTGCTCTTAAGACGAAAGAGCAGCTACTCATTGAATTAAGACTTATCATTGGTTTTCTCCAATATATTAACTAATGTGTGGTTTTCCGTGTAATTTTAGCAGATTTTTCTTTGCTTAACCTAGACATTCTGGTTAAAAGGTTCTTGTTATTAGCTATACACATTCCTACGAACAAGAATTTTCCACTAGGATGCACAAGTATCAGCATATTGGCATGAAAGAGGATAAGGGGTTATCCATGTTCACAGAAGTTGACATAGGTTCTAATATTTATGACATTTCCCTATCTGATCAATCTGCAGGAAATGGGGATCTCCTGACAACCACTAGCAACGAAGATTCTAGTTTATCTGATAAAACTGGCTCTCACAAGGACAAAACTTCTATTGGCTCAGCCAGATGCTTCGGGGTGGAACTAACCCCAGATATAATTGCAGTTGCTACGGTATATTTTGTTCAAGGTGTCTTAGGCCTTTCAGATCTTGCTGTTAGCTTTTATTTGAAAGATGGCCTACACCTAGACCCTGCAGAGGTATGCCATCTTCTCGGGGAACACTTCTTTACATTGCTGGTTGAACAAACTTGTATTTGTCTAAATGTGCTCATTTGAGTTGGCAAACTAATTATATTGTCCTGAAGTTTTACATGGATTCTGAATGTAAAATACATTAAGAGTCAGTTGCTTGAAGTACAAGTTTATTTAAATGAAAATCTCCACGTTTCAATGTTTCATCTCATAAGTTTTCTTATTCTCCTCCTTTTCTGTCGTGTCTCTCTTTATGTAACTAGCTTGGGTTAAGGTATACTTTTTGTTGTATTATTCTACATCTAGATTTCATATTTTCTAATTTCAATTTACAGTGTTGCTCTTAGAAACTATTTCTGTATTAGTTTTTGTCTCCTTTTAGCCAATTACATCATCATTCATCACAAAAAGTTATATAAATGTAAACATACTTATGCATTTATGTTTATGTACACACGCTATCCTCCTCTTTCTTTAGAAGTGTAATATGTATGAGGTGCTTTTATTAATGGTATACTATACTTATGGTCATTTAACATTTTTCTTATCTATTTCTTCTGAGATCACTAAATAGAGTTGATTGGACAATATGAATCAACCTGTGGGCATTGTATTCGTCCTCATCTAGGGCCTGAAACCATGAAACTAGGCATATCATCTTCTGAAATTGATTCATAGTTTTCTGTAAAGATTTTGAGTATGATATTTCCAATTTACCAATCTTTGCCTCAGCATTTCTGTCTTCAGTTGATAAAGGGATTTTAAAATGGAAACTGTTTGACGCGGTGTCAATTTTATTTTCTGTCAGTGGCATCCTCTTCTTTGGATTTGAGTACAATGACTGACACATTATTTGTGGCTAACTAGACAGCTGTGATATCTGGTTTCTCATCATTGCCATGGCTTGTAAAGCCGTTATATGGATTCATCAGGTTGGATTCAGTTCACATTTCATCCTTATTCATCTAACTAATTATTTCTAGTAACTAATTTGTCATGACATTGGTTTTGCTTTTATAGTGATTCCTTCCCACTCTTTGGATACCGGAGAAGGTCATATTTGGTACTATCAGGACTTGTTGGAGCACTCTCATGGTTTTTGATGGCCACCTTTGTAGACAGCAAGTATGGTGCTGCTTTCTGCATACTTATTGGTTCTCTTTCTGTTGCTTTCACAGATGTCGTAAGTTCCTTTTGTTTCTAGTTGGTTTCCGTTATTTGACTTGTGGTGTTAGGTTTGTTATCTAGTAACAATAATGCAAGCCTGTGCGCTACTTTATTTATCTAAACTGTTTTTGACTTGATCAAGAGGTTGACAACAATCTTTTTTGGGATTTGGACCTTCAAAATTGGTGGACATGCTAAGAGATTGTGAACTGGAAACCAGCTTATTAACAGCTTGCCATAAAATTAATTCTCTTTGTGCATCTATTACAATGCATTATATTCTCAAGTTCTTGCTAGTTACACCTTAGCTTAACTTGGATTCAAGCGACTGAATTTTGAAGGAAGCCTGTCAGATGGATCCTTGGAAAAAAGGGCCAGGAGATGAGGTCTGAGAGTCTGAGACATGATCTGAAGTTAAAGTCTAGCAAACAGCTGTATAAAAAGATAAATATGATAAGTTCTCAAAAACTCAGTTATTCAATTATATGACCACCTCATTAAAAGCTGACTATTAGAGAGGGCACCCTTTTATTTACTTATGTATGTCTTTAATACGCCTTTCACATGTGGTCCAGTTTTTTGTTTTTTATGGATCAAACACGTGAAATGTTTTTAATGAAGGGTGGTAGTGAGACTTGAACTCGCGATCTCTGCCTGCTTCGGTATTGTGTCGTGTGAGCATCTTCTAAAAGCTTAATTTGTTAGAGAGAACTATTTTTTATTTGCTTACGTCTTCAACATCATTGAAAGTCCAAAAAACTTGTTAAACTTATATAACCAGAAATTGTGTATAAGAATAGTCAAAATCACATCTTACCAGTGTTTTCTAAAAAAAGACCATGTTTAACTCCTATGGTATATTGAACATGGTTTAGGCGGAGTGTTTTATCCAACTTGTACAAGGAACATACACAACTATCTAAAAGAAGTGTATGAAGCAGCATGTGCTTCAAAGGTTGTATCTCTCTATCCGTGGGCTGTTGTCATTTACACTCAGAAGAAGTATGAACTAGAATGATCGTATTAACATGTGTTGTCCCTTTATATTTGGGTTGTTACTAATTTGAGTAGGCAAATGACCTGCTCATGGTTTCCGAACCTATAATTTGCTTCCTTAAGGTTAACCTTGTTAGAAAGAAGTAACTATTTATACCAAATGAGTTCTCCCACCCTGACAAGTTATCTGTTCCACTTTTAGTGCTGACTTTCTGTGGAATGTTGATGAATCAAGCAAAATTTGGATCTCTTAAAATTATGTGATTTTTTTCACTAAAATGTTATTGGTATCTGTTAACAGGGAATTTTTTCCTCTGAGAACCATGGTAATTTGTCATTGTTGAATGATGAGTATTTACATCATAGCCATAAGAATGTAAAAGACTATGATGCTTCTTATATTCTAGAAAAAAATGCATAACAGCGTAGCTTGGAGTGAGCTTTTATCATATTGCAATGGAATAACTCACCACCATGAATTTTCAATGCAAGATATGGAAGTATATAAGTGGATACTGGATAAACTATTTAATCTTTCTGAGTTACATTATCAATAACCAGGGTTAACTGGTGTCACAACTACGGATGGCAAATGGTCCATTTGGGCTGAATTTGGACGTGTGAAGATGGGCTGAAGCAATAAATGGGTCATTGCTCAATCCTGCCCAAAGTTGAGATGGCCTAAGATAGGCTGGGTTAAGATGGGCTAAACAATGGGGTCATAGCCCAATTCGCCCAACTTGACCCATCATTTTTATAATTTTCAAATTTATATTTGCTGGTCAAACATCAATAATTTAGTAACTCGCTATTTCAATCTCCCTACCATGATTTTTTCCATATCCAAAATTCAAACCCAAGACCCAATCGATTACCCAAAACTAGAAAGAACATGAAAAATACCTATATGAATATTGTTCCATGGGTGAAAAAATATGTAAAGAACGAGATATTTATCATGGTTAGATTATCTATAGAACATCAATAATTTATGTCTATCTTTAGATGATTTTTATGTTATGAGTTGCATCAACGCAACTTTGTACCTTACTTGTCCTTTAAATTTGTACCAATTTCTTTTACTGATTTGTTTCCTCTACAAAAGGTAAGTAATAATAATATTTCACCAATAATAATAATTATAGTAACCTATATTTTTAGCAGTCTATGATAATGAAAAAAATTACAATTATTCATATGCAAAAATCATAATCTAGATTTGAACCTTAGAAGCTAAAATTAAGCATTTCCATGGGTCAAGATTGGGCATCGTGATGGGTCTGTTTGGGCTATTGATTTATGATGGGTCAACTTGGGCTAGCCCAAATCAACCCATCATCAAAATCACTTTAGCCCAAACCCATTAAAACTTGAGCGGGTCATATGGGTTTGGGCTAATTTTGTCACCCCTAGTCACAACCTATTGCGTTATTCATTGCCAGATAACCAGCTCCTTCATCATCTTTCATGTTTGTGTTGAAATCTTGGAAATAATACATACTGGGGGGGGGGGGGGGGGGGGGGGGAGCAAAATTCTCCAGCTTGAATTTTAGTTGTTACACATTACCAACTCTATTTGCTGCTCAAATTGAATGAAGTCTATCTTTTGTCTTGCATGTAGTGTCCCTCTAGTTGTTCTCCAGCTAGTATATTCTTTTGTTCTCCTGTTTATCCAGGATATAAAATTGAGGTATGATGTAGGTTGTGGATTCCATGGTCGTTGAGCGGGCACGTGGTGAGTCCCAAAGTATGTCAGGATCTCTTCAGTCACTTTGCTGGGGTTCTTCAGCATGTGGTGGAATTGTCAGTTCTTACTTTAGTGGATCCCTTGTGAGTGTTTATGGTGTGAGGTATGACATTTTTTCAGTCTGTTGAGATTTTGTAGCCTGTGTTGGTCTGAGCAATGTTAATGTTCAGTTGGTTAATTATCTTTGGTTCCTCCAGGTCCGTTTTTGGTGTAACAGCATTACTTCCACTGATAACATCTGCAGTATCTCTACTTGTGAAAGAGGAGCCTGTACATGGCCCAACAAGGGGTCTCTCTTTAGGCAATGGCTTCTTTGAGAGTTCAAAAAGTAGCATTATCCAGTTATGGGGAGCTGTTAAGCAGCCTAATGTTTTTCTTCCCATGCTATTTATTTTCCTATTTCAGGCAACACCACAGTCAGGTTCTGCTACGTTTTTCTTCATGTATGCTCAATTTCAAGTCTCTTGTTCAGATTATTATTAAATGCAAGATGCAAGTTTTTTAACTGACGTTTGTTGATTGTAGAACCAATAAACTTGGTTTCACTGCAGAATTCTTAGGCCGCCTTAAGCTTGTTACTTCAGTTGCATCACTTATTGGTGTTGCGCTTTACAATGGTTTCTTAAAGAAAGTTCCTTTAAGGAAAATATTCCTTGTGACAACTCTTATTGGTTCAGCTCTTGGGATGATACAGGTATCTGTCCCAAAATAACTTCTGTTTAATTGTGTCTTCCCTTTTGGCCCTTTCTGGCGGTTTAGATTGACTTATGTGTAATCGATGTGTTGATAGGTTCTGCTGGTAACCGGATTGAACCGGAAGTTTGGCATTAGTGATGAGTGGTTTTCGATTGGGGATTCCTTGATCCTATCTGTTATTGGTCAGGTAATCTTCTGTCTTATACTTAGTTCTGTCTTTTACTGGACTAGCTTTGGATTGCTTCTCAGATCAATTAACAATCTCAAGTCTGTGATTTCCCTTAATATTCACAGAAAGAACACTCTGAATTCACTTTGTTATCCAAATTTCTGCAGTTAATCACTGAAAAAGAAGTGCATTGAAAGAACATATCGCAATTGACAGTATATAACAGTCAACATGGAACTGAAAAGAAACTCATTAAAATTACCTAAAGAGGGTAATTGGCTGATAAAAAGTAAGATTGTGATGGAGTCGTTCTTCTATTTATGGAAATATCAAAGTAGGAGACTGTAAAGCAGTTTTGGAATTTTTCACGTCTGTAGATTGCGAGAACTCTACTCAGCAATAGATTCCAATTAAGAACTATAGGACTGGAATTCAGCAATAGATTCTAGTTAAGAACTATAGTACTGAGATGGAAAACTAATTAACTTGTGAATAATAGTGTTGCACATAAAGACGTAGGGAAGTAACCATTACTTTTGATCCAGGTGTGTTGTGACACAATCAATTCTAGGTGAAAACTTACCGGTACCAGGTGTTTACACCATAGCAATGGATGCACAGGTGTTTGAATATATACAATTATCACTTAACCATGATTAATTAATATATATTTTCACTTTGTTAAATCACTTAAATATGGTAATTTGAATTGGTTTAGTGTAAACACCCGGTGCGGAAAGTATTTACGTTCTGGCCTTGCTTTTTTCTGTTTTTAGCTATTTTCTTTTTCACACTTTTATTACTCATTTTTTATTTGGACTCTACCATTGATTAAGAATCTAGTCCATATTCAAAGTTTTGACTAAATTTATTTGGACTCTTACCTTAATTAAGAGCATACATAGGTTAGGTAGACTGTTAGTTAACTGTTGAAGGATACACCTATGCACAGTTATGCACACTTGTTGGTACTTGAAATGTTACCTAAAAGTTCTAACTGTTACCTTAAAGTTCTTACTTTGTAAGATCCTTAAGATCACCACATGATTGTCCTAAGAAATTTACCCTTTTTTTTTTACTGTAATTCCAACTTTTGGGAAGTAATTCTAAATTGGGGTCGTTTGGGACACTGACAAAATTATCCCGGGATTATACTCCCTGGACTAATTTATCCCATATGGGAGGTGGGATAAAATAATCCCAAGTTGGATGGGATAAGATGAGATATCCCAAGATTAAGTTTGGTATTAGACTTATACCATGTTTGGTTGACGGTATAAATTAATCATGGGATAAATTTATACCGTCAACCAAACATGGTATAAATTTAATACCAAACTTAATCCTGGGATATCCCGCGTACCAAACGACAGGTCTACGAAGGAAGGAAAAGAGGGAAGCTCGAAATTTGGTTGAGGAAATCAGATTGATTAGTAGGTTTAGATTCTTTTGAGAGTAGAGAATAATGGTATTCCGGCAACTTTTTCAGGATTGTCTAACTATATACTTTTTTCAGGCTTTCGTCATGCCTGTTCTTGTATTAACTGCAAGAATATGTCCACTGGGAATGGAGGCAACTTTCATTGCAACCCTTATGTCTATAGCCAATGGGGGAAGTATCCTTGGGGAACTAATTGGTGCTGGTCTAACTCACATCTTTGGTGTCACCAAGGACAATTTTGACAACTTGGCTCTCCTAATAATTATCTGCAATCTCAGCTCCTTGCTGCCTTTACCACTACTTGGCCTTCTTCCTCGAGATGAACCTGACTCAGAGGAGAATACTGATATTGAGATGACGCGGTATTAAATTCCTGTCTTCTCTACATGTAACATGAGGCATGCAATTGCTAATGTGGTCTCGGACATGGTTTGATCATCTTAACTGCAGCTTTTCGAGATAACAGTGGGAGAGATTCTTTACTTAGTAGGAGAGAATTCACATATGTATATTAGTTACGATCTAAAGACATCACTTGACCCAATTGTAGGGATTGGTAATATTTACTAGAACTAATTTTTAAGCAACTAGTTGGGTCGATTTTGAGGGGCTTCCAATATTGTAACATTTATTACTGGATGGACAACAAATTATTTTACAGATGTGATGTCTATGAATTCGTGTAGGTCATTTCTGAGTAAATGTTTGCTGCATAATTTGAACCATGACTACCATTGCAGTTAAAACCAAGTATAAGTCGGACATACGCTAAATGTAATTCATAAGATTTGTGAATTTCTTTTTTTTCGCTAGATTCTCCAAACAGTAAATAAATGAAGATTTTACATGCTCCAGTGATAAACGAGAATAACAAATAGCCCACTGAACTCCTCTCCTCCCCCTCCCCCCCCACCCCCCCTACCACCACAAAAAAAAAGAAAAAAAAAACAAACAAACAAGGGAAAATTAATTAGGGATAAGGACAAATATAGCCCCTAGGCCAAAATATAGCCACTAAATTTGAATTACCAAATTCTACCCATTTTGGCCTTTCTATTTTGATTTCTCGCCTACGACTCTTTTTTTTTTTTGTCGCTTAGCTTTTTCTTCTTCTTCTTTTTTCACCTTTTTTTTCCTTCTTTTTTTTGGAAGCTTTGTTTTTTTTTTAAAAATTGCTTATTTATTTTTTAACAATCAGATATAGTTTATAAAAAATATTTTTTTTTTCGCTGCTCTTCTTTTGCTTTTCTATTTGTTGCTTTTTAATAATTAAATATAAAAGGAGTGTATTTTTTCAAAAACAATTAAAAAAATGTATCGTCTTCTTCTATTTTTTCTGTTCTTTTTTTCTTATGCTTTCTATACACATCTTATACAGATACATATTCTATACAATAATTATACAGTTTATATACAAAGCCTATACAATTTCTAAAGAAATCTTATACAAATACATATTCTATACAATAATTATATCATTTTTATACACATTCTGTACAGTTTCTATAGAAATATTATACAAATACACATTTTATACAATAATGGTACAATTTCTATACAACAATTATACATTTTTTATACATATTTATATAACAATTATATATATACATATTTTTACAACAATGATACAGTTTCTATACACATCTAATACAGATATATATTCTATACAATAATTATACAATTTTTATACATATCCTATACATTTTTTATATAAATCTTATACAAATACATATTTTATACAATAACTATACAATTTATGTACAATTATATTTAAGATATTATATACTAATACATTTAATATACATTTTATATAATTAAAAAAATAAAAAAGAACAACAAAAGAAAAAAAAGCCAGTGAAAAAATAATAGAAAAGAGCAACGAAATAAAAAGATAAAATAAAAATACCAACAAAAAAAGAAATAAAAAAGAAAAGCAAAAAGAAAGTCAACAAAAGCTGCTAAATTAAGCTAATGGACCGAATTTGAACTATTTATATCAATGGCTATAACTTGGAAATAAAATGACCGAAGGGCATTATTCTGTCCAATGGCCCAAATATGAGCCATTTCTTTTAAAAATGGTCAGCCCATGTCCTTTTTTCAATTAATTAAGGATGACAAAAATATTTCAAATTTAAGTTATAGTAACTTAAGTTATTTTTATTGAGTAGAGGTGATAAAAATTGGATAAGTGAATAATGAGTTGAGACTTGCCCTCAAGATTTTTTTTTTTTTTTTTTTTTTTTTTACATTTTGGCGCATCTTATATATAATCCTAATTACCTAAAATAAGGGGGGACGGGGGACCGCTGCTCCTCTCTTTCTTCTTCTTTCTCGTGCCATTTCCTCCATTTTTTATTGCGGCTTCTTCTCCTCCTCCTCCTTCTTCTACTTCTTCTTCTCCCCCTCCTCCTTCTTCTTCTTATCTTGCTTCTCCTTCTCTTTCTCTTTCTTTTTCTCCTCCTCCTCCTTCTCCTCCTCCTCAGTCATATGTTGCAACATGTGACTCATATGTTTAACCAATGAGAAATATATTACAACAGATGACTTAGTTGTTGGATATATGTTACAGCTTTTTGAAAAACAATGATTGTATCAGAAGATGTCTCTAATAGCTAAGTCCTATGTTACAGAATCATCTATTGCAACAAATAACTTAGATGTTGGATATATATTATAGCTTTTGCCAAAAAAGAAACAGAATCAGAAGTTGTCTCCAACAACAAAGTCATATGTTGCAACAGATGACTTAGCTGTTGGAATATCCATTTAATTTACTATACTATCATATCATCATATATATAATATCTTCAGGTACCATTAATAGAGGACTCAATTACAATAGGGTTGATTGTAATGGTGAATGGATCGAGAAGAAGAATTGATTTATTTGGCGTTGGAAGGATAGTGACATGCTAGAAATGATAGCTATGATTATCCAAAGAGATGTTGTGTGTGATAATTTTGTGAACTTAATCATCAGCTACTGTGAATTAAATTGTCAATCGAAAGATCTTGCCATCGGTTACATACACAACTCTTTTGAAAATCAGAGGTTTTTGCCTTTTAAGATAAGCGATCAGGTTCGTTTGCATGCTTATTTGAGTGGTGCAGCTAGATCGATTTTAAGGGTATACATGATTGAAAAGATGGTAGAGAACCACAATTTAGCTCGAGATCAACAAGATATGTTAAATGATGAATTGGAGGATAGGGTGGATATGCATATTCCAGATAATGGAAGTGAAGATGAATTGGATGGGCCAGACATTGGGGATAACCTGTCACGATCCAATTTCTCAGGTCATGATGGCACCTACAAACCCTCAGTAGGCGAACCAATTCCCGTAGCCCGGAATGGTTAGTAATGGGCTACTACCAAACCAATACGCACAATAAGCAGAAAGTAAGCGGAAGCAGAATATAAAGATAAGACAATGCGGAAGCAATTTACCCGAATATATACATAATAAAACTACATCAACCCTAAGACTTGGTATCGACAGTACAAAAGCTTCTAATAGAATACAAGTGCTAGAAGTAACAAAATGATAAGTACAACTATCTCCGAATATACCAAGAGTAACAGTACAAAAGATGAGATGTGGTCAAGCTCCGACCGTCAGACGCTCACCCTAGTCTCGAATATCCACAAAATCTGCACAAGTCTCCAACGCGATCAACAGCGAGAACTCAACTAATATCTGCACAGAAAGTACAGAAGTGTAGTATGAGCACCAAAACAATGGGTACTCAATAGGCATTATCGGTCGACTGAGCGCATATAAGATATAAAAGCAGTAAGTAACAGATAGCAAGAAAGCAGTCACTGAAGCAATAAAGGAAGCACAAGGAGCTAGCACAGAGAATAGACAACCAAAAGCTACAAGTAAAACATGCTAGCACAGAGATACAATTATGCAAAATCACAGGTGAAGAAAAGGAGAACGCACCTGGAGTCCTTGCACAACAATATAAGTAAGTAGAGAGGGAGTTGAGAAAATGGCGGTATACCGGTAACCTCAAGTAAAAGGAAAAGACGGGAAGTAGTCTAACATACTCAAAATGGAATCAATAAGTATAAGGAAATTATAACACTAATTCAATCACATGATAGCATAACCAGGGAATCACCTCACAAGTACAACCCTAGGATGAAATAACTAGACCACAATAATCGAGAGATACCATTCAACTTCCCATAAGAATAGAACCAGAATCTCACACTCTGCTCAGAAGGCCACACAAAAGTGCCTCAATAAGATAGGACTCCCTAGCCCTCTCAAGAATCAGACATACCACAACCGAAGCCTCAACAGGTTAACCATCATTAATCCTTCGCTAACCGAGTGCCAAGACAAGATCTAAATAAAGACAGGAGTAAATATAGTCTACCTACAGTCCCAACGGCCGCCCATACAATCGAGGAACGCAATCAAGTGAAAATAAACCTTCCAGCATCCCATACTACCGGAGCATACAATCAACAAACAACAAACAAGGGTGGAGCCTCAAACAATGAATGATATGATGCATGAAGATCTCAGGTGAAATGGTATATCTGTATGTACCTCCTCCGGTACCGATCGGGCCCAACAGGTAGATTCCATGGAAGGACACTGACTGTATACCTCTACTCCGTCGTATACCCTCCCTCCGGCACACACAATCCGAAGCCCCAGGCCTGCAGCGGCAAGGTCCATGGAGGTCCCGGACCCCATATTAAAAACTCACTATCAAGACATGTCATCCGGAAGCAAGTCGGGGATCAAGATAGAGACCCAGTCTCGAATATGCATGTCCAGACCCTGTCCAGAACTAAAGTAGTAGAAAATGCCTCAAAAACTCCTCCAAGGGTGCCCGGGCGTAATTGGATCTAAAACTGTAGTAAATCAAGTCTAGTGCTCCACCCGGCAGAGACTAGTATCAGTAATAAAATCAAGTATGGTGCTCTGCACGGTAGAGACTAATATCAGTAATAAAATTAGTACGAAAATATCCAAAATCCCCATTTCTATCATCAACAGTATCAAAAACGGGCCTCCAGGGCCATGCAAATTTAGGAAAACTGTTGGTAGTGGCTCGCAGCCAAAACTGTAGTAAAACATGCAGGGAAAAACCTTTTTCATGGATGATATGCTCGCACACAAATATAAAAGTAGCCCAACGGCTCACAACAACTCCTATCAGCCCTGCACATGCCCAACAACTACTCAGCAGACATAACCAGCCTAAAAGGATCATCTCTATGTCCGGGTCTCGCAGACATTCCCCAAATAACCCACCATCTATGTTCCAGAGTCAATAGACCACACATGACTACAAGGATAATATACAATACTACGCGAATACTACAAACATATGAATTAAATGGAAGAGCAAGGCAGACAAGGTCTGGGGTACCAACCTATAACAACCCACCCAAAGATGTTAATTAATGCAGTTATAGCCTATATACGCAGAGTCTAGGTAGGAAAAGCCATAACCTACCTATCATCCAATGACTAGCTGTGGGAACGACATCGTCCAGGCTAGAACTGCTCCAGGAAGCTCCGAATCACACAAAAAATACTCTCAACTGAAGCCCAAATGCGTCTCTATGAAGCCTGACCAACCAAGGTAATGGAACAATTGCTAGAATCGACAAGGCTGCAAGAACGAGCCATATCCAATTGATAAGGTGTTAATGTCACACTCGCGACCAACAAACTCCAAAGCATAAAATGAGGCCAATAACAATAATATATGGCAGCTAAATCCAACAACAGTATGTTAACCACATCATAGGAGCGAAGAGCTCCCGAGGCACTATTTCAAGACGTACTTCACGTTGTTCAATCCAATCACTATCGTATGTGATCCCAATAAGAATCGCACAAACTTCCCAATCCCTCCAGCACCTTACCACAACCAGTACACCACAACAATAACCAAACATAATAAGATAAAGGGGCTGTCCAAAGCCATAATATCCAAAACATCACGAAGGAGGATCGTAGGGGAGAGATTTCCTGGACAAAAATATTCAATATCCCAAGCTAAACAACCTGCCTCCTTGCAGGAATAACAAACAGATCCAAGTCCAACAAGAAACTGCTACAAGTTATCGGAAAATATGACTTTTCGTGACTAGAAGCTTAGAATCTCGATTTAACAAATAGATAAGTGTACGGGATCCTTACCTTGCCAATATAACTCCTTAGCTACTGCCAAATACCCAATAAACATATGCTAGCTCGCTGCATTAACACCCACAAAGATACACCATGAAATCGACGGGACAAACTACACCAAAATGACGAGCTCGCGACGTAGAGCAACTTCCATTAAACTTCTGAATTGAAAGCATCAAGGTCCATGGATTATTTAGGGACTTTCCCTCTGATTTTCAATAGATTTTGGGTGAAAAGTATGAGTTAAAACAAAGAAAAATCATCTTTTATAAAGTTAAACCGACTTTGGATGGGGGCCCACCTTGACGTGCTTGCTTGTGCAGTCTTACGAAAATGTGAATATCTCTCTATTCTGAAGTCGTATGGACAAACGGTTTAGTGAGTTGGAAACTAGACTCGTAGACCTTCGATTTGGTATATTGGGGGCCCATTAATTATTTATAGATTGATAGAAACACCCCAAGACATTTAACCCAAATTTAAAGAGAATTCCTTAAATGAATTTACAATAACTTTTTCCGACTTTTGTTTCGCAACTTGCTTGACTTCAAAACTTATCATACGACCATTTTGCGATTATAATACCTCATAACACATACTTCTTAGTATATTAGACACTATTAGTCTTATCTCGAAGGTACGGGTTAATTTAAACCTTCCAAACGGGTGAGGTATTACACGAGATATTTCTTTAATTCAAACTTTTGTGTAAGGGATTCCTTTGACCTAGAACCTTGGTTTAATTCTTTGATATTACCAAGAATGTTGACTGAAGTCAACGATTTCCAATGTTGAAGCTCTAAAATGAGGAACGGCCATAAAGATCAAACAAATGGCTCGGACACCGAACTACCGGTCCCGACAAGCCATAAATGACTTGGGGCCGCTACAGGTAAGTTCTAACGGTACAAGAAAGGTGAAAATGCATAAATGACCGTAAGGGTCATTACATCATCTACTACTAAAAAAACTTTTATCCCCAAAAGTCAAGAAAGAAGAAAACACTAGAGATTTAAGAACAGCGGATACAACGCCCGCACTACTCTCTCAGACACCCCGGGTAGCCTCCACGACCGGACGACACCCAACAGAACAAAACCAAGCCTTAATTTCTTACTAGCCAAGCTAGATTTCAACCTCCAAAGATCTGCCAACCCAAACTGAACCTTAAAAATCTCAACCGAAAAGAACCGATACAACACCAAAACCAGAGCACCAACGCGATCAACACACAGAACTCAAATCCTCAAAACTATACAGAGTTTACCAGAAAATCCATCAACCCAAAACTCTAACTCATGAACCCGCTGTTCCGCAAAACCTTTTTTTTTCTGAACTGAATCCTTTAGCACCCCAAACAGGAAGCTGCATACAAGTCGAACACCCAAACTACCCTCGAAGCATCAAATGACACACCGGAGACCCATAGTTCCCGCTTATACTTTACCACGAACGAAGTCACCCATTTTATTCAAACTCATTTCAAGCCAATATATAGGCTACTAGCTTTGCCATCCAAGATAACAACCTGTAGCATATCATTGAAAACTAAAGTTACCTGCCCTGACTGACCATCAACCAATGAACGAACACTTTTGCTACCATCAAACTCGCTAACTGAACCTAACAGAACAACCCACTAAACTCTACTGAAGTTTGCACACCAGGGTTAGGAAAGGCATGAAAGAACACCCTATGTTGACGGAGAAACTTCCAAATTGTAGAACGAACAAAGTCAACCTCGATGAACCGTGCCAAGTCTAAATAAACTGAAAGTGAATGAACCAAGGCAACCTGCCCAAAAGACCCAAACCAAAACCACGATCCTGCAAGAAGTGTGATAAGCCTACCACGAAGTCTGTAACCATGAGCCAAGCTCCCAACTCCAGAAAACACTGCTGCTACTCCGAACACTGGAACACCATTTGGATGTGAAATCGCCTTACGAATCTCACCTCAGGAAGAAATCCACCGTGCCACGAATATCAAGCCCAAACACCCTGAAGGCAAAGGAAAAAGGTGCCTGGGGTTCAAAGTTACCATCTAGCCATAGAAATTTTTGCATATACTTTCAACTCATTCCTTTGGCTCGAATCAACCGCTCTACTGGTTCTGCAAACAACCAACCACTTCGAAGCATATATCATAACGAACTTCTAGTACATACTGTCCGAGTCTAAGCAACACTGGAACCCTACATAAACAACAACTCTGGAGGAATTAATTAAATAACCTTTCAAATCCTCGACAAACGAATGGCGATTACTAGTCTCTACGTATCACTAGAACTCAAAATAGCCTCGGTAGTCTCAACCCGCATAAGCTGACCATATAAAGCATATACCACTGCTGAAGCTCAAACTTACGCTGCTGAGTCTGTCCAACCATGGTAGAAGGACCTCATACTAACTGGAACACTGCTGAAATCTGGAATATCCTGCCTCTTACAGAGGTTAGTCAGGGACTAGGTGTCCAAGGCCAATAGCCGCATCCGCAACTGAAGTAAAGAAGCTAAGTTGCCCGCACCCACTGCCTCCCTGCACTAGGATGCTGCAACTAAATAGAAACTGCCACGAACCATCCGATGGAACCTGCCAAACCATGATTCTAAACCCCGACTTTCAAAATTTCCAACCAAAGCCTTGGTCGAACCCGTATGTTGCCAATGAACCCTTAAGAACCCAAGCCAACTAGGCCTGAATATGCAAGTTGCCAACACCGCAGCTGCTACTGAAACAAAAACCAATCGATGGAAAACCCACGGCAATGTGTAGATGTCTGAATCGAATCACCAGCATACAATCCCAAAGCAAACCTTCATCGCCACCTCAGGCAACTACTAGGACACATAAACACAAACAAAGATTCATCTCCCTTCTTTTTCAACTAAACAAAAATCCTTCCTTAGCACAAACCAAACCTTACAAATCCTTTCTCGAATAAGAACCTGAAGCCATTACCTTACTTCTCATAGCTACACGTCAAATTCAATAAGGCAGGAGAAGAATGGGCTGGATGCCCAACTCACCCAAAATGCTTACGAATAAAACCCAACCACGAGGTTACGATCAACACTTAGTCGGAAGTGCTAAAGTCAAAACCCAATCACGATGCCAACATCAAGAGCTCATCCAAAAAACTACGATCAGGATTCGTTCCAACTGGAGTTGGGGATACAACAAAACACCCAACGGACCAGGAACTGGAGGATACTATGGGAATAACCCACATACCTACCAACCTCCTAACTAATCAACAAAGAGGGTCGACTCTAGACACTCGGGAGGCCAAACCGATCTATGCACACTAGCATAACCAATATCTCCCAAGTAAGGCAAAATCTCAACTCTGGCCCAACTATCGATAATACACCAAACCATCACATGGATCTCTAGCCACGCTAGATAACGGCCCTAGAAAGGAAGACTCAAAGCAAGCCTAGAACCACAACAAACAGGAAGCGAGCTCTACAAAGCCTACTCACAAGCTACAACTCCGGGTAAAATAGTTCACAGGGCTAACTCACCCCCATCCACTACTAAAGAATAAACTATCAATAAAACAACACATCGATACTATAATTCAGGTAGGCATGTAAGCAATTACACGACAGAAGGGATAGAATCGCAACACAAGCGGGACTAACACAAGTCGAAGTTAGCAAAGGCCTGACCTGGAGCAACGGTGTCAGGAACCTTTATCACTGGCCCACTAAGAGGAGCATCAAACTGACGGAATCTAACTCTGGACTGAGTGGTCGAAACTGAATCCCCAACCAGCCCTCGTTGGGGACAAGCTCTATAAAGGTGATCAATCTCTCCACAATGATAACAACCAGGCTATCTGGGATACACAATTGTGGGGCAATTCCTAGCAAAGTGTCCACGCTCACCACACCAAAAACAACCTCTACCAGATAAAGTTCGACGGGAAAATCTCACCTCATACTCCAATACAGATAGACAACCTTGCTGAAAAACTGGAAGCTCAATCCTAACTGAAGCACCACTCGTAGAACCAGGTACTGAAACACTCACAAGAGGACTCAGAGTCTTAGCCACGGTGTCCTGAAGCGCCGAGGTCGCTATAAATCCAATCGGAGGCTGGGCTGACCCCACATCCCCTCTCTAGTGAGGTAAACCCTTACTCTGAAGTCCTGGCACTGACAGAAGCACTGAAGCAACAGGCACAGAAGCCTCGGCACCAATCGCTATCACACTAGTCTAAGGCATCTGAGAATGAATGAACAACCAAAGTTTTAGAAGTCAATAAAGCCAAGAACGCACGATAAGGAGTTAAGAAGATGAAAAATTTCCTAACAATGCCATGTAGCATTCCGCAGATAGGATACGAACGTCATCGTACCGATATGTGAGACTCTACTTAGACACTTGCTTCTGTACCACGACACCGATGAACCTAGAGCTCTGATACCAAGCTGTTATGACCTGATTTCTCAGGTCATGATCATACCTACAACCCCCAGTAGGCGAACCAATTCTCGTAGCCCAGAATGGTTAGTAATGGGCTACTACCAAACCAATACGCATAATAAGCAAAAAGTAAGCAGAAGCAGAATATAAAGTTAAGACAACGCGGAAGCAATTTACCAAAATATATACATAATGAAACTACACCAACCCTAAGACTTGGTATCGACAGTACAGAAGCTTCTAATAGAATACAAGTGCTAGAAGTAACAAAATGATAAGTACAACTGTCTCCGAATATACAAAGAGTAACAATACAAAAGATGAGATGTGGTCAAACTTTGACCGTCAGGCGCTCACCCTAGTCTCGAATATCCACAGAATCTGCACGAGTCTCCAACGCGATCAACGGCGAGAACTCAACTAATATTTGCACAGAAAGTGCAGAAGTGTAGTATGAGCACCAAAACAAGGATAATCAGTAGGCATCATCGGCCGACTGAGCGCATATAAGATATAAAAGCAGTAAGTTACAGATAGCAAGAAAGCAGTCACTGAAGCAATAAAGGAAGCACAAAGAATAGACAACCAAAAGCTACAAGTAAAACATGCTAGCACAGAGATACAATTACGCAAAAAATATCACGTGAAGAAAAGGAGAACGAACCTGGAGTCCTTGCACAACAATATAAGTAAGTAGAGAGAGAGTTGAGAAAATAGTGGTATACCGGTAACCTCAAGTAAAAGAAAAAGACGAAAAATAGTCTAACATACTCAAAATGGAATCAACAAGTATAAGGAAATCATAACACCAATCCAATCACATGATAGCATAACCAGGGAATCACCTCACAAGTACAACCCTAGGATGAAATAACTAGACCACAATAATTGAGAGATACTACTCAATTTCCCACAAGAATAGAACCAGAATCTCACACTCTGCTCAGAAAGCCACACAAAAGTGCCTTAATAAGATAGGACTCCCTAGCCCTCTCAATAATCAGACATCCCACAACCGGAGCCTCAACATGTTAACCATCACTAATCCTTCGCTAATCGAGTGCCAAGACAAGCTCTAAATAAAGACATGAGTAAATATAGTCTACCTACAGTCCCAATGGCCGCCCATACAATCGAGAAACGCAATCAAGTGAAAATAAACCCTCTGGCATCCCATACTACCGGAGCATACAATCAATAAATAGCAAACAAAGGTGGAGCCTCAAACAATAAATGATATGATACATGAAGATCTCAGGTGAAATGGTATCTCTGTATGTACCTCCTCCAGTGTCGATCGGGCCCAGCAGGTAGGTTTCATGGAAGGACACTGCCTGTATACCTCTACTCCGTCATATACCCTCCCTCTGGCACACGCAGCCCGAAGCCCCAGGCCCAGAGTGGCAAGGTCCATGGAGGTCCCGGACCCAATACTAAAAACTCAGTATCAAGAAATGTCTTCCGGAAGCAAGTCCGGGATCAAGATAGAGACATAGTCTCGAATATGTATGTACAGACCCTGCCCAGGACTAAAGTAGTAGAAAATGCCTTGAAAACCCATCCAAGGGTGCCCGGGCGTAACCGGGTCTAAAATTGTAGTAAATCAAGTCTAGTGCTCCGCCCGGCAGAGACTAGTATCAGTAATAAAATCAAGTCTAGTGCTCTGCCCGGCAGAGACTAATACCAGTAATAAAATTAGTGCAAAAACATCCAAAAATCCCCTTTCTATCATCAACAATATCAAAAATGAGCCCCCGTGGCCATGCAAATTTAGGAAAACTATCGGTAGTGACTCACAGCCAAAACTGTAGTAAAACATGCAGGGGAAAACCTTTTTCATGGATGATATGCTCGCACACAAATATAAAAGTAGCCCAACAGCTCACAACAACTCCTACCAGCCCTGCACAAGCCCAGCAGCTACTCAGCAGATATAACCAGTCTAAAAGGATCATCTCTATGTCCGGATCTCGCAGACATTCCCCAAATGACCCACCATCTATGTTCCAGAGTCAATATAAGGCCACACAGGACCACAAGGGTAATATACAATACTACGCAAATACTACAAATAACATATGAATTAAACGGAAGAGCAAGCCAAACAAGGTCTGGGGTACCAACCTATAACAACCCACTCAAGGATGTTAATTAATGCAGCTATAGCCTATATACGCAGAGTCTAGGTAGGAAAATCCATAACCTACTTGTCATCCGATGACTAGCTGTGGGAATGGCATCGTCCAGGCTCAAACTACTCTAGGAAGCTCTGAATCACACAAAAAATACTTTCAACTGAAGACCCAAAGGCGTCTCTATGAAGTCTGACCAACCAAGGTAATGGAATAATTTCTAGAATCGACAAGGCTGTAAAAACGAGCCATAGCCAATTGATAAGGTGTTAATATCACACTCGCGGCCAGCCAACTCCAAAGCATAAAATGAGGCCAATAACAATAATAAATGGCAGCTAAATCCAACAACAGTATGTTAACCACATCTCAAAGGAGTGACGAGCTCCCGAGGCACTATTTCAAGGCGTACTTCACGTTATTCAATCCAATCACTATCGTATGCGATCCCAATAAGAATTGCACAAACTTCCTAATCCCTCCGGCACCTTACTATAACCAGTACACCACAACAATAACCAAACATAATAAGATAAAGGGGTTGTCCAAACCACAATATCCAAAACACCACCTCGTGGCTCAGAAAGCTGTAAAAATGATATTAGAACATGTAATTACAAAGGAGGATCGTAAGGGAGAGATTTCCTGGACAAAAATATTCAATATCCCAAGCTAAACAACCTGCCTCTTTGCAGGAACAACAAACAGATCCAAGTCCAACAAGACACTACTATAAGTTATCGGAAAATATGGCTTTTCGTGACTAGAAGCTTAGAATCTCGATTTAACAAATAGATAAGTGTACGGGATCCTTACCTTACCAATATAACTCCTTAGCTACTGCCAAATACCTAATAAACATATGTTAGCTCGCTGCATCAACACCCACGAAGATATGCCATGAAATCGACGGGACAAACTATACCAAAATAACGAGCTCGCGACGTAGAGCAACTTCCATTAAACTTCCGAATTGAAAGAATCAAGGTCCATGGATTATTTAGGGACTTTTCCTCTGATTTTTAGTAGATTTTGGGTGAAAATTATGAGTTAAAATGAAGGGAAATAAGCTTTTATAAAGCTAAACCGACTTGGGATGGGGGGCCCACCTTGACGTGCCTGCTTGTGTAGTCTTACAAAAATGTGAATATCTCTCTATTCTGAAGTCGTATGGACAAACAGTTTAGTGCGTTGGAAACTAGACTCGTAGACCTTCGATTTGGTATATTGTGGGACTACTAATTATTTATAGATTGGGAGAAACACTCCAAAACATTTAATCCAAATTTAAAGAGAATTCCTTAAAGGAATTTACAATAACTTTTTCCGACTTTTGTTTCGCAACTTGCTTGACTTCAAAACTTATCATATGACCATTTTGCGATTATAATACCTCATAACACATCCTTCTTAGTATATTAGACACTATTAGTCTTACTCCGAAGGTATGAGTTAATTTAAACCTTCCAAACGGGCGAGGTGTTACACGAGGCATTTTTTTAACTCGAACTTTTGTGTAAGGGGTTACTTTGACCTAGAACCTTGGTTTAATTCTTTGATATTACTAAGAATTTTGACTGAAGTCAACGATTTCCAATATTAAAGCTCTAAAATGAGGAACGGTCATAAAGACCAAACAAAGAACTCGGGCACCGAACTACCGGTCCCGACAAGCCATAAATGACTTGGGGCCGCTACAGGTAAGTTTTAACGGTACAAGAAAGGCAAAAATGCGTAAATAATCGGAAGGGTCATTACATGACCAAACTCTTACACTTGATGTTGGGAGCAATACACTGAGCAATTCTCAATCAACACAGTCTAACTGTCATGACCCAACTATCAAACCGTGCGAGCACCTACTCTAAGCACCTAGATAGGAGAACCCTCACCCCCCATTTAAAACGGGTCTGCGAAAATAAATAAGAACATAGAAATTGTCTTTAATATTTAGACCAGTTATCAAATATTTAATACAATAAAATCTTTTACAAAAACGTAAGTGTAAAACCTTCCTTAGGAACTAGTCTAAACATGTACAAGAGCTTCTAAGAGAATACAAAGGCTAAACAAGACACAGCTCCCACCATAGGAAGGGAGGAGTAGAAGCTGCTGAAGATCACCGTTGTCTTTACCTAGAAACATCACTGATCCTTCAATAAGACTATACCAAATGGTATAACAAGAGTAGCATCAGTACAAACAACATGTACTGGCAGGCATCATCGGTCGATTTGAATCTTCCGCTTAATATCATGTAAAAATCCAAAGAAAACATGCAATATGAAGCTACACAATCCAGTCCCTTATCAACAACCTTTACTACCATAATATAACATCTATGAACCTATACATTGTGTCTCAAGCTTTTCTACCCCGTTCTGCTGCCAACTCCATCAATTGAAGACCTCCCACCATCCTATCCTGGTCATAACCAATCATCACTCGTAACACCAAGACTTCCCAAAGTCTACCCATCATAATTACCTTACTGGTTTCAATCTTAACAATCAGGTCTACTATCCACCCTTGCTAGTCAATTAATAGACAACCTACAATATCCTTATTTATCACCCTGACTCAACCACTGTTGACAAAAATATACAATCCAAGTCAGTGAATATAACAAGGCTTCCAGTCAATAATCTGACAAATCAAGTCAAGACCCTGACTAACAATTCACATTAACTAAGTCAACTACTATGACTCTACAACAATAAGTCATACCTGACTGCACAAGTAAACATGTCACCTATGACTATGCCACAACTTGCAAGTAACTCGGACCTCTCAAGGATCCCTAAGATATCATTTACATTGTTTATCATGCAACCCGGTCTACACAAGAACCAACCCAATAATAATTATATCACAAGGAATAGCCCGGTTCACTCATGAAACCGATATACAGAAACGCATTTAAATATGTACCAGGCGTGATACCTGAGCCAACCATAATAGAATCTGTACCAAGCATGGTACCTGAGCTAACCGATAGGTATCTCGTATCAGGCATGGTATCCGAGCCAACCAATGAATTATACTAAGCGTGGTACCCGAGCCAACCGAATGTCACAGATAATAAATCAATCAACAATAATGAACACCACCACCCTTGTAAAACAAATAAGTAATTAAAACAGTTCATTTCACATGATTGACCACCGAATATTAAAACATTCATTATTTTGTTCCCTAAATCACGTAATGAGTAGATAATACTAAAGCAATATTTAACAATGCACACATATCGTGAATGAAAAATAATCAATCATCACCTACACAACAAACTTGATTCCTCCTCCCATCCCTTGATAACATGTCCGAAGACCAACCCTCGAATTATCCAACTAGCCCTATGAACTCATATACCTTGAATCTTAGACCTCTTTACAAGAGTAAGCACACTTTGGGGATTTCATCCCCTAACATTAAGAACCCCAGACCCTTCCTGTTCACCCCCTTCCCTTGAAGTAATCCCTTCCGAGAATCCACTACAACCTAGAATTTCATTCACTGTACACCACTTTTAAAGGGATGAGAAATGAGTTTTTCACCCATTCTCCCCCATTTTCACCCGAAACACCACGTTTCTCCCGATCACTACGCTCCCGATATTGAAAAAATAAGGTAATACTCGTACCTCTTTACTTTCCTTACTTTATTGCACGAATAATGATAGTTTTATGGTAGAATATGGTGGATAGAGTAGATATTGTGTTGGTTTTAATTTTGAATTTTTGGCTTTGATTTCATCGGATTCCCGAAGCATGAATGCTTCTCTTACGCTTACAACGCTTCCATAGCGGTCTGGGCGTAAGAATTACGGGGTTTATGACCCAAAATGGGTTCAAAAAGGTAGGGAAGGTGAAGGGTTGTTCTTACTTAAAAAGGTCGATTTGGGCGATTTTTAGGAATTATAATGCTCAAATTTTTGCATAAAATAGTAATAGGTTACTTTGAAAACACTAATCTGAACTTGAAATATTAAAAACGGAAACACTGTCTCTTGATCTGCCCTTTATAGTCTTGAACTTTCTTAGAACACCTTCTTTCAAGAATCCAGCTTTTTCCAACACCCTTTGTGACCCTTTGTTGTTTATATCCACCAAAGCCTCAAGTCTCTCAAGATTTGGCCATTATAAAAATATGGTTGATACAGCCATTTTCACTGCTTTTGTGACAATCCCTTTGCCCCAATACTTGTAAGCCAATACATAACCAAGCTCTGCTCTACAACTATCAAAACAACTAGAATTTGGTGTCACAGTAATTGCCCCAATTGCTCTGTTTTTAATGCAGATAACTCTCAGCCAAGGATGGGGAATTGCAATATTTTTTATGTAATCCTGAGCTTGGTCTTTGGAAGTGTAAGTATCCCATGTGCAAAATTGGCTGACCTTTTCATCTGCTGCCCACTCCATGAAATCATCCACATCTGATAGTTCAATTTGCCTCGGAGTTGTTTCAGTGAATTCGTCTTGTCTTTCTCTTCCTTCTGATTTGCTAGTTGTTTCATCCATTTTCTTGTTGCCCTTTTCCAGGAATTTTATGTGAATATGAGAACAAAATTAAAAATATTAGAATTTGTTGTGCTATTTTAGGGAGGGGGTTTGCAAGGGTGAAATTTATGGTTGAAAATATGAGAGAAGGGGTCAATTTTGGCGGGCTTCTTGGATTATTCAATACTTGAGAGTGATGGGCAAGAAAATGTGTATTAAAAAAAAGAAATTGTTTTTTAAAAAATTGGGGGCAGGGAAGGGAAGGGAAGGGAATTACAAGGTTGTGAATCAGAGGCACAAGTAGGCTGAAGAAGTATTGGGGAAATGTGATTAGACAGGATATGACGCCTCTTCGACTTAGTGAGGATATGACTTTAGATAGGAAGGTGTAGAAGTCGCAGATAAGGGTAGATCAGGTTAGTAGGTAGTCTGTGGCTTGGTGGTAGTTTAGAGGACTGTGTATATCGTAGTATTACCCTATCCATATAGTTTTTGGCTTTTGATATCTGTTATCATCTGTTGTTTACTATGTTTAGATGATTGCACCTTGTTATTGAGGTTATGGTTCTTTGCATATATGTTCTGCATTGCTTTCCTTTTAGTTGTCATGTTTTTTCTTCGTTGCCTTTTTTTCTCTCCATTACTACTTTGATTTGCTTCACTTGAGCTGAGGTCTTTCGGAAACAGTATCTCTACCTCTATGAGGTAGAAGTAAGGTTTGTGTACACTTTACCCTCCTAGATCCCACTTTGTGGGATTCCATTGAGTATGTTGTTGTTTAACTATGAGCATGTTTAGATGGGCTTATAACTTATGACTTATAAAACTTACTAAACTACTTAAAAGTTATTTTGGCTTAAAAACATCTAAAATAAGTTAATCCAAACAGACTTTATATAAGGTAATAGTAGTCAAACTTAATTTCCAATGCATAATTATTAATAAAGATAATGTAATAAACAAACTCTCAATAAATAGTTTTATTTAAAGAAAATGCCAAATCAACAAAGGTCAAATAAAATAAAATGAAAGAGTAAAAATTTACGTGGATTTCATAAGACACGTTCCCCTTGCCACTAAAAAGCATTAGTAAGATATAACACCATCGTGTCGACAAATATTTTCATTTCATAGTGTACGAGTTGTTTGATTAGAATGAAAAACTCTTGATCCAACTCCTAAAGCCTTGATACTTTTCATATGCCTAAAAATATCTTTTTCTTGTTAAAACTGTCTATATAGTATATGAATTGTTTGATTGCCTATCTTTAACAAGTGAAATTTGTGGACACAAAATATCACATTATCCATGATTTTGGTTCCAGCCAATTCCATATGTTACTCCCTCCTTGATTAGATTTGGCTATATTGTGGTCCGTAAGTTCTGGACCATATTCCCTCTACTCTTTATTACTTGGCAATAATTACCCATGGGGAAGAACTGCGTAGTTATAAGAACTCCATACCATCTAAGAGTGAGATTTTGAGTGTTTAGGAGATCCTTGAAATAGAAAAGACTTATCGGAAGAAAGCAAACATCATTGGCAGACTTTGTAACAATGGCTGAAGGTATGTCGATGTATTATTTCTGTTGCGATTTCGCTCAATAGATGAAGTTTTACATGCTTGAATATAATCATGTATAACTTACACGTCCGTTTGAAATTATCTGTCGTGTTTCTCTTTTACATGTCCCTTAAAGAAATTAATTAAGAAGGGGATTTTGACTGTTTTACCTTCATTTATGTCTTGAGATATAATCTTCCTTCATTAAATATTTACTCTATTAGTGTGTTTATAATCTTCCAAATCAATTGCTGCAGTAAGGATAAAATGGAAAAAGATAATTAATTTTATCTTGAACTTCTAAAATGACAAATAAAATGACAATTGTTACTAAATTATTTATATCTCAAGTCATTTTTTTACCCTTTTAAAACTAAACAAGTTGAATTATGACTCATTTTATGTATCACGTTTTAAGCCATCGAGTTCACTCAAATTGTCCCGTTTGCCACTGCAATTTGTTACCTTAACAACAATGATCTCACCCTTTCTCGTATTTGAGTATTCATTGCTAAAATCGAGTTAAGCATCTATTCTACTGAAGTACCTGTTCCAGGTCCAAGGTAACACTACGATGATGTTTGATTGTGAGTCTAAAAGTTTAAAATAAATGAGTTATATATTAAATTATTGTTAATAGTCAAAGAAAGTAGAAATGTAATTTATATTAATGGATTTAAATTACTCGTGGGTATGATGAAAGTTTCTAAAACTTAGAAAGAAGCCACTTTGTTGTTCTTTTTACACGTCTCTTGAGTTTCATCTATACTTATGAGCGGTGTTTTAAAAGGTGGGAGCGTGAGACGAGACATTTTATATAACATGGGGTGAGGTGTAAGCCTCGAGATACACGGCGTAAGTCTCATGGATCTACGAGACATATATCTCATGTACTTCAATTTAATAATTTTAATACTAAAAAATATATAAAAGTAATAATTTTTCAATAATTCTGCAACTAAATTTAAATAAATCATCAATAATATAGAAAATAATATTATAATTATTATTTGAGAAATGTAACAACATAAAAAATAATAATAGCTGAAATAATCTTTAAAATGAAATCATCATTCATCTCCATATTTACTAATCATTCCTACCCTCAACTAATATTTGCCCTGATTATTGTTTATGTATTTCAAAAGAGAAAGATAAAAAGTGTAAGAGCAATGATAAAAATGAATAAAGTTGTTTGAGAAATATAATGTTATAAAATCTCTATCTTATCAATTTCAGGCATGATGATTTAAGAAATTACTTATGGTAGTGCCATTTCTATGAGAGTTACTTTATTTATCAATATATTCTTAAAAAAAATATGAAAATATGATAGCATAAAGTATAAATATTATTACACCAATAAAAAATAAGATTTATAGCAAAAATACCTTTAAAAATAAAAAAAAATCAAAATTAACACCCAGGACTTACATTTTTGCACCTGGAACTTACACTTTTACACCCTGGACTATGCCCCAAATTATAAGGCGTACGCCCTATAAATCCACGTCTTTATTTACGCCCCGAAGTATTTTTGATGTGTCCCGCCCTGAGACTAGCCTCGAAAACGCCTTTGAAAATACTGCTCATGAGTAAATATTTGAATCTACTCGTGTTTCAGCATTTTCTTTTAAATTTCTTCTAAAAAGAATGATGACTTTTTAAATTTGAAAAGTAATTTAACTTAAATATTTGATTTTACCATTAATGACAATTTTTTCTATAAACATACAAATGAAATAGCACGCTAAAAATCACAATTTTTTTTTTTATAATCACACAAATATTATAACACGCTACTTAAGATTATAAATTTAAAAAGACAAAATAAATAGACAGACATTCAAACTTGTTATCAACTGTCAGTTTAATTTATTGATCTTCTAAACACCTTGAGTTGGTCTAACTGGACTTCATAAACCCATCAATCCAGTAAGCCTCGCTCGTGAAACACAAACGTTATTGACCTTCGATTTAATAGGTAGTGGGCCCTTTAACTCTTTATAGACCGGGAGAAAAGTTCTGAGACATCTTATCTTACTTTCAGAGAAATTATGAAAGTAATTTACAATAACTTTTGTCGATTTTTATTTCACAACTTGCGTAACTTCAAAAGTTAACATACGACCATTACGCGATTCAAATACCTCATAATATATCCTTCTTCGCTATTAAGCACTCTTAATCTCACCCCAAAAGTACAGATTAATTTAAATATTCTGAATGGACGGGATATTACATTTCGACTCGCAGTTTAAAATATATATTTAACATTAATTTCAATTTTTAAACTATACATTTAGAAATCATGTAAAATTTATTGTAAATCAAATATTTTATACTTAAAAATATCAAAATGTTTTTGAAAAACTTGTATGTCAAAGAAAAATGTTGATTTAATGAAATAAATATTATTGTTCTTTTAAGTATGGAAAGAATAATAAAACTACTTGGAGAGTAAACGAAAAAAAAATGTCTTTTTTTTAACAAAAAATAAATTATATATGTAATATAAAATTTAAAATATATAAAAGTACAACTTGATAATTGATAACAAGAATATGAAGTAACTGTAATTTTTTTTTTTTTGATAAATAACAAATATTATTACTAAAGAGCCATATAAATACGAAAAAAAGAAAGAGGAGCAAGCTCTGGACAGCCCCAGGCTCACTATGCAACAGCAACCAAACATCCTAACTCAATCTAGCTATAGATAGTAGTCTAAATAGTTTAATACACTAGCTAACTTTGTCTTCATGCTTCCTCTAATGTGAATTTCCTGGATGTATGATTATTTTTATCATTTAAATATATGATTAAGATATCACTAAAAGAAAATGAGTTGCTATACGTTAGTATTAAATACTTTCTTTATTTCAATTTATTTGACATATTTTAACTTGACACAAAGTTAAAAAAAAATAAAGAAGACTTTTGAATTTTGTGGTTAAAAATTAACGATATGTCAAATGTATTAAAATATTATTTCATCTTGTGGTCTTAAACTGGAAAGTTAAAATTGAAGAATTATTAAAAAAAGAAAGAGGCAATCTTTTTGAAACGTATTAAAAAAGAAAATAAGCCAAACAAATTAAAACGGAGAGAGTATGTTATTTTATAATTAGAAATTAATGAATTATTGATAAATATACATATTTATGGTAGAGATATTTTTGTATTGAAAAATAGTTTTTTTTTGTTCAAGAAGCAGAAATTTTTAGCTTCTTCTCAACTGCAGAAAAATTATTTTTGCTACTACTTTAAATTTTTTTAAAAAGTTTTTTTCCCCGAAAAAGTGTTTTAGCCTCCAAATAAATTGACCAAACAGACTCTAAGTATCAAACTAACAGTTGGGGCCAAGTTTAAGTGTTTGTTTACGTATTTTACCATTTAAAAAAGAGGAATGAAAGAAGGTAATGTAATTTTCTTGAACAACTTGACTCGTTCCTTTCAAGCCAAACTTTAAAAATTCTCGATTTTTGGTCTACCATTTAAGTGATGCTCACCCTGCATAAAAATTTGCAAATTTAACCACTTCAAAACAATTTCAGACGCATGGTGTTTGAAATTTCATATGACTAAAGTTCAACCATTTTAATTCTACTTGAATTTTTGCCATACATGATTGAACTCAATCATTTCTGCCTGAATATCAGACAAAAAACATCACATATACTCCCTCCATTTCAAAATAAATGAATTTTTGAGGTGTGATGGTGCACATAACGTCATTGTATATGTCAGGTGGATAAAGATTTTACGGTCAACTCCACCTAGAAGTATTTGTATATAAAATATTTGGTCTAGTCAGTTTCCAAGTGTGTTTCACTGACCATTCAGTGATAGTTCAAATAATTTAAATATTTTTTTGACTCTTTTAACTCAATATAATAACAATCGACTTACTACTTCTCAAGATCAATTCTCCATGGTTATAAGTCGAGACAATTCCTCAAATGGTTATTAAACTTGTAGAAATATCCCATTAAATTAACTGTTAATTTTTTTTGGACAATATGGTCATTGAGCTTGTAGAATTATCCCACTAAAGTAACTTTTGAATTTTTTTGAAAAATATAATCATGAAACCATGCACATATTTCCAACAAGGTGAAAACTAACGGCAAAGTTAATTTTTTAATCAAATTATATACATATATCTTTTTAAAATTTATTTTTTGATCTTACACCCATTAATTCATTATATATAATTCATTTGACCCATTTCAAATGCTGATGTAATAAAATAAATTATATTCATATAATTAAAACGAAATAGAGGGCAATTTTTCGTTAAAAAACTAATACATGTATCTTTTATTTTTAATGGAAGCTTATACATTTTTCATTTTGTTTGCTTTTTTATTTAAAATTCAATCTAATAATAGATTTTCTTGTATTTCAAAGGTGCAAAGATAGATACTAGTAATTATGCATTTTTGATGTTATTTTTAGCTAATTTTTATTTTTTATTAAGAGAAACTTCTTAAATACCATATCTTTTTAATTGTAAATTTGAGATTAATGTGTAGACAAAAAAAATAAAAGAAGATGGTACTGATTTTGCTCTAGTTACATGAATATAATTTATTTTATTAAAAACACATTTAAAATAAGCCAAATAAATTTTATATAATTGATTAATGGATATTAGGTCCAAAAATGAAACCTATTTTTTTTTCGTATAAACTTTCGTTAAAAATTTAACTTTTTCGTTGATTTTCACCTTGTTGAAAATATGTGCATAGTTTGATGATCATATTGTCCAAAAAATACAAAAAATATTTTAGTAGATATCTCTACAAATTCAGCGATTATATTATCCAAAAAATTTAAAAATTACTTAAATAAAATAATTCTACAAGTTGAATGACCATTTGAGGAATTGACTGGGTAATCTTTTTCTCCGTATCAACATTTAATGAGACACGTTACTATGTTCCCCAAATTTTCTCTCGAAGTCACAGATGTTAATTTTTTCTACGTATCCTGCTCATCAGACTCAATATTGAATGGAGCAGGAGTACTATTTTTCTAATTTTGTGGTCTCTCCCCAAATTAGTTTTAAAATGGGCACGTTAACATATTCAATCTTGGGGTCCACAAATCCAATTTTGGCCTTCCTCTTCCTCTCTCTCCAGTGGATTCGCCGGAAACGGTATTGGATCGTCATCTCCACCTGACACCAAAATGTCAGTCACCGTTGCAGTGCCGGAAAACTCTGTCCAACAAGACAACCATGATGCCCAACCCTTGCTTCATTCTAAAAATCGTAAGTTAACGCACACATAACAACCGATATATCTGTATTACCCAAATGTATAGTGTTACGGTTATAAATTCCAATTTTCAACTTCATTATTTGATAAATGGCAAATCAAATTGTCTGTTTGTTAAAATACGGGTACCTAATCAATACGGTTAATCCATATTATTCATGCTGTATAAATTCTAAGCATTTACTGCACTTCAAGTAGTTGGAACTTCAAATTGACTTATCTGCATAACATATTTGTGCTTTTAATATTCAAGGAACAAATTATTACTTCAAATTAAATTGTCTGCACAACATTTTTGTTCTTTTAATATAGAATCAAGTCTCTTATACGCCGAGAGACTTCTAGAAGCTTTTCTATGGGTCTTTGAATATATCAAACTAAGGACACACATGTGAATCTTTAATAAGCAGAGGAAAGATCTGTGTTGAAGGTGCAGAGTGATACCTGGCAGAACTGTATTAAGTCTTTCATAGTGCTCATATTTGGAGGGAAAGTGGATATAAAGGATTTCAACTAGTTTGGATTAGGGCTTAGTTGATTGATTGATTGGTCCCATTTTTAGGGAATTGGATTTTTGTTTTTATTTTTGATAACTGAGAAATTCCAGAGGACCAATGTGGAGCACATTTTGGAACTCGATGGATAATGATCCCACCCCTATACCTTTCTCTCCACCTAAATACCAGGCTTTTTGTCTGCAGCAGGGTTTGAATATTTGTGTCGGGGTTGGTACTTCAAAATGTACAAATTTCTTAAACCCGCATGTGCTCTTAAGCTGAAAGAGCTTTTTCTATCTTACACTGGAAGTCACATAAGCTGGCATAGGTTCTAACGTTTATGACATTTCCCTATCTAATCAATCTGCAGGAACGGGGGATATCCTGACAACCACTAGCAACGAAGATTCTAATTTATCTGATATAACTGGCTCTCATGAGGACAGAAATTCTATTAGCTCAGCCAGATGCTTCGGGGTGGAACTATCCCCAGATAACATTGCAGTTGCTATGGTATATTTTGCTCAAGGGGTCTTAGGCCTTGCAGATCTTGCTGTTAGCTTTTATTTGAAAGATGACCTACACCTAGACCCTGCAGAGGTATGCCATCTTCTCGGGGAACACTTCTTCACATTGTTGGTTGAACTTCCACAAACTTTTATTTTTTTCGAAAGTGCTTATTTGAGTTGGCAAACTTATTATTTTTCCCTGAAGTTTTACATGGATTCTGAATCTATGATACATTAAGAGTCAGTTGCTTGTACTACAGGTTTATTTAAATGAAAATCGTCACTTTCCAATGGTTCATCTCATAAGTTTGGTCATTTTCCTCCTTTTTCGTCGTGTCTCTCTTTATGTAACTAGCTTGGGTTGAGGTATAGCTTTTGTTATTTATTATTCTACAACTAGATTTCATATTTTTCTAAGTTCAAGAATTACAGTGTTGCTCTTAGAAACTATTTCTATATTAGTTTCTGTCTCCTTTTTGCCAATTACATCATTCATCACAGAAAGTTATATAAATGTAAACGTACTTATGCATTTATGTTTGTGTACACACGCTATCCTCCCCTTCTTTAGAAGTGTAATATGTATGAGGTGTTGTTTCTAATGGTATACTATACTTATGGTCATTTAACATTTTCTTATCTATTTCTTCTCAAATCACTAAATAGATTTGATTGGACAATATGTATCAACCTGTGGGCATTGTATTTATCCTCATCTAGGGGTTGAAACCATGAAACTAGGATATCATTTTCTGAAATTGATTCATAGTTTTCTGTAAAGATTTTGAGTATGATATTTCTAATTTACCAATCTTTGCCTCAGCATTTCTGTCTTCAGTTGATAAAGGGCATTTAAAATGGAAACTGTTTGATGTGGTGTCAATTTTATTTTCTGTCAGTGGCACCCTCTTCTTTGGATTGAGTACAATGACTGATACATTATTTGTGGCTAACTAGACAGCTGTGATATCTGGTTTCTCATCATTGCCATGGCTTGTAAAGCCGTTATATGGATTCATCAGGTCAGATTCAGTTCACATTCATCCTTATTCATCTAACTAGTTATTTCTAGTAACTAATCTGTCATGACATTGGTTTTGCTTTTATAGTGACTCCTTTCCACTCTTTGGATACCGGAGAAGGCCATACTTGGTACTATCAGGACTTCTTGGAGCACTCTCATGGTTTTTGATGGCCACCTTTGTAGACAGCAAGTATGGTGCTGCTTTCTGCATACTTATTGGTTCTCTTTCTGTTGCTTTCTCAGATGTCGTAAGTTCCTTTTGTTTCTAGTTGGTTTCAGTTATTTGACTTGTGGTGTTAGGTTTGTTACCCAATCACAATAATGCAAGCATGTGTGCTACATTGTTTATCTAAACTGTTTTTGACTTGATCAAGAGGTTGACAACAATCCTTTTGGGTTTGGACCTTCAAAATTGGTGGACACGCTAAGAGACTGTGAACTGGAAACCAGCTTATTAACAGCTCCGTGCTGTAAAATTAATTCTCTTTGTCCTGCATCTATTCCAACGCATTATATTCACAAGTTCTTGCTAGTTACACCTTAGCTTGACTGGGATTGAAGTGACTGTAAAAGCCTTTTGAAATTTTGAAGGAAGCCTATCAGATGGATCCTTGGAAAAAGGGCCAGAGATAAGGTCTGAGACTCTGTGACATGATCTGAAGTTAAAGACTAGCAAACAGATGTGTCGATATAAAAAGATAAATATGTTAAGTTTTCAGAAACTCAGTTTTCAATTATATGACCACCTCATTAAAAGCTTTGTCTATTAGAGGAGATAATACATGATTACCCCCAGAACTTGTATCTTATTTTCAAGAATACACTTTAACTTTGCGGGAGTCCTATTACCCCTCGAACTGATTCGGAGTGGAATTAACAACCCCTTTTACACCTATGTGGCATGGGTGTGTGATTCTTTAAGCCTTGTTAGACAGAGGTAACTATTTATACCAAATGACTTCTCAACCCTAACAAGTTATCTGTTCCACTTTTACTGCTGACTTTGGACTATTGATGAATCAAGCAAAATTTGGATCTCTTAAGATTATGTGAGGATTTTTGTCGCTGAAATGTTATTGGCATCTGTTAACATGAACTCCTTCCTCTGAGAAACATGGTAATTCTTCATTGTTGAATGATGAGTATTTACATCATAACCATAAGAATGTAGGAAGGCTATGATGCTGCCGCTTCTTGTATTCTAGAAAAAAATGCATAACAGCGTAGCTTAGAATGAGCTTTTATCATATTGAAATGGAATAACTCACCACCGGCACCATGAATTCTCAATGCGAGATATGGAAGTATATAAGGTGGATAAACTATTTAATGTTTCTGTGTTATATTATCAATAACTTGAGATTAACTGGTGTCACAACCTATTGCGCTACTCATTGCAGACACCCAGCTCCTTCATCATCATTCATGTTTGTTTTGAAATCTTGGCAATAATACATACTGGGGTCTGGGGGGGGGGGGATTCTTGAGCTTGAATTTTAGTTGTTACACATATTACCAACTCTATTTGCAATGGAATGAAGTTTATCTTTTGTTTTGCTTGTAGTGTTCCTCTAGTTGTTCTCCAGCCAGGATCTTCTTTTGTTCTCCTATTTATCCAGGATATAAAATTGAGGTATGATGTAGGTTGTGGATTCCATGGTCGTTGAGCGGGCACGTGGTGAGTCCCAAAGCATGTCAGGATCTCTTCAGTCACTTTGCTGGGGTTCTTCAGCATGTGGTGGAATTGTCAGTTCTTACTTTAGTGGATCCCTTGTGAGTGTTTATGGTGTGAGGTATGACATTTTTTCAGTCTGTTGAGATTTTGTAGCCTGTGTTGGTCTGAGCAATGTTAATGTTCAGTTGGTTAATTATCTTTGGTTCCTCCAGGTCAGTTTTTGGTGTAACAACATTACTTCCACTGATAACATCTGCAGTATCTCTACTTGTGAAAGAGGAGCCTGTACATGGCCCAACAAGGGGTCTCTCTTTAGGCAATGGCTTCTTTGAGAGTTCAAAAAGTAGCATTATCCAGTTATGGGGAGCTGTTAAGCAGCCTAATGTTTTTCTTCCCACGCTATTTATTTTCCTATTTCAGGCAACACCACAGTCAGGTTCTGCTACGTTTTTCTTCATGTATGCTCAATTTCAGGTCTCTTGTTCAGATTATTATTAAATGCAAGATGCAAGTTTTTTAACTGAAATTTGTTGATGGTAGGACCAATAAACTTGGTTTCACTGCAGAATTCTTAGGCCGCCTTAAGCTTGTTACTTCAGTTGCATCACTTATTGGTGTTGCGCTTTACAATGGTTTCTTAAAGAAAGTTCCTTTAAGGAAAATCTTCCTTGTGACAACTATTATTGGTTCAGCTCTTGGGATGACACAGGTATTTGTCCCAAAATCTTCTGTTTTATTGTGTCTTCCCTTTTGGTCCTTTCTGGCGGTTTAGATTGACTTATTGTGTAATCGATGTGTTAATAGGTTCTGCTGGTAACCGGATTGAACCGGAAGTTTGGCATTAGCGATGAGTGGTTTTCAATTGGGGATTCCTTTATCCTAGCTATTCTTGGTCAGGTAATCTTCTGTCTTATAGTTAGTTCTGTCTTTTACTGGCCTAGCTTTGGATTGCTTCTCAAATCAGTTTACAATCTCTAGTCTGTGATTTCCCTTAATATACACAGAATGAACATTCTAAATCTTGAACTCACTTTGTAATCCAAATTTATGTAGTTAATCACTGAATAAAAGAAGTGCATTGAAAAAACATAGAGAAATTGACAGGATATAACAGTCAACATGGAACTGAAAAGAAACTCATTAAAATTAGCTAAAGAGGGTAATTGGCTGATAAAAAGTAAGATTGTGATTGAGTCGTTCTTCTTTCTATGGAAAGATCAAAGTAAGAGACTTTAAAGCAGTTTTGGAATTTTTCAAGTCTATAGATTGCGAGAACTCTACTCAGCAATAGATTCCAGTTAAGAACTATTGGACTGGAATCCAGCTATAGATTCCAGTTAAGAACTATAGCACTGAGCTGAAAAAATAATTAATTTATGAATAAAAGTGTTACACAGAAAGACATAGGGACTTAGCCATTACTTTTGATCCAGGTGTTTTGTGACACAACTAGGTGCGATAAGATTAGGAATGAGGTCATTCGAGATAAGGTGGGAGTGGCCTCCGCGGTGGATAAGATGAAGGAAGCGAGATTGAGATGGTTTGGACATGTGAAGAGGCAAGGTGCAGATGCTCCAGTGAGGAGGTGAGAGGTGTTGGATATAGTAGGTATGAGGAGAGGTAGAGTGTTAGGATCTTTGGAGAAGGATCGAGTCACAGGACGATGAACGGAAAAGTCTAAATCAATTGACTTCGACTTTCCCTTGCTTTGTTCGAATTCCTAGATCGACCTATTTTGTATGTAACTTCAGCTCGTTAAAGGGAGGCTGAAACCTTAGAGTTCAATGGAAGAGAGAACTCCGATCTCTTGTTTCTTTTGCTGAAAATATGTGTACGTTTTATTCCCCAGATCTCCCTTTAATTGTTTATAGCAAATAAGGAGTCTAATTCATATAAAACTAGGAAACATAAAACCCTATTCTAGACTAATAACATAACTAACATAAATCCTATTCTAGAATAATAAATAAAGCTAATTATAATATAATTAATTCCTTCACAAACGTGTCCACAACATTACCCTCCTCACGTTGAAAGAGCTTGTCCTCAAGCTCGAATCTCAGGGCAGTCATCCAGAACTTCTGGAATAGTGTCAACTGAATCATCCAATTCTAGCCAGAAAAGTCGTTTGTACTGGTGAGTGGCAGAATAATGTTCGTCACAATTATAGCATAATCCCTTAGCTCTTCTCTCTGCCATTTCTGCACGAGTTAATCGCTTGACAAAAGGGGTTTAGTTGCTGGATTGGGTATTAGCCGAGGTAAATGAGCCGACTAAACTAGTTGTTGATTTTGTTGAGTTTGTTGTGCTGCCAAGACTTGTTTGAGACTGCTGCCATGCCTCCTCGCAAATATTACTTACTTTTTGCAGTTTTTGTTTTTGTTCTAAAGCCCTAGATACACTCATGGCCGCCGATAAGTCAGGTGGTTTGAGCAACTGCACATCCATTCTAATTGAATCATCTAACCCTGCCATAAATATTCCTACGTGCAAGTGTTCTGGAATAAGCTCATCAGCCCTAGCCAACTTTTCTTGAAACTGACGTTGATAAATTTCAACTGTACCAGTTTGCCGAAGCGTGACTAATTCGCCCATCGGGTTGCCACTTTCAGGAGGTCCAAATCGTTGGAAACAACGTTTCTGAAATTCTTCCCAACTCATTGGGCCTTTTGCTCGTTTAAGCTGATAATACCATAAATTGTGCTTCTCCCAACATGTGAAACCCAGCCACTCCAACCTTTTCCGCTTTCGTTGTATGTTGATTTTCAAAAAATTGTTCACAACGATGTGCCCAAATTAAGGGATCGTTGGTGCCATCATAAGTAGGAAAATCCATCTTAGCATACCTTCGTACTGTCGAATGGGAATTATCACTTGTTGGATGATTCTGATCGGGCAGTTGAATAGGCAGTTTATTGCTTTTAGTAGTAGGATTTGTTGATCTGCCGGTCATCGGGGCGCTACTCGACTCAGTTCCGTGGGTTGCTGATTTTGTGGAGTCAATTCCCAAGTTGGACAATTGTTCTTGGATGACTTGAACAATTCTTTCGCTGAGGCGTTGTTCCATCGCAACAATTTTAGAGTCCATTAGTGTTACTATAATTGCACGTTCTTCCTTGAATCTCGAATTGATATCATCGCCCATTGTGTTAGGCTCTGATACCAAATTGTTAGGATCTTTGAAGAAGGATCAAGTCACAGGACGATGAACGGAAAAGTCTAAATCAATTGACTTCGACTTTCCCTTGCCTTTGTTCGAATTCCTAGATCGACCTATTGGGAAAGTCGAAATCAATTGATTTATACTTTCCCTTGCCTTTGTTCGAATTCCTAGATCGACCTATTTTGTATGTAACTTCAGCTCGTTAAAGGGAGGCTGAAACCTTAGAGTTCAATGGAAGAGAGAACTCCGATCTCTTGTTTCTTTTGCTGAAATATGCGTACGTTTTATTCCCAGATCTCCCTTTAAATAGGAGTTGTTTACAGCAAATAAGGAGTCTAATTCTTATAAAACTAGGAAACATAAAACCCTATTCTAGACTAATAACATAACTAACATAAATCCTATTCTAGAATAATAAATAAAGCTAATAATAATATAATTAATTCCTCCACAAACGTGTCCACAACATAGAGGTAGGTCGAAGAAGTATTGGGGAGAGGTGATTAGATAGGACATGGCGTAACTCCAGGTTATCGAGGACATGACCTTAGATAGGAGGGTGTGGAGGACGCGTATTAAGGTAGAAGGATAGTAGGGTAGGAGTGTGGTCGTGCTTTTTGAAGGGCTAAGCTTGTAGGTGTTTGTCGTTGTACTAGCCGTAGTATTGTAGTCCTTGCTTGTGATATCTAGCATAGTTTATTGTTTATTGTGTTTTGATTATCGCATTATTTTATTGTTATTGTTTCTTTCTTGTAGACTTTGCATTATTTTCCTTGTTAGTTGCTATGTTTTCTCCACCGTTTCTTTCTCCTTTGTACTTGGAATTGCTACACTTGAGCTGAGGGTCTATCGAAAATAGCCTATCTACCTCCCACGAGGTAGTGGTAAGGTCTGCGTACACTTTACCCTCCCCAAACCTCGCTTGTGGGATTTCACTAGGTATGGTGTTGTTGTTGTTGTTTATTATTTTATTTGGACGCTTACATTAATTAAGAATCGAGTCTATATTCACAGTATTGAGTAAATTAATTAGTAGTCTTACCTTAATTAAGAGGCTACATAGGTTAGGTAGACTGTTAGTTAAATGTTGAAGGATACGCCTATGCACACTTGTTGGTGCTTGAAATGTTACCTAAAAGTTCTAACTTTGAAAGATCCTTAAGATCACCACATGGCTGTCCTATGAAATTTACTCCTTTTTACTGTAATGCCAACTTTTGGAAAGTAATTCTGAAGGTATACAACAACAACAACAACAATAACAACATACCCAATGAAATCCCACAAGTGAGAATTCTACAGGTCTACGAAGGAAGAAAAAGAGGGAAATCAGATTAATCAGTAGGTTTTGATTCTTTTGAGAGTACAGAATAGTGGTATTCTGGTAAATTTTTCAGGATATATAGTCTAACTTAATACTTTTTTCAGGCTTTCTTCATGCCTGTTCTTGTATTAGCTGCAAGAATATGTCCACTGGGAATGGAGGCAACTTTCTTTGCAACCCTTATGTCCATAGCCAATGGGGGAAGTACCCTTGGGGGACTAATTGGTGCAGGTCTAACTCACATCCTTGGTGTCACCAAGGACAAATTTGGTAACTTGGCTCTCCTATTAATTATCTGCAATCTCAGCTCCTTGCTGCCTTTACCACTACTTGGCCTTCTTCCTCGAGATGAACCTGATTCAGAGGAGAATACTGATATTGAGATGACGCCGTTGCATATAACATGATGGCTTGAAATTGCTAATGTGGCCTCAGACATGGTTGATCGTTTTAACTGCAGCTTTTCGAGATAACAGTGGGAGAGATTTTTCGCAGTAGGAGAGAATTCACTCATGTAATTAGTTACGATCTCAAGACATCACCTGACACAAAAATTGTAGGGATTAGTAATATTTACCAGTACTAGTTTTTAAGCTAACACACACACACACATATGCTGTGTGACACAGTAGTCCTTTCATATTTGTTTTTTCTTCAATTCTTCCAATAAAAATAAGTAATTATTTGGTAAATGGATCAATATGGTTTTGAACGCGGAATCGATGTCAGGTTAATAATATCTTTTTTCCGAAAATTGCGCATTTTCTTGGACATAAAAAAGCAAGAATCTATTGAAAAACTTCTTCAAAGAAATAAGGTATTAATTAGCCGAATTGTATTCAAAACAGAGTTCTCAAAACATGAAGTTTGCATTTCGGTTTCCTTTCCTTTTGCTGGTTCACATATTAGAGGTTTGAAGCGGGCCGGGAGGAACGAATCGGGTTAAAAATAGGAAATAGTGCCAAGCTGGACGGGACAAGGGGCACGCTCGCATCCATAGGAGCTCGCTCCACGAGGTCAAAGAGTAGGCTCAACGATTAGCCTCCATTCAAATTATGTTAAGGGTTCTTTCGCATTTGTTAGATCTAAAACGAAGAAAAGCCCCTATCTCATATTTCATTCCCACTGCCATATGATCCACCGATTTAGTTTCTTCTCGCCTTTAAATGGGAGGGAGAGGGAGGGTAGGAGCATTCAGTGAAAGTAGTGAACTAAACTTGCTTCTAGATAAATGTGTGGGACAAAGGGCTCATGATACCTACTGTCCACCCTAGCTCTCTCCTTTGTTTTGAGAATCGAGTGAACGAAAAGTGGACTCGCGGCCTCAATTGGCAAAATCAGGGTTGTTGCCCCATTATGAAGACAACAATATGCTATTGTTATTAATTTACTTCACTCAAGATGGGCCTTCTTAACACAACTTTTGCCTATTACTATTATTTTGTTGTGCACTTGTGCCACCGCCAATAAAGTTAGTTGCTCCTACTCTTCCTCCTTCACCTCTAGAATAGGATTCTTCTTGGTCTTTTTTATATAATATTCTCGGCTGTCTCCAATCTGATAAAAAATATTTTATGTTTAATTGAAAGCCAGTTTCGTGCTCTCTATTCCCTTTTTTTTGGGGATATCCATGAACCACTTTTTAGTATATTTGTTTTAGAAAATTGACACGAAGTAAATAATTAAGCAGGAAATTACTAGAAAACAAGTAAGAACTAACTTAGTGCCGTTGGTGAAGAAAACTAGCCCAAATAGTAGGCACGACACTTGATCATTAATTAATGGATAAATTACCTAAAGAACTAAACACCCCTATCATATCTACTATTTCTCCCATCAGTTTATTTTAATTACTCAATATACCACATCTTATTAGAAACCCCCTTCTTTATATCAGATACATCATCAAAGCAGATCCCTTATTTAATGGAATAAAATCCCAAATTCAAATCTCCCAAATCATAGTTAATCTATCTCTCCCTCTTCCTTTTCTTCTCTTCTCCCTCTGCTAAAAATAAAACCACTCCTCCTTCACCACCGCAGCCCCATTGAAAATTCCAAAGTTCCTCTCACTAGTTCCTTCTTGTTTCTTGTTTTCGTTGAATAAGGCAAACACAAAAATATCAATGCAATCTTTTGGGCTCATGGGGGTACCTTTATTTGACTGAGCACGTTTAATTGAGTATTTTATTTGACTGAGAACGTTCCATTTCTTTTGGGCAATGGAAGTCATAATAGGAAGGAGGGTGGTGGCAAATGTGGAAGATGAAGGTGGAAAAGAATAAGCAAGAACAACCATGCTATGTGGCGTGAACACTTTGATTTTGCGGTGGCGGATATCGTAGGGTGGCAAGAAGGAGGGTGAATGTACTTGTGTACCCATGTATCATAATCAACTAATTCATATTGAATATAAAATTTAGTGTTTGTTCATGTACATACGAATGTATCTCTGTTAGATTTGTGTTTCTTCTTCTTTTTATTCTTCTTCTTCTTTCTTTAAGCATGTATATATGCACATATACATGTATCAAAAGTTCCAATGGGGCAATTTGATACTAGATACATGTATTTTAGATATTTATATTGAATACATCAAATTAATACTTGATACATTAGATTAAGTTGATTATGGATACATGCATTTTTCGATATAATATATAAAATTGGTACTGGATACATCAATTTATTATTATATTGGATACATCAAATTAATACCGAATTTACTGTATTTAGGATATAATGTATGAAATTGGTACTGGATACATCAAAGTAATACTAGATACATATAAACATATAAACATATATATGAGATTAATATTAGATACATACAAATAAATACATGAAATTTATACTAGATACATATAAACATATACATGAAATTAATAATTGATACATATTAAAATATACATAAAACCAATACTATATATATATAAAATGATACATTAGATGAAAAATAATCAAATTACACAATCAAGATATACATATTCCGTCTTATATTAATAAAATTAATGAATTTATTATTTTTAAAAATTAAAAAAAAATAATTGAACATATATACATGCCTTTATTTCTGCCTTATATTAAGGGATTTGATTAATTAAAATTTTCATAATTAGTTGTCCATGTATCTGAGATACATACAATCAGCTTGAAATATGCATGTATCTGAAGTATGAAAAGTGGTAAAAAAATGTAATTAGGTAAACTAGTATCTTAAAAAGTAATGGGGTTCTAAAAATGTGGGTTTTATGAAAGTTACCCTTAATTAATGGCATAATACATAAATGTGCCCTTTAACTTGGTCTCACCTCACATTTATGCCCTCCAACTTTAGATGTGCACAAGTAGACACTTAAACTTGTATAAAGTTGGACAAGTAAACACATGCATCATACGTGGCGTCCTATATATGTAGAAATTCGCATCCCTACGTGGCGTCCTACGTGTATTATGCCATGTAGGACCCGTGTGTCTACTTGTTCAACTTTATACAAGTTTAAGTGTCTATTTGTGCACATCTAAAGTTGTAGGGCATAAATGTAAATTAACGCTAAGTTAACGGACATGTGTATGTATTATCCCTTAATTAATGCACCAATTTTCGGAGGTTTGTTGAATGTTTGTTACATATTGTGTTTTGGTAACCATGAAATGACCATTGTATTGGAGTGCAATTTTCGATTTTTTTCAAAAGGGCTTTTCGCCAGGGTAGTCACTGAAAATTATAAATAAAAAGAAAGAAAATTAGGTTGAAAATCCAAATAAATATTTTTCAGAATTTATTACTTTTCAATGGCCAATCTATCAAGAAAATTATAATATTAAATGCTTAAAAATATTTAGTTTGTGGAGAAGATATATTATATTTTAATATTTTTACAGAAATGATCATTGAAACACCATTAGTAGTAAAGTTAGTACTGACAGATGTACATCGAAAATTTCCAACTCCCATGACCAACTCACTCATACGAACAAAAGTCGAATAAATTGTTGGCAAATCTAACGTCTTGTAGAAAATGTGGATGCTTTCTTATTTCTGATCAGCTAATTTCTCCTATAAATGTTTTTTCAGAAATTCCAGCATGCAGTGTTTGTTTTTGGACAATTAATTAATTCGATTGCCAAATCATACTCTACCTTGTTTAGTACTCCCCAAAAGCTATCACATGGAATGTTGCAAAGTTGGAAGTTGGAACAGTGTTTTAGACACTCCAATCATTGAACCAACTTCACATTATATACACCAAAAACTTCTTAATCTAGTGGAGAGAAAAGTATAGCTAATTCTAAAAAAGCCCTTCAATAAATAATCCAAAGAGCGTACGTAACAGTTCTAATCAATAATGTACGACCCTTTACCTAACAATTTCAAGATTCTCATCATTTGACAATATTTAGACCTCACTAATCTGATAATTAAAGACCCTACTTATACAAAATATAAGTATTTTATATTTCCTCCTTCTCAAATTATCCGTCATTATTTCTAAAAATAGTTATCTAAATTATTTGTTATTTTAGAAGTTTAAAACAAAATTAACTATGTTTTCCCTATTTTATCTTAAGTAGTGATTATTCTTGAAGACTACAAATACTTCAATCGAGTAAATATTTAATGGAAAAGGGTAAACAATGTCCTAAACTATACAAAATTGAACAAATATTAAGATGGAAGGGTCAAAATGAATAGAGATCATATAATATATAGTATAAAATATAAGAGTAACTCTCTGTTAATTAATTATTTTTAAAGGGCGTGAAAAAGAAAAACATGATTGATAGTTTGAGACGGAGGGAGTATATATTTCATCCTCCATTCATGTAGCTTTTGACTAGCCATTATTGATATATAAGTGGAATGATTAGTAATATTATTAGCAGATGTGAATTAAAGAACAATATTATAATATTATAATGGATCGATGAGGGAATAATTATGCGCACCATGATAACCATAGGATCATGAGTGGAGCCATCTTAGGTGAAGGGTGGTCCGGTGTGCAATTGATAAGAAAATGATTGAAAAGAATACAATGCATAGACAATACCTGCATTAATCGAATCATATGAAATATTTGTCTCTCGGCCTTTATATAAAATTTGTATTGAGTTAATTAATAGCTAATTATATATTATTTTACATCAGTGAAGATTTGTGTTTAAGAAATTTAATCGACTGTCCTTTCAAAATTTGTGACATCTCAAGATGGAGAATATAATTGAATAATTTACTCAAACTTCAGTAGAAGATGCGTGCTGAGAATTTAGTCAAAAATTCCCTTATTCATACTATTATAAATTAATGAGGAATAGATAAGAAGTAACACTGAATTTAGAGCTAAATCCCATACATGGTATACAAATATAATAAACCCTCATTATGTTCTCCTAAGGGGGAAAAAAACAATGCCATACGAGACAAGCATGATATGTTTACCGAAAAAAGGGTACATTCGAACTTGTTACGAGCGCTCAAAGACACACATGTCGATTTAATCCGTTGATTAGTGTATTAACAGTTAAATATATTTGCATATAAACTTAATAAAGATAGTAATGAAGAAAAAATAAATCGACAATGAAATAGTAGAGCTTAATTGTTTGATGTTAGGGTTGGATCCGAAGATGAAGGAATACAACCGGTCTCAAATCCGGAGATAATAGGTATGAAAATGCTTGAGAGGTAAGACTTGGTCAAATATAGAAAGTTTGGAGCACAAGAATATTAATATATTGCTTTTTTGTATTTATAGGCAGCAAGAGCAACACAACAGTCAATAAGGAAGCTTCATTCGAGCCCTAAAATACTATGTCCACTAGAAACGCGCCACCTAAAAATATTGTTAAGTGTGTCAGTTAATATTCCTCTGTAACTTGTAAGATCTTGTACAAAATATATCTAATATATTTATCATTTTATCCTATCTTTGGGCCACTAACTCCTTCATTGACTTCGAGCCACGAGTTCATGTGCTGCCTCCGACAACGACTATCCAAAAATTCAGATATCCAGCCAAAGCCAAGCTAATCGACTTTCTCGATCTCGGATGCCATGTGCTTATACCAAGTGCTGCCACATGTATGGATTTTGTTTCCCCAATACATGATATCAAATTGAAGATTAGGATAGTCAATATCCTATTTATTAGTACATTATTCGGCAATCAATGTTAGAATTTAATCTTTGGATGTGATAGATGATTATTTTCAGAGAATTTAATTGTTTTATACCGTTTCAAAAACAAAATGTGTTTGAACAAGAACCCAAAATAACGCACTAAAAACAAAATAATTCATTCTTTTGGCCCAAACATATATAGGTGCAATAAGTTGATCTATCATTTAAAATTCCAGCGCTGAATAATTCATTTATAATAGTGGTTTAAATCTGGAATTTACCAAGGAAAATTTGAGTTCTACGTCTTAACCATGTCGTGATACCTAATTGCTATTGACAAACAAAACCCTAACCAAGTAGGTACAAAATATTCATAGTTAAGAGCGACAAAATACTACTCCCTCTATTTCAACTTATGTGGCGTAGTTTAATTGGGGATAGAACTAAAAAAATTAAAAATTATTTTTTAAAAACTTGTAATAATGTTAAAACATGCCATGAAATACTATCGATAACTAATAAAGATATGCCATTGAAGATAAAATAAAAATTAATTCTTTTGAAATATATGAAAAAAAAAACATTTTTAGATATATAGAATAGACAAGAAAATAAATGTTACTTAAAAATGAAGCGGACCAATAAAAATACGACACGAGATGGCCACACTAGTTTCAGGGGACCTAGCGATTGACCCCTCAAGAGGCTTTGATATGGAGGAAACTGGGGCACTACAAAATTCATGTTGGTGGACTGCCAGACAAGAATTCACATGTTGTTTCAGCCTGGACGATAACTACAACTTCATTATGATTTATGTGGACACAAAGTTATTACTAACAAAAAAGGAATTATTGTACTCATCCGTTGTAACTTATATGGCCTATCTTCCATCAAATAATTATTTTGAAAAATGGCTCAATCTTTCTATAATTTTTTTTATTAATTTAAATTTCATAATTGCAACAACTATAGGGGTATCAAATTATTAAACATATTATGAAAGTTTGAAAAAAGATGGTCGAGATAAGAATAAGGAGGGGTGTGTCTATTTTCAAGAACTAATTCGGATTCATGCTGGGGGCGACATCTAGAGATGACATTCATCTAGTAAGGAGATTGTTGGAGCAGTATAAGAACATGAAGAGATCACTTACACATGGTTTTTTGACCTAGAAAAACGTGTATGATAAAGTCTCTAAAGAGGTCATCTGGAGATGTTTGGAGTCTAAAGGTGTACCTCATATGGTATACAGTAGGGCAATTAAGGATATGTGTGATGGAGCCAAGACCCGGGATTACAACAGTGGAAGGTGACTCAGAGCACTTCCCGATCGTGATGGAATTGCATCAGCGATCAATCCTTAACCCATTCCTATTTGCCTTATTAGTGATGGATAAATTGACATGACATAATTAAGGGAAGATGTCGTGGTGTATGTTATTCAAAGATGATATATTATTGATTGACGAGATGCCCGGTAGAGTTAATGATAGGTTGAAAGTGTGGAGATAGGCCTTAGAATCTAAAAGTTTCAGGTTAAGCAAGACTAAAATAGAGTACCTAGAATGCAAGTTTAGTGACGTAATACATGAGGCAGAGGTGAAAGTGAAGATCGATGTACAAGTCATACCTAAGAGAGAAAGTTTCAAGTATCTTAGGTTCATAATCCAAGGAGACGAGGAGATTGATGATGATGTCACACATCATATTGGAGCAGGGTGGAAATGGAGGCTCGCATCCGAGATATTGTGCGATAAGAATGTGTCGCCAAGGCTTAAATGTAAGTTCTACAGAGTGATGGTTAGACCAACATTGTGTATGAGGCGGAGTGTTGACCATTCAAGAACGCCCATGTTCAAAAAATGATTAATGTAGCAGAGACGTAGATGCTCAGATAGATCTGTGGACATACTAGGAGAGACATGATTAAGAACGAAGTTATATGAGGAAGGTGAGAGTGACCTTCGTAGCGAACAAGATGAGGGAATCGAGACTGAGATGGTTCGGACATGTGAAGAGGAGGTGCACCGATGCGCCAGACGCCAGTAAGGAGGTATGAGGGATTGGTTGTAGCAGGGGTTAGGAGAGGTAGAAGTAGGACGAAAAAAACTGCGAGGAGGTGATTAGACATGAGATGACACGACTTCAACTAACTGAGAATTAGGGTATAAGGTTAGTAGGTAGCTGAGTTTTGTCACATTTTATGTAGGAGAGGCAGGGGGCTGGACTCCTTTCCTCTTCTCCTTATTAATAGTATTATTTAGTAATCGCATAATTTCTTATTCTTCAATGTGTATTACTATTTGTTGCTCAATTTTTTGTCATATTTTTCTTGCAATCCTATTTCGAAAATACTTTTTTTGAGTCAAAGATCTATAGGAAACAATCTGTCTACCCCACAAAAGTAAAGATAAGGTCTATGTACATTCTACCCCTCCTCAGACTCACTTATGAAATTACACTAAACATATTATTATTGTTATAATTTTAAATTTTTTAATTTTATCACTAATAACATGCTTTTATAGAGACAGCTTCATAACATATTTGAGATCATAACTTCTAAAAATAATTTTGATATGTGACGTAAAGTCTTTCTTACTTCTAAAATTTTGTGACCACTTAAATACCAGAGACGTTAGAGGTATGATATATGAGCTCACTCACAACATGGACAGCCCCACATGCTTGGCCATTTCTTATACTTCATGTGATTTCTGATTGCACACATGGCCTATACACAAGGACAATTGGCTTCAAATCTTCAAGTTCACGTGGAGGATTAGCTATTAAGACACCAATGTCTTAGGTTATTCAATCACACTTCATTTACTTAAACAGATAAAGGTTGCATTTATGGGGTAATTAAGTCAGCTGTTGATTTGTCGGATATTCATCATATAAACTCTTAATTATTTTAGGAACCAGTCTACTCAATCAAAAGCAGAAGTACAGATATGTCGTATTCCTTGTCCATATTGATCTGTTTATTTCTTCTTTGTGATTTGTGAATAAAGATTTAAGTTATACAGATAGTGTAATAAGTTACCATTATCGAGTTTTGAAAATGGAGAAAATTCTATTGGAGTACTGCCCCTCAAAATGGGTCTTGTCTGATTCGAATTTAGTCTAACTTTAATACAAATACCAAATATCGAATGGAAAAAAAAGTTTGATACATCTAAGTCATTATTGATATGTCTCTTCAAGCTAGAAACTTCTTCCTAATTTTTCATGCACAATCAAAACTGTGAAAGTAATAATTGGCTCAGAATTGTCAAGACTAAGGGTGATAAAATTAGCCTAAATTATATGACTCGTTTAATTCGCCTAAGTTTTAATGGGGTTGAATTAGAGTGATTTTGATGATGAGTTGATCTGACTAGTTCAAGTTGATTCATCATAAATCATGAAAGCTTTACGTAATTATACAATTTTAAAAAACACATTGCAAAATTTTAGCATTATTCTCAAAATTACAGTAATGGGCCAGAAAATAATTACAACTTTGGCCAAATCTAAACCTAAATAAATTCCCATTTCTTCTGAATCGATTCATTAAAAAATGGATGAAACAGCTGTCATTAAGCATTTTCGTCATCTAAAATTTGGGAAATCAATGTGGCTGGGGCATTGTTCCTTACTTCATTTCCTTTTTTTATTACCTTTCATTTTTATTTTTGTTTCTATATTGACAAAATATTTTATTTTATTTTATTTGCAATTCAAGTCTGAATGATATACATAATTTTACTTCATTTGTTTCAAATTATTTGGTCTATATTGGCCTTACATACTTTTAAAAAAAAAATTAATTAGAGGTGAGGGAGGAAAAAGTACACAAATATCTATTTCTAATTTTGTCATTTAACTAATACCTGCTTCATAATTTTCTTTGCAAGTTTACCTACTTTGTGCGAGAAGAACAATCACGTCTGAAAGATGTCTGAAAATGTGGCATTTTAAAGGCTTACGTCTGATATTGTTTAGTATGGCTTGCAATGGTAAAAGTTTAGACATTTTTATTAAGGTGCATGTAAAAAGTGATTGAACTTTTAATCATGTGTTGTATGTCTAAAATACATATAAAAACAAGTTGAAATTTTAGAAATGTGCGTCTGAACAAAAAATAATAATGTGTTCTTCGAATTTCAACAATGCAATATATGATTTAATACTCAAATATACTCTAAATAAGCTCAAATTTGAAACATAAATTTTCTATATCGTAAAGAACAAAATATAATCATTAATTTATCAAAAACACACAAATTTAACAAACCCATTTAACACCATTTTATTTTTTAAAAATTTGCACTTCAGTCATGCACACATTACGGAACAACTACATGTAAAAATAAATTGGACTTTCAGACATGTGAGTTTGAAAGTTTCTGCCAAAAATTATTTGTATTTTAGAAAATCATTAACAAATCGTTTCTACCTAAGAAAAGAATTGTGCAATCACCATATAAATATGGGAAAAGGACATCAGCTGGCCATTTTAAAAAGAAATGATCCATGTTTTACCTGTTGGACAAAATAAGGCCACTCGGATCATTTTATTTCCAACTTTTAGCCATTAGTATAAATGGCCCAAATTCGATCCACTAAGCTCAATTAGCAGCTTTTGTTGACTTTTGTTTTTGCTTTCTTCTTTCTTTTTGTTTGGTGTTTTTTTAATTTCATTTTCTTATTTTTTTCGTTGCCCTTTTTTATCATCTTTTTACTGCCTTTTTATCATCTTTTTGTTGCTTTTTTGTTGCTCTTTTTATTATTTTTATTTATTATATAAAGTGTATAATAAATGTATTAGTATATAATATCTTATTTTCTTGACAAGTTCTAATTAAGTTATACTTTATAAATTTGTATGTTATGTCTCATACTCATACAATGTCCAGAACTTTCACACCCTCTATTTTTTTGAGCTGACTGTATAAAAAATTATTTATTTTATTTCTTATGACTTTTATAGAAAATATATAATTATTGTATCGAATATGTATTTGTATATTTTTCTATAGAAACTGTATAGGATGTATATAAAAATTATATAATTTTTGTATAGAATATTTATTTGTATAAGATTTGTGTAAAAGCTGTATAATTATTGTATAAAATATGTATCTAAATAACTATTGCAGTTAAAAGGTCGTATAGGATGTGTATAGAAACTGTATAATTATTGTATAAAATGTGTATATATATAACTGATGTGTATAAAAATTGTATCATTGTTGTATAAAATATGTATATGTATAAGATCTGTATAGAAACTGTATCACTATTGTATAATATATATATATATATATATATATATATATATGTATCATTGTTGTATAAATTATGTTATTTTTATATAATCAATAAAAATAAACTCTTTTTTGTATTTGATTGATAAAAAAAGAGTAGTAATTATAATATTATAAATTTTTATTTGATTGTTAAAAAGAACTGCAAATTTTTATGTGATTATTTTTTTGGTAGAATTAAAATAATAATAGGAGAGCTTTTAAAAAAAAAAAAAGTAGCACAAAACAAAAGCAGCAACAGCCGCCAAAAAAATGTAAAAAAGATAAAGGAGACTTCTCAGCCACCAAAAATAGAGACCCAGCGAATTGAAATGGCTAGAAATTGGAATTTGAATTCCTTGGCTATTTTCGTGGGATTTGTTTCCCCCGAAGTATCATTTTTGTCCTTCTCCCTATAAATATACACCTGTTAAAACTCATCTTAATGGGTATAATTCAATTATATGGATCTAAAAAACATAAATAACAAAATTGAAAGGGAGGAGTAGATTTTGATTATGTTATATCTTTTACCATCATATGATATTTTGTTTCAATAAATTAGTATTTCATTAAATGATTGATGAGCGTAAAATACATTATAAATTATGCACTTTATCATTTAAAAATAGTATAGTTTTATGATCGTCACCATATGAATTGATACAAATAATAATTTAAGCAAATCTTGCTAATTATTATTCAGATAAATAAAACTTGAATTTGTCGTGGTTAAAAACTATGATTACGACTAATAACATAATTAAAGATAATTAATAACAAAAGCACGAGACAAAACAATTGGTTAAGAGCGGTTGTGGCATAAATCTAACATTAGTGTGATTAAATTAAATGTACAAAAATGTCTATGTTCAAAATCAGGATAGCTAAACTAAGACCAAGTTGTAGAAGCTCAACAATTCCAAGGAAATTGAGGTTAGCTATATAAATTCTTATTATTCATGTTATTTCACTTAAACTCACATTCAATCAAATACGTTATAAAAATATATATAAAAGTACGAGAAGTATATTCTCTACTAACACAACATCGTAGAGATCTTTGAAAGGTTAAACAATTCCTAGAAAAGTGTCAAAGTTAAAAGTGCTAATAGGAATAAATTATATTATCAACTTATAGATAGTACTATACTTTTATATAGATTTTCTTTCCAATTGTCTACATGAAATCCAAGAAATTTTAGGATCTTCGATACAATTTCTTTCATATGATTTTAGATTGAGATTTAATCCCTTTATGTATTGTAGTTTTATATTTACGGACTGGTATATCTGATAGCCAACACAGAACATGATCATATATCATCTCAAGCACTCTTCTCTGATTTCATCTTTGATGCGTGCTACTTGAACCATCTCACGAACTTGATCATCATTTTTTATTATATCTAGTCTTGTATGACCACACATATATCTTAACATTTATATTTCTACGACACTCGTTATTGTTGGGTTCGAAATTGAGAGGGCGTCATGCAGAAGCTATTGATTGCAAACCATCAAGGCGATAAGTCAGACGACACATAAAAATATACTAGAAGTCTAAAAAACATAATATTATCATGTGGTTTGACCAATTGGCCTACATATGAAAAACTAAACTAAAAAACATAAATTCTATGGGAGAATAATCTCCCCCTAAACAAGACTCTATAAACGACTACATTGTGGATGCTATTATGTTATGGACTGAGAAAAGGAATCTTCAATTTATAGAGGTACAAAACCTTTCTTCCAAGAAAGAGGTTAGTCAAATATGGAAGATTTTGTTTCTCCTTTTAGGAAAAGTAAAATCAATTATGGTAATACTTTGACTTTCCTTCAAGAGAAAAGTAAAACTCAAATATGGTAAGAAAATCAGGGCAAAAATCCTATCAAATCTCCCCTTTTGGGCTTGATTTTCTTGACAAAAACTTGATCCGTCTCTTCACATGTTTGATCTTCGTTCTTCACATAATCTTCACCACTGTTGTTTGTCATGTTTAAAAGTGGAGCCCTTGCGGGTTAAAAATATTGGAGCCCTTTTGGGTTAAAAGTATTGAAGTCCTTTCGGGTTAAAAAATATTGGAGCCCTTTCGGGTTGAAAGTATTGGAGCTCTTTCGGGTTAAAAATGAGCCCTTTCGGGTTAAAAATAAGCCCTTTGCAGGGTTAAAAGTGATCCCTTTACAGGGTTAAAAGTGAGCTCTTTGCAGGGTTAAAAATGAGTCCTTTGCAGGGTTAAAAGTGAGTCCATTCCAGGGTTAAAAGGTTTTTGTTTCTAAAATTATAGCAGCAGGATTGTTGAAAATATGGTTGAAAAAATATCTCCACATATAGTATTTTGGACCCTTTTTTTTGGGACAAATAATCTTCACTATCGCCGCATTGGTTGCAACTTAGATCTTGACATGTATTCAATCTGAATCATCGACTCATTGAACCCATTGGGTCGTTGGATCATTGGACTCATTGGACTCATTGGATCGTTGGATCATTGGACCCATTGGATCGTTGGATCATTGGATCGTACGACTCTGATACCACTTGTTGGGTTCGAAATCGAGAGGGCGTCATGCGGAAGCTATTGATTGCAAACCATCAAGGTGATAAATCAGACGACACATAAAAATATACTAAAAGTCTAAAAAACATAATATTATTATGTGGTTTGGCCAATTGGCCTACATATGAAAAAACTAAACTAAAACACATAAAATCTATGGGAGAATAATCTCCCCCTAAACATGACTCTTTAAACGACTATATTGTGGATGTTATTGTGTTATGAAATGAGAAAAAGGATCTTCAATTTATAGAGGTACAAAACCTTTTCCTTTAAGAAAGAGGTTAGTCAAATATGAAAGATTTTATTTTTCCTTTTAAGAAAAGTAAAATCAATTATGATAATATTTTGACTTTCATTCTAGAGAAAAGTAAAACTCAAATATGATAAGAAAATCAGGGCAAAATTCCTTAAGTTATGCGCCGAACGTTATCAACCCGACATCCACTCCGATACATAACATTGCTAGTTCTATTATTACATAATAAAGTGATAAAACTTTGATGGCACTTTCCCATTTCAACGTAACCATCCAAATTTTAAAGTCACAAAAGCACAATTTAAAATAAAAATTAAAAAAACTGTCAACCGAAAGTAAATGTAAGAAAATGACAAGGCAATATTTGCTGTATATTTTTAATGCAAGAAAGGGCCACAACTCAAAGGGACCCTCCAATGACCAAATTATCTCATTTTCCACTGCCCTATGTGCCCCCCTTGGAACATGGAGGAAATTATGGCACCTTTCTTCACCACTATATAACTCCTCTTAAACTCCCTCTCATTTCACACCATCCCTTTCTTTTCTCTCCTCAAGAAAAAAAAAGCTTACAATATTCCATATTGGGAAAGTACCAATAAATCATAAGTAAGAAACAAAGCCAAAAAAGGTAAATTAAGTCATGGAGATAGAATTGGCAAGGTGTGAGTGTTGTGGGTTGAAAGAAGAGTGCACAACAGAGTACATAAGTGAAGTTAAAGGGAATTTTGAAGGCAAATGGCTATGTGGATTGTGCTCAGAAGCTGTTAGAGATGAAGTTAACAGAGGGAAAAAGAAGCAATATTTTCTTGAAATGGAAGATGCTGTAAAAGCTCACATGTCATTTTGTAGAAAATATAAGTCTAATAATCCTGCTGTTGATGTTGCTGATGGTATGAGGCAAATGCTAAGAAGAAGGTCAGGTGATTTGTCAACAAATTCTTCTTCTAAGAAGTATACAAGATCAATAAGAACATAACAAGTAGGAGATAAATGAATCTTCTTTCTCTTATTATTAGTTAGACAATTCCATATCAAATACTATTATAATAAAACTTTTATAAAGGTTTTGAGTTCGAGCACCGGAGATTAAACAAAAAGTTACCAATATAGATACACTTTTCTCTTTAATATGTTTTGTATGATATGTATTTGAATAAATCAGACTAGCGAGTTTAAGATATTGTATGATTAATTAGAAAGTGTATGGTTAAATAAGGCATCATATTAATCCCTGTTGATGGCTAAATCTTAGTGTACCATCTTTATGTTGTACAGAGAATGTTAATATTTTCAGTGGAGGCTATTGTTAATAATTTTGTTTTCTCTTTGTTCATGTGGACATGTTATTTGTTTTTGAGTGAATAAGTTAAAGAAGTCTTAAACAATTATAATTTAATTTAGTGAGTTTTATGGGTGTTTCTTTTACTTCTGAACTATAACTCACTTTAGAATAAATATCTCCCGTTGATAAAATATTTAGAATAACTTGTTGAGAAGTGTGTGGAGACGAAAAAAGTCTTAAAAATGAGTCTATCTAGCACAATGAGTTCAAGGGGATTGTACGATGATAATTTAGGAAAATTTTAACCTATTTACTCAAAAAAAATTCCACCTGTGTACTACCACTTGAAATTCTTTGAGGAACTTTTGGAGTCTGATATTCACGCAACATGTCATATTTCTCTAGGGTACTATTTTAATATGAGTTTATGGTAGTCCAAGGTGTTCTGTAAACACCCAATAATTTATATATGAAACTCGCAAAATGATGATAATTTAAAAGATTTTTAACCAATAGCATAAAAGTGTTTTAGTGAGTGAACTAATCCTATTAGTTTTTCCCTTTCAGTCACTGAACTGAACTATCATATACTAGTATATATTTTTAACGAAAAGGTATTTTTTTGCTTCTTTCCATAATAATAATGAAGTTTTAAATAATTCTAAGTGCACACGTCAAAAAGAGAAAAAGTAAAGTTACTTTACAATGACTCACTACAACACTTTCTGCTGTAGATAGGATTAGTTCACCCACTTCAATTTCTAATCAAGAACAAGAAAATGGTCTAAGAGACTCAACTAACTCACGACTATGATTACATGCATGATTTCAGCAAATAAATAGTATGAATAATTACTGATCGAATTAGTTGATTTAATATGATTTTCTTGCCTCAATAATGAGTTCAATCAGTCAATTAATAAAGCACAACTCAATTATAAACAAGTTGAGATAAGCTAAACAAAATCAATTTTTATTCTTTCTAAATCCAAATGGTGAAAGGTGAATCTTAGTAGTGTAGTTGGTTGATTATCTGAACTTTCACTTTATTGGTGAAGGTTCGATTTATCACCTTGTAATCCTCTTTCCTATTTATCCCTCCCCTGCCTCCAAAAAAGACTAAGTCATTTGGTACGCGGGATCATAAGGTGGGATATTCCATGATTATTTATAAGTTTCGGACAAAAAATATACTATATTTGGTTGAAAGGATTGATATTATTTTATCCCACCTCTCAAAAGGGATAAAATAGTCCCAGGATTAATATAATTTTAGAACTATAATCCCGGATAACTTTGTCCGTGAAGCAAATGACTTGATGTAGATGGTTTTTCAAGTGACACCACATTAATCCAAAGATCAAATAATCATATTGATCCTTAGGTTTAGGTGGCTAGATACTGTTGGTTCTTCTTGCAAAGTTGATAGATGGTCCCAACTTTAACATCATATTTTGGTTGCTGAGGGACAAAGCAAATAAGAGGTTCTAAATTAAAAGTGTCTTAGTCAATGGACAATGAAGTATATATGGAGACACATCTGTTGTCGTTTTATAATGCTACTGTCACCGCTAGAAAACAGGGAATTAGCGACGGTCAAAATTTCGTAGTTAAACAATAAAAATCTCATACTAATCCCATTTGAATACGGATTAGCAACAGATTATAAGAAATTTTAATTAGCTAAGAGCTTTTTAGCGACGAAATAACTAAGAAAAATCAATAAATTTCGTAGCTAATTTCATGTTCTCTTGCAGTGTGTGTAATTCTGGAAACTAATTACAATCTTATTTTGGACCAAGAAAAGAGATTAGAGGTTGTTTTATCCAAAATAAGGTTATCGTTGAATTATAATCTCACCTTTTATATTGGATTGATAATACACCAGATTTTTGTATAAAAATTATATCACTATATTAGCTAATATCAATAACCAAATTACGGTGGATAAATATAATTCTAAATTTAATACCAGAATTAAGATACTAACTAAACTACCCCTAAGAGATGTACCTTAGGAACTACAACAAATAGTGGTCTTTAATTAAAAGTTTTAATTAAAACTATACTAGTACACTTACTAATCCGATTGAGTTTGGTCTGTACTTAAAATTAAGAAATTCATCATGTATTTTTTTTTGGTTAAAAGGATAATTCTAACATATCAAAATCTCGAAATTACAGACTTGAAAGGTAGTATCTATAATTTTCCCATATATATAAAAGTTGTCTCTAGCAGCACCAATTAGTATCGCAATTTCACCAATAAGGGTCGTAGTGGGATGGGTAGGCTCCCTCCATCTTTAATTAAAAATTTCGAATTCGAGTCTTACACAACGTGAATCCACATTAGTCGGGGTCCACTATCAATACCGAACATTGAATGAAAAAAAAATTAGTTTCACAATGTGCTTTCGGGATTAACCCAATCCAAATAAGTTACACCTCCTCTTTATAACAAAATACAGGAACAATGAGGCAAAGAACAAAACAGTCTAAAGCTTTTCTTGAATAGAAATAAAGCAACAGAATTACAGGAGAAAAACAGAGCGTGTATATGTTCTGTTTGATAGACTACTACTCCTAATATAACTACTAAGTTATATTGTTTTATTCGCCTAAACAGACTCCTAAATTTACTCCTAAAAATCCTAACTCCCAAGCCACTTTCTAAGGTGAACAAACCTCACCTGAATAGTTTCTTTTTGACTTGATAAATGCAGTAAAATAAACAAAGCAGTAAGTTGCACTAATTTTTTACACTCTCTCTTAGTGCAAGCTCACGATCAACGACTCCCAGAGCATCTCGAAAGTATTGAAACTTAAACTTCTCCAAAGCTTTAGTGAATATATCCGCAACTTGAGAGTTGGTGCGAATAGTTGTTAGTTCAATCCCTTCACTTAAGACTTTCTCACGAACAAAGTGATGGCGGATCTCTATATGCTTCGTTCGGGCATGGAAAACTGGATTTGACGCAAGTTTGATGGTACTTTCGCTGTCACACTTGATTTGCACAGCATAGTCTACTTTGTGAGACATGTCTTTGATCAACCTTTTCAACCAAATGCACTCTTGTGCAGCCATGGTTGTTGCAATATATTCAGTCTCGGTGCTAGACAAAGCAAAAACATCTTGCTTCTTGCTGCACCAAGAAACCACTGCTGAACCAGTGATAAAACTGTAACTAGAAGTCGAGCAACGATCATTTGTATCACCTTCCCAATTTGCATCAGTAAATCCACTCAATAAAAAATTAGCACACCTCTTGTACCAAAGTCCATGACTGAGAGATCCCTTCACATAGCGCAAAATCCTTTTTGCGGCATCTAAGTGAGAAGTTGTTGGATTATGCATAAATTGAGAAACGACACCAACTGAGTAAGAAATTTCTGGCCTTGTGATGGTCAGATAAATTAGGCTTCCAACAAGTTGTCAAAACTTTATAGCATCCTTCAAAGCCTTGCCTTCATCCTTCTTCAACTTGAGATTTGGCTCCATTGGAGTAGCCTTTTCTTTCGACTCCCCCATGCCGAAATGCTCTAAGAGACTCTCTGCATAACTTTTTTGTGAAATAAAATAGCCTTGATCTGATTTTTTCACTTCCAGACCAAGAAAACATCCAATCTGCCCCAGATTTTTCATCTCAAAACAAACAGACAAGGCATTCCTTAGATTAGAAATTTCTGATTCATTATCTCCAGTTATTATCATATCAGGAGATGCGCATTTGGTTCTAATTTTATGAATAAACTAGAATCTGAATCGAAAACTTTAAAACCACAAAAGATTAGGTATTGAGCAACTTTACCATACCAAGCTTGTGGTGCTTGCTTGAGGCTATATAGAGCTTTCTTCAAATGGCAAATATGACTTGGAAATTGCTTAGAGACAAAGCCGTGAGGTTACTCCATAAATACTTCTCGATCCAACTCTCCATAAAGAAATGCATTCTTTACATCAAGCTGCCATAGTTTCCAACCTTTGAAAGCAGCTAGAGAAATAAGTGACCTTACTGTCACCATCTTCGCCACCGGACTAAATGTCTCCTCATAATCCAATCCATAGTATTGAGAAAATCCACGAGCAACTAGACGAGCTTTAAACCTGTCAACGGTACCATTTGATTTTTTCTTCAAGCGAAATACCCATTTGCAAGTGACTGGATTATATTTTTCTAATTTGGGTACCAATTTCCAGGTTTCATGCTTGTCTAAAGCATCAATCTCTTCTTGCATTGCTCTTTCCCAATGTGGACAGCCATTTTCTTCTTCATAACTTAATAGTTCTTCATTAGTTAATGCTCTTGTATAGAAACACGAGGTCACAAAATAATTTTTAAGTTTGACCTCATAATCTTTGAGGTAGTCCGGCTGCTTTTTCTCCCTTGTTGACCTTCTCGCTGCTTCTTGTTCACCATCTCCTTCCCTTGAAATGTTCTGACTTGGAGATACAACTTCTGAAATGTTTTGATTTGGAGATAAACTTTCTGCCTCTTCACTACAAGGTGATGGAACATTACTTCAGGAAATAATAGCTCCAAATTATCTTGATCATCACCCAGAACAATAACCTTTTGAGCAGAAAATAAAGATGACACTTCATCAAATACCACGTCTCTAGAAATGATAAACCTATTTGTCTTCGGATCCATGCATCTCCAACCCTTCCTATAAGAGTTATAGCCAACAAATACACATTTTCTTATTTTCGGATCAAGTTTGGTTCTACTAGTTCTGGGAACATGAACATAACAAACAGAGCCAAAAACCCGAAAATAGTTCACATTTGGCTTCTGACTATATACAATTTCAAAAGGCAATTTCTGTGTACCTGGCCAAGGAGGCAGCCTATTCATCACATGGCATCCACATTGAATAGCTTCTCCCCAAAGCTCTCGAGGAAGATTCTTGTCGTGCAACCATGAAAGACAAACTGAAGTAAGATAAGCAATCTTTCTTTCCGCAACTCCATTCTGCTGAGGAGTGTCTGGGCAAGTTATTTTATGAAGAATTCCATTGTCATGACAATACTGAAAGAAGTCATCTGATATATATTTTCCACCATTATCACTGTGGAGATATTTTATCTTCTTCCCGAACTCATTTGCAACAACCTCTTTAAACTCCACAAACTTGGATAATGCTTCGCTCTTTTCTTTCAAATATTTTCACCCAAGTGAACCTTGAGTGATCATCCATCAACACCATAACATAGCGATGCCCGCTATAACTTGGTGTTCTTGTTGGTCCCATCAAGTCTGTATGAACCAATTCAAACAACGTGGCTCTCCTATTTGATGACCTTTTGAAAGAAAGACGATGAGATTTTCCATATTGGCTTCTTTGACAAATCACGTCTTCACGTACATTCTTCAAAGTTGGCAAGCCATCTACCAACTTTTTAGAAGAAATCTGTTGCAACATTTGGTAGCCCACATGACCCAACCGAGCATGCCAAATTGCGGCATTATCAGTTTGGCTTGTTTTCTTTACATAAGCTTCACCTGCTGACATAACAAACAAAGAACCTTTCTTCTCGCCAGTAAAAATAACATCAGTAAATATTTCTTTTACATTTTCAAGCACCTTCACATCAGTAGGACCAAACAATACATATTTTCCAGAATCAGTAATTTGAGGAACTGAAACTAGATTTTTCATCAAACCTGGAACATGATAAACATCTTGCAACTTGATACTTTTGGATTTATCACCAGCAACCTCAATCGTCATAACACCTTCTTTTGCTACTGGATATATCGAGTTATCTGCTTTGATAATGACTCGATCTCCATGATGTTCTCGCATCTCCGAGAATAGAGAATCATCTCCAGTTACATGATGAGAGCACCCTGAATCAACGATTCACTCTTTCCTCTTATTGTTGTTGGTACAATTGACAAAATCTTGTGCTGACTTTTATTCAACAGCTTCAATGCTAAAATATTGCTCCAATTTCATTTGCTCATCTCCTTCATTGGTGCACGCGACATTGGCTTTGGAAAGTTTTACTCGATAATTTTTCTTGATGTGCCCAATTTTTCTACATCTGTAGCACTTTCTGTTATCATATGTTGGGGCGGACAAGAACCGTATGACCACCTACTTTACGAGTAATTTATGACATAAATGAAGTCACCAACCAATAAACGAGCGGAAAACTAACATATGATGCATATATATATATACCATAGAGTCATTTGAACAAAAACTATACAATGTGACACTAGATAATGTCTAGGAAGCCTCTAAAAGATACAAAATGCTATACTACTAATGACTGGTTGGGACAGGCCCCGATGTACCCAACTAGAGATCTATACATAGTCTGGCTCCAGATAGAGATGAAGCTCACCAAAATATCAGCTGAAGGTAGCAAAAGAATCTAACGCGGGTGTCTGCTCCCCTGTGAACCTGACCCTGTATTTATAAGAAAATACAGTGCCCCGAACGTAGGGACGTCAGTATATATACAACATGTACTGGTATGTAAAGCAGACAGAATAACAAGTAGACAAATATGGAAGCTCATTTGAATCCAATGTCAAAACGAAAGAATTATGAGCATACAAGTAATAGATGTACGATATGAAACTGTAAACTATGCACCAACCTTATTAGTTTTCCATATAACGTTCAAAGAAGCGTTCTTTATAATATAGCCCTATGGCTTGCCTAGGTGACGTACTTACACTATATTTAATACAAATGATCATGTGATGGCCTACCAAAGGCGATCCAAGTCACGTATAAAGCATATGTTGCTCATGTACTTATTGCTATGATTTTTATACACATAACTATAATCGCGGTCTAATATGAGGTACGCTCTTTGAGGGCTCACTATATAAGGATCTGCCTGCAGGCCACATATGTTATGTATTGGCTGGAGTCAGGGAAAACTAGTGCATGACGTTCCAGCTGACTCCAAATACAAATAATACCACAAGGGCGGGTACGCCATAATGTTCAGGCTCACTATAAGGGTCTGGTCTCAATCCTGTGCACAGAATGGCATCGCACGAGTGTGTCAAGCAGAACCTATGAATACCCTCCCATCGTTATCTTTTATCAAGTAACGCCTTAACAGGCCTATGGCATGTAATCTATGGCAAGGATTGTCAGAATATCAAGTAAGATCTCTATACATAATACTTAACTTCCCGGATATAATATCACTACCCAAATGCTAATTTTTGCTTTAACTTATCGTTATATCGAATAGGTTGTCACATAAGCTAATGTAATTATACTATTGCCATTTATTTCATTTATAATATGTGACACATATATAAGACCACATCACGTGAATTCTAAGGATTTCAAGTAAAGACACTTACAGTCATATAAAATATTAAGAAAGTTGACGCGAAGGGATTAATAGGAGTACGTATAAATTTAAATAATTAAGTAAGGGAATGACACCTAAAGCAACTAAAAACTTTGTTTTCATTCTTCAGGGAGGCTGTTCGATCTTTATAGAGGGAACATGTGACATAGGGTGGTGCCTTACGGCTAAGGGAGTTTTAGCTTCACATACCTCAGATGCTTTCCTAGCTAGTGGTGGTACCACGAGCTTCCAACACTACAACACACCTCGTGTAGCCCCTACGCAATCAACCCAATCAACTACATACATAAAACACATATGTATTCATCAATAATCCATAAACTTATCTAACAATTCACTCTAATGTTCTTCACTTACATCCAAAATTAATCAAATCCCTTAACCATAGTTTAGAGTGAATTTCTTAATTCCAACTTACCAAATGCAATATTAAATCTCCCAATTAGTAGGACTTTCTAAAAATTCTATCTTATTCATCTTTTTCCCTCCTTTAAAAACCCCAATAATCAAGACCCACTTTAAGAACTAATAAAAATTAAAATTAAATATCCCCAAATACTTATTCATAATCATACTCAAAATGGGTAAAGAATTTACCTTTTGAAATTCAACTCCTAACTTAAGTTCTTGATGGAATCTTCAAAATTCTAGGATGAAGACTATTAATTATCGATAATTTTCAAATTGGTATCTATTCCTTGCCCGCAAAAATTAGCGTTGCCCTGTGCTCCAATTGCTCTCGATGAAACATTGAAGAGGGAGAGTATACATTACCCTTTTGTTGCCTCTCGGTTCAGGAAAGTATTCAAGTATAGTGGTAGATATTTTGACTTCTTAATCTCACTATAGAGAAAGTCTCATATACCCCCCCTACCACTTACTTATTTATTAAATAATATACTAGGGGTTACTTAATGTTTCCCCTTAGGTAGCAATCAAGGTGCTGCCAAATTACAATTTAAAAATTGTATACGTGTACGTTCTTTTTTCCAACAATATGATATACTCCTTTACTTATTTTCCTCTAACTTATTCCCTAAACTTAATACCATATAGTAAGAGTCAAGGTGGTCCCCGTTAGCAGCCAATACACTAATTTTATACACCATTATTAAAGATATGCACTATAATTCTCCTTAAATCACATGCACCATGTAACTCTTTATAGATTAAGAATTATGCTCGTCCCAAGTATTAAAATTAATTCGAGATATTTCGAGGTATTACAATCTCCCCCACTTTGGATCATTCGTCCTCGAATGATGCTTGTGGCTTACTTTGCGTTCCATAACTATCCAAAACACTCGTGAGACCACCAAAACTTCATCCACTTCACTTTTTCCATTATAAGACTTTAAAATTTGGCTAACTCTCAAAATTTCCAGAAATTTCAGCAGAGTTTTCTTTGTAAATAGGCCTATCGAGAACCTGTCAGCAAGCCAGAATACATACAACTATGTTTCACAGAGCGTCACAATAGATACAATAGTCAACAGATACTACATGAGGCTCCGTTTGGCCTTATACTCGAATAATAGCTACAACCAATTGGTAACTTACCTTATACTCTGCATCTGGAAGTTGTATCCACGCAAGTCTCTAGAATCGTAAGCATACATCAGGCACCTAAACATATCATGAGAGAGTCAGATAATAACGAAACAAATACAATATAGACTATCAATCCTACAAAAGAGATAAGTAGTTTAAGAACCTTCTGATGGTTCTAGGAACAAGTATGGATATTTAGTTCTCATATCAGCTTCTGCTTCCCAGGTGGCTTCTTCTATATTCTGGTTTCTCCAAAGTACTTTAACTGAAGCTATGTCTTTAGTTCTTAACTTTCGAACTTGACGGTCCAATATAGCCACAGGGACTTCCTCATATGTTAAGTCTCCTGCAAGCTCGATATCCTCGGTAGGGATGACATGAGAAGGTTCTCCTAAACATTTGCGCAACATAGACACATGGAAGACCGGATGTACTGCAACTAGCTCTGGAGGTAATTCTACCTCATAGGCTACCTGGCTAATTCTGCGTATAACTCTATAAGGTCCAATATACATGGGACTCAGCTTACCCTTCTTCCCGAATCGCATAACGCCTTTCATAGGCGACACCTTCACGAATACCAAATCATCAATCTGAAACTCCAAATCCCTACGTCGTACATCTGTATACGATTTTTGTCGACTCTGAGTGGTTTTCAACCACTTTTGTATAAACTTGACCTTTTCAATGGCTTGATGGACTAAATCTTGTCCTAGTATCTGTCTCACCTACTTCAAACCAACCGATAGGCGATCTGCATCGTCTCCCATACAGAGCTTCAAAAAGAGCCATGCCAATGCTGAAGTGATAGCTGTTATTATAGGCAAACTCTATTAGGGGAAAATGATCATCCCAGTTACCTTTAAAGTCCAGCACACATGCTCTCAACATATCCTCGAGCGTTTGAATGGTGCGCTCGGCTTGGCCATCTGTTTGTGGATAAGAAGCAGTGCTAAGATTTACCCGTGTGCCTAGGCCTCTTTGGAATGATCTCCAAAAATGAGCTGTAAATTGGGCACCTCTATCTAAAATAGTGGAGACTGGGTCCCATGTAAGCGAACAATCTCTTTTATATACAGCTTAGCATAATTTTTAGTTGTGCTGGTAGATTTAACAGGCAAGAAATAGGCTGATTTTGTCAGCCGATCAACTATTACCCAAATGGAGTCATGTCTTCGAAAAGAAAAGGGCAAACCTGTGACGAAATCCATATTAATAGCCTCCCATTTCCATACTGGAATACTTATGGTCTGAGCTAGGCCGCCGAGCCTCTGATGCTCTGCTTTCACTTGCTGGCAATTGGAGCACTGTGCTACATGTTCTGCTATATCTTTCTTCATATCATTCCACCAATAGACCTCTTTAAGGTCATGATACATCTTTGTAGAGCTCAGATGGATTAAGTAACGAGAACAATGTGCCTCGGCCATAATATATTGTCTCAGGCCATCTACATCAGGTACACATAGTCTACCTTGACATCTCAAAGTGCCATCGCTTGCTAGCTCAAAAGCTGTAACCCGGTGTTGTCGAATCCCCTCTTTATATTGAAGCAATAAGGGATCGTCATACTGCTTCTCTTTCACCAATGTTACTAAGAACGACTCTGCCGTATTCAATACTACCACACCGCCATCTTCAGAATCCATGAGTCAAACTCCTAGGCTGGCTAAAATATTGCTCCAATTTCATTTGCTCATCTCCTTCATTGGTGCACGCGACATTGGCTTTGGAAAGTTTTACTCGATAATTTTTCTTGATGTGCCCAATTTTTCTACATCTGTAGCACTTTCTGTTATCATATGTTGGGGCGGACAAGAACCGTATGACCACCTGCTTTATGAGTAATTTATGACATAAATGAAGTCACTAACCAATAAACGAGCAGAAAACTAACATATGATGCATATATATATACCATAGAGTCATTTGAACAAAAACTGTACAATGTGACACTAGATAATGTCTAGGAAGCCTCTAAAAGATACAAAATGCTATACTACTAATGACTAGTCGGGAAAGGCCCCAATGTACCCAACTAGAGATCTATACATAGTCTGGCTCCAGATAGAGATGAAGCTCACCAAATTATCAGCTAAAGGTAGAAAAAGAACCTAACGTGGGTGTCTGCTCCCCTGTGAACCTGACCCTGTATTTATAAGAAAATACAGTGCCCCGAACGTAGGGACGTCAGTACATATACAACATGTACTGGTATGTAAAGCAGACAGAATAATAAGTAGACAAATATAGAAGCTCATATGAATCCAATGTCAAAACGAAAGAATTATGATCATACAAGTAATAGATGTACGATATGAAACTGTAAACTATGCACCAACCTTATTAGTTTTCCATATAACGTTCAAAGAAGCGTTCATTATAATATAGCCTTATGGCTTGCCTAGGTGACATACTTACACTATATTTAATACAAATGATCATGTGATGGCCTACCAAAGGCGATCCAAGTCACGTATAAAGCATATGTTGCCCAAGCACTTATTGCTATGATTTTATACACATAACTATAATCGCGGTCTGATATGAGGTACGCCCTTTGAGGGCTCACTATAAGGGTCTGCTCGCAGACCACATATGCCATGTATTGGCTCGAGTCAGGTAAAACTAGTGCATGACATTCCAGCTGACTCCAAAATACAAATAATGCCACAAAGGCGGGTACGCCATAATGTTCAGGCTCACTATAAGAGTCTGGTCTCAATCCTGTGCACAGAATGGCATCGCGTGAGTGTGTCAAGTAGAACCTATGAATACCCTCCCGTCACTATCTTTTATCAAGTAACACCTTAACAGGCCTATGGCATGTAATCTATGGTAAGGATTGTCAGAATATCAAGTAGGATCTCTATATATAATACTTAACTTCCCGGATATAATATCACTACCCAAACGCTAATTTTTGCTTTAACTTATCGTTATATCAAATAGGTTGTCACATAAGCTAATGTAATTATATTATAGTCATTTATTTCATTTATAATATATGACACATATATAAGACCACATCGCGTAAATTCTAAGGATTTCAAGTAAAGACACTTACGGTCATATAAAATATTAAGAAAGTTGACGCGAAGGGAGTAATAGGAGTACGTATAAACTTTAATAATTAAGTAAGGGAATGACACCTAAAGCAACTAAAAACTTTGTTTTCGTTCTTCAGGGAGGCTATTTGATCTTTATATAGGGAACATGTGACATAGGGTGGTGCCTTACAGTGAAGGGAGTTTTAGCTTCACATACCTCGGATGCTTTCCTAGCTAGTGGTGGTACCACGAGCTTCCAATACTCTAACACACCTCGTGTAGCTCCTACGCGATCAACCCAATCAACTACATACATAAAACACATATATATTCATCAATAATCCATAAATTTATCTAACAATTCACTCTAATGTTCTTCACTTACATCCAAAATTAATCAAATCCCTTAACCGTAGTTTAGAGTGAATTTCTTATTTCCAACTTACCAAATGCAATATTAAATCTCCCAATTAGTAGGAATTTCTAAAAATTCCATCTTATTCATCTTTTTCCCTCCTTTAAAAACCCTAATAATCAAGACCCACTTTAAGAACTAACAAAAATTAAAATCAAATATCCCCAAATACTTATTCATAATCATACTCAAAATGGGTAAAGAATTTACTTTTTGAAATTCAACTCCTAACTTAAGTTCTCGATGGAATCTTCAAAATTCTAGGATGAAGACTATTAATTGTCGATAATTTTCAAATTGGTATCTACTCCTTGCCCGCAAAAATTAGCGTTGCCCTGTGCTCCAATTGCTCTCGATGAAACACTGAAGAGGGAGAGTATCCATTACCCTTTTGTTGCCTCTCGGTTCAGGAAAGTTTCCAAGTATAGTGGTAGATATTTTGACTTCTTAATCTCACTATAGAGAAAGTCTCATATACCCCCCCCCCCCCCCCCCGCCCCTACCACTTACTTATTTATTAAATAATATACTAGGGGTCACTTAATGTTTCCCCTTATGCAGCAATCAAGGTGCTGCCAAATTACAATTTAAAAATTGTATACCTGTACGTTCTTTTTTCCAACAATATGATATACTCCTTTACTTGTTTTCCTCTAACTTATTCCCTCAACTTAATACCAGATAGTAAGAATCAAGGTGGTACCCGTTAGCAGCCAATACACTAATTTTATACACCATTATTAAAGATATATACTATAATTCTCCTTAAATCACGTGCACCAAGTAATTCTTTATAGTTTAAGAGTTATGCTCGTCCCAAGTATTAAAATTAATTCGGGATATTTTGAGGTATTACATCCACCTTTTCCCGTGCTTGTTTCTTCTTCTTTATTTTTGTTCCAAGTCGATGTATTCTTCTTGTTAGGCTTTCCTTTAGAAAATAGAACATTATCAGATTTAAGATTCTTAGCCATTTGTTTAGCTAAAGCTTCTTGATTAGAAAGCATGTTCTCCAATTCTTCAACAGATGGTTGTTGCGGCCATCCTTGAACTGAAGTAACAAAAGGACTATACTCCTTTTTCAATCCATGAATAAGATAGCTCATAGGCGCGGCTCGCTAATCTTCACTTTCGGATCAATCTCTGAAATTTCAGCACAGATACTTTTAACTCGCAAAAAGTAATTTGAGATTGACATGCCTCCCTGTTGTAACATTGCCAACTCATTCTCCAATAGTTGCAGCCTTGCTGTATTTTTCTTGGTAAACAGCCTTTCGAGCGTGTCCCAAACTTCTTTTGGAGAGTTAACATCACGAACATGATCAATAAACTTCTTGCTGATAGGAGTCCTCAAAGCAAAGAGTGCTTTTTCTCACTTGATCTTCCATTTTCTTCGTGATTCGGCCTTCTCAGGAGTATTGGCTAAGATTATTGAATGAGTTTCAATAATTAAATCCCACAAATCTTGACCTTAAAGGTATGCTTCCATACACATTCTCCAATACTTGTAGTTTGTGCCTACAAGTTTTTCTATTCTATATTGAGCGTTTTCCTTGTTTGAGGCTTCCATTGCTACAAACGACAAAAACTTTCCTTTTACAGTTTCAAACTTCTCCAACAGAGTAAACTGATAGACAAGAAGGCTAAAAAAAAAAGTTCCTCCCCTCAACCTTACTCTGATATCATATAACAAAATACAGGAACAATGAGGCAAAGAACAAAACAATCGAAAGATTTTCTTGAATAGAAATAAAGCAGCAAAATTACAGGAGAAAAACAGAGCGTGTATATGTTCTGTTTGATAAACTATTACTCCTAATATAACTACTAAGTTATATTATTTTATTCCCCTAAACAGACTCCTAAATTTACTCGTAAAAATCTAACTCCCAAGCCACTTTCTAAGGTGAACAAACCTCACCTGAATAGTTTCTTTTTGACTTGGTAAATGCAGTAAAATAAACAAAGCAGTAAGTTGCACTAATTTGTTACACTCTTGAAGCAAATGACATATAGATTTAGGCCAAAATAAAATGAAATCAAATAATACCAAAAATAATTCAGGAAAACATTTATCTACAATGATAACTATTTATGGTCTTGATTGAGTTTTCACTACATCTATTCATTTTGGATTCAATTTTGAAAAATCAGAATGTTTCCTCTTTAAACAAAGACAACATGTCACCACATCTATTCGTTTTGGATTCAATTTCAAAAGATTAGAATAATTCCTCCTCTCTAAATAAAAGCAATGCAAGTAAAAGTTGTTTGTGTCTTTGTGATCCACATTAGCTCAAGACTATTTTAATCTTACAAATATCAAGTACGTTATGTACAATAAATATGTTTATATTTTGAATTTTTGACTCTCACTTATTTTATAGACGAACAATATTCAAGGTTAATTAAAAGTAAAAATTCCTAAAGTTCAAAATTACATACCGTAATCATTTAAAATTTATTAGATATAAATTCATAAGATGATTTGGTTCATAGTAGATTCAAAATATTTTAGTCCAAATATATATTATGGATTAATATAATTGAATTAATTATTTAAGTTCAACAAATATGAATTTAATTAAAGTCTAATTCTTATTGGGCTAGTCCATTGATTTGGGCTACAAATAATGAGTCCAATTTGCTAAGCCCAAGATGTCATCTTATTCTAGAGGCCCAATTTGACGTCACCTGTCAAATGACGTGGCATGCCAAGTCAAGCAAAGGAGCCAATAAGATTATGCCACATATCAAAATGACACAGCATGCCCAGTGAAATCAAAGGCCAATGAAAATGTGCCACGTGTACTAGTAACATATTTTGATCAATCAAATATCGTCATATCGCTTAAATCTGATTGGCCAAAAGAAGCCTGTTTTCACCACGAATCCTTCATTCTACAACTATAAATAGGGGGGTCTTCCATAATACAGAAAAGATACCAGAATTCTAACAAAAAGCCAGAAAGAGCTCGTGGATCAAACGCCGCAGATTTCTCTACAAGTTACAAGTTCAAGCACCCAAGTTCATAGATTCAAGATCAAGATCACCGGATTCAAGATGGGGCTCAAAATCTCTTGAATTCAAGTACAAGTCAAGATCAAATTCACAAGTCAAGATTGATCAAATTCATCAAGTTTACAAGTCAAGATCAATTTCACCAAATTCAAGGCCCCTGAATTTATATTCGAAAAGAAAAATAAGAGGATTCATAGAGATTGTAACACTCATATATTCAAATCAAATATTACGATTATTGCGATACTTTTTTGTTCTTGATTATTATTTTCTCGACGCGAATTTTACTTTCTACACATACCTCAAAAGGTCATTCTTGTAGATAAACAAATTATATAGGAGTTCACAAATTCGCATGTCCCGCCAATTCAGAAACAAAAATATTGTGTTAGTTGTTGACCCGACTCATGTTCACAACTTGTCTATGTCGCTTTCAGAAAAAATGACAAAAATGATCTCTTATGTTAGATAGTAGGTTTAAAATAGTTCCTTAAGTATACACTTAACAGCTATAGAATGTACACAGATCTTATTTTTATCTTTGAGATGGAGAGATTTTCAATAGATCATCGACAATAGTCCAAAGCAGTTCAAAAGAAGTAACAGAAGTGAAAGCATAACAAAGCATATTGAGCAGTAACTTAACAAAATAATATGATCGCTTATGCTTTCACCTCTGTTATTTCTTTTGGACTAATTCTTCTTGAGCCGAGAGTCCACCCGAAATATTCTCTTTACCTATAAGGTAGAAGTAAGGTCTGCATCCACTCTACTCTTTTCAAACCCCATTTTGTGGGACTATACTGAGTATATTATTGTTTGTTGTTGTAAGTTTGTCAAAAGTTAGTACTTTAATTTTAGTCTCCATCAAATATTTATCGAACTCTATTTGTTAGATTTGATAAAAATTATGAAAAAAGAGGAAATTTGTGGGAGCTTACATTTAGAGATACATTTTTTTACACTTTTTGTTATTTTAAATTTATTTCTAGAGTCTAGTGCAATTTTTTGAGGTGTAATTTATGCTACTTTTTAAATATCTTTTTAGTGTCTAGTGTAATTTTTTGTATTGCATATTTTAAGATTTGATGGGACTTTCTTGGTGTTTAAAGTTTTTAAAAAATCATAGTTCGTATCAAATCTAACATATAAAGTTTGGTAAAATATATATTGGTTAAAGATTAAAAGTGTTAATTTTTGACAAACTCAACAACAACATAATAATAATGTAATCTCACAAGTCACAAGCAAGATCTAAGGAGAATGGTGTGTATGCAACCTTACCCCTACCTTGTGTAGACTTTAGCAAAAAAACACTTTTAACAAAATTAGGAATCGTTTGATAGGTGTATAAGAATAATGCAGAGTATGGTGTATTAATAATGCTTGCATTAGTAATACTGATATTAGTTATGCTGAGATTTTTCTTATGCAGTATTTTGTTTAGTTTATTAAAAATCACATGCATTACATAATTTTTCTTAAAAATATTTGCTTACAAAAATACCCTCCACAAATATAGTGAAAAGGATGTGTAAAAAGTTTTGAGAGATAATTGTATCTTTAATCATGCTAATGCATGCACTAGAACCCATGACATTACTAATACCATGAATTTCTATGTATTAGCTATACACACCTTAATACTAAATAGAGTATATAACTAATGCAAGCACTAGTTATATTTTATATATATGTTGAAAAAGTATACCAAATAAGATACTATTAACACACAAAGTTAATGCATACATTAGTTTTTCTAATGCACTTTACCAAACGACCCTTAAAGGATCAAAACTGTTAAATATATAGTTTAAGGTACTATTTTGAATCTAGTGTCAAACATAAGTGACTAGTTTTGTCATTTTCTCGGCGCTTCTGCATAAGGATTGAGGAGGATCAAGATCCCGGAGTCGGGGCAGAAGTGAAGAAGAGGTGAATAATGGCGGAAGCTCTGTTCGAGCTGGAAGAAATTCTCATCTCCAGAAAGGTACCATTTTTAACCACTAACATTCAAATCCCCTTTCTTCTATGCCCTAACTTTCCACTACTTCATAACTGTGCATTAACCTTGAGGAAAATTATACTTTTCCCCCTTCTATTTGATTAGGTAATTTGTTTTGATATTTATTTGTTGGCGTATTTAATTTTCCTGTAATGATGTATATCTATATCTGTAGGAAGCTCTGACAAGTGAAGAGGCTAAACTACTTAATTCATGGAAGCAAAGTGCTGTAAGAGATTTTGGCATTGGTGCCACTGGTGCTTCCATTGCCACTTGGTTAGGTACATTTACCACAGAATTGCATTGTCAACTAAATTATGATTGGAACACCTTTTCTTAGTTTTACTAATACTTTTAGTATAAGCTGCTTCGTAGTTGTGTTTTACTTCATAAGGATGTCAAAAGGAAAAAAAAAAAGCCTAGAAGGATTCAAGATGATGGTGGTTGATTGGAGTGTTTGAGTAAAATTTAGTTTGATAGAGAAAATATCACATCAAAGCTTAAAATTGAACAGATAAATGAATTTGAATTCTTGAACGGCATAAAAGTTATATAGAATAATACTATTAGCGGAGTGTTGTCAAACATTTTGGATCTTCCTAGTAGAGCGAGTATAATATAGAATGGGGCAATTATTTACATGTCATGCTTCCTGAAATTATTTATCAGAAGCTGAGATCATGAAGTACATATGAGTAGGAAGAGGAATTAATGTGTCGGATTTGAAAGTATCGAACTTCTTTATTTTGAAAGGGTGAAGCGCATTGAAACAGTATTAGCCGTATTAAATAATAGAAAGATTTGGCAGAAATATGTACTCCCTCCGTCCCATATTAGTTGTCCACTTTTCCTTTTACACGCTTCTAAAGAAATCATATATAAGATGGCTAGCTTTACTAATTTACTCTTGATCCACTCTTTTGAAAAAGAAATTTTTTGGAACTTATAAGCTTGTTTAGGATTTCATAAAACATTAATTATAGGGGTAAAATGAGATAATTTTAATTAATTTTTTCTTGATTTGGTAAATGGATAAGTAATTTGGGACAACTATTTATAGTGAGGTGGACAACTAATATGGGACGGAAGGAGTAAAAATTACCCTCCTAAAAAGATTGTTCCAGACTAAAAGGGCAATGGTTAGAAGAGGTTCTCCAGCCTCTAGAAGAAAGAGGGTTATTAGATAAATCAGAAAACCGGCCTTAATCACACATGTGTCTAGGTGTTGCTCTGTATTATATCCATTCTGCATGCACAAATTAATTGTTTTCTCCTCTTTTATTATTTGCTTCTATATTTGACCAAACACCTAACAAAGTTCTCTCAATTTGTTTCTTTGCAGTAACCAGAAGGCTGAATAACCTAATGCGCATGAACCTGACAGTAGGTAAGCTCAATTTGTTAGAGATTGACTGGGGTTGTTTTTCATATTTTATCTTTTCTGCATATATGCCAGTCACCCTTGTTTCCCTATCTGGTTTCTGTCCATGTATTTGTGGACTTGGTAATTTGTGGTGTATTTTAGAATGCCTTTTAGTGGCTACTGGCTTGTGTTCAAGTGCACAGTAAGTTTGTTTTTAAATATTTGCTATAAAAAGTTTACCTAGTAAAGTCACATATCTTTTTATTGTTTCAATAAAATCACTCAACTTACCATTATCTCTTACAAAATAACAGTGACAGAAAGCCACTTTAGTCAACCCTGTATTTGCTTCTGACCTTTATTCCTGTTTCAGCTCTTTTTCAACTATCTATGTGCTCATTCTCTCCCAACTAGTTTATCAATGTTATTACATGAAGTGTAAAAAGCTAAAAGATTAGTAATTTAGAGTAGTCTTTATGTAATTTTTGTATATTTAAAGTTTATTAAAGAATTCATGTCCAAATTTACAGTGAAAATTTGATGGTGCCCCTCATTGGGAAATTCTTTCATTTGGCATGGAGAAAGTATAGGATTTTATTCTGGAAACATATTTACTACTTGTTTTTTTTTTTTTTTGATGTCTAATTAGTGAGCTTGTACTTAGAAATCGGCTAAATGGGTGATTTCTTCCCAGTGGAGACAAAAACATTAGGTGATGTCTTTCCATCTATCCTAGCCTAGGTGGATAGAATTACCTGGTACCTAGCCTTGGTGGATAGAGTTACCTGGTACATGTTGCTGGTGCGAGGTGGCAGGTATCTCGTGGAATTAGTCGAGGTGCGCACAAGCTGGCCCGGACACCACGGTTATAAAAAAAAAAAATCGACTAAATAGATCACTGGCTGTTTTATTTGACTTCTATCAAAATAAACTCTTTTTATGAAGCTTATTTTTTCTTTCTTTATAGTCATTGTGGTTAATTTTGAACTGAGATTCTGAATTGGACAAGTTGTGAGTTCATCATCAACTTGTCGGTCAGATATGATATAAGACCATTCTTATTTTGTAAGAATAATAGTTAACTTGTAATTTTATTGGGACAAAAAAGAGTTAAGTTACTTTACTAGGTAATTTTACCAACTAGAGTGACCATGTAAGGAAATGACCCCTCCATTTCAAGTGCCTAAATTAAGGATGACATGTAAAGTTCTCTGTTGCCTCGCTGCCCTCGCGGGATCTTGCATTTTGAATAAAGGATGTTGATAAAATTATGCAGTAAATTATATGATTATGCAAGTTCAAGTTTCTAGTTTGAAGAGAGATTACAAGTCTCCTAAATAGCAATGACTCTGAATTTGTAGGGAGCGCTTTCCCTTAACGGGCCTTATGTTGCATGATTCCGTATTAGTCGCGGCCCCAAAGCAGGTACCTGTGACCAGGTGGGCCTATTACATGTTCATTTGCGTGATATTCAGGGTCATTGCTATTTAGGGGACTTGTAATCTCTCTTCAGCTGCATCTTACCATTCTTGTAATGATACACATGGTTCAAAATGCTTATGTGGAGCTCAAAGCTACACGATCAATTTTTTACCGAAGCAGAGAACATTTTGTTTTGCTTTTGGTAATTTTATTACTTTAATCTTTTGAACTTTCCTCCTTCCAGGTGTTGGTTTCTATTATGGCATTAGGAGATTTGGTAAGTGTGTGGATTCAGAAATTGAACAAATTCTCTCTCAGCATGGGACTCGTTTGCAAACTGGGTTGGCAGAAATGTAGGTTATTGACCAATGACAAAACAATTTGATTGTGCAAAATACATTAGTTGAGTTGCAACTCCTTAGGGGTCTTTTGGTTACCGGGATTAGGTCATGATCCCAGTATAAAATTTGGGATTACATTTATCCAATGTTTGGTTGTTGGTATTAGCTAATACCGGTATAAATTTTATTCTTGGTATTATCTATCCCATATCGAATGTGTGATTGTAATCCCCGGATAACCTGGTTCCAAACCAAGCGACCCCTAAGACTTAATGTGTTACACAGGCTCATGTATACATGACTTAGTATGATGAAACATAACCTTGGCACTTGTATTCTTGTGCTTCATCTTAAAATAATTGCTCTACTTTTAGTGCAAATCCATCTATAAAATTTCCTTTTATGTATCAAAAATATTAATTGGTCTACTACTGTTTTTTTGATTCTAACTGGTTTGGCAACTTCTCCAAACTAAAAATATACCATTCGTTAATTAATGGCCACAAAGTTCAATGCTTTCCTGATTGTTCCCAACAAAGTATGACATCTAAATTAGGCTCAGGTTGTTTTAAGAATTTGAAATAGAATTAGTGATTTTCTTTTGGATAGGTTATATTCAATGTTCAATAATTTATGAATTAGTTTTTTGACCCTTAGCCCGTTTTTATTCGCCTTGGTGATGGATGTTTTGACACATCAAATTCAGGGGGAGGTGCCATAGTGTATGTATGTTATTTGCGGATGATGTTGTTTTGATTGACGACACCCGCGGAGGAGTTAATGCTAAGTTGGAGGTTTGGAGACAGACCCTAGAGTCTAAGGGGTTTAGGTTGAGCAGAACCAAGACGGAGTACTTGGAGTGCAAGTTCAGTTAGGTGAAGCGGGAGAGGGACGTGGTAGTGAAGCTTGATGCTCAGGTCCTACAGAAGAAAGATAGTTTCAAGTATCTTGGGTCTATGATCCAGGGAGATGGGGAGATCGACGAGGATGTCACGCACCGTATTGGTACTGGGTGGATGAAATAGAGGCTCGCTTCCGGAGTCTTGTGTGACAAGAAGGTGCCTCCTAAACTTAAAGGTAAGTTCTACAGAGTGGCGGTTAGACCAACTATGTTGTATGGGGTGGAGTGTTGGCCAGTCAAGAACTCTCACATCCAAAAGATGCAGGTGGCGGAGATGAGGATGCTGCGGTGGATGTGTGGGTTTACTAGGGGAGATAGGATTAGGAATGAAGTTATTCGAGATAAGGTGGGAGTGACTTCAGTGGATGTCAAGATGCAAGATTGAGATGGTTTGGGCATGTGAGGAGGAGGTGCGAGAGGTTGGCTATGGTTGGTTTCAGGCGGGGTAGGGGTAGACCGAAGAAGTATTGGAGGGAGGTAATTAGACGTGACATGGATCAGTTGCAGCTTACTGAGGACATGACCCTAGATAGGAAGGTGTGAAGGATGAGTATTAGGGTAGATGGTTAGTAGGAAGGGATGCGCCCATGCTAGTAGGTAGGAGTGTTTGGTTTTGTGGTCCGGGTTAGTAGTCGTAGGGCTATGCTGGTAGTGTCTTGTTCTTGGTTTTTTGGCATGTTTGTTGTGCTGGGTTGGTAGACTATAGTTTTATTTTGTGATAGCCGTGTTTATGTTACTATCTGTTGCTTTGGTACTGTCTATTGTTTCTTGTTCTTGTTCTTATACTATGCTAGTTTATAAACTGTTTTTGCTTTGAGCCGGGGGTCTATCGGAAACAGCCTCTCTACCTCGCCCCCTGAGGTAGTGGTACGGACTGCGTACACTCTACCCCCAGGCCCAACTGTGTGGGAATATACTGGGTATGTTGTTGTTGTTGTTTTATGACTTTATCAAAGCAGTTGTCTTTTATGCTCTGTGTAACATGCTAAGTTTGTCCCTTAGGAAAAAACCATTTGTTTCCTGACTTTCTGCAACGCATCAGACTGTGAATCTCTCCTCTTGATTTTTGTTCAACTTGTGTGAACTCAATTGTAGACAATTGTTAACTTGAAACCTGTTTGTTATCACTGAGGAAAGACATCATGATGAGAACTAAAGAAGAAAATAGAGGAAGGAGATTATGAGGGTTGTTATACAACTGTTAAATTGAAGATAGTTATATTAAGTAATTGTTGCAAGACGTAAGTGCACAAGAATCTACGCATTGAGCTTGTTTGATCTTTGGTGGATTAATCCTAGTAAAAGACTTGCATAGCATTCTATTAACTTGAACCATACTCACCCCATAAAATATTGCTTTCATGTTTATTAGACTTAAAAATTGAATGTTCTGAGTTCAATATGGTCAAATCTTCATTTTACAAGGCTAATCATCTGGCCTGGGTCATATTTGTCGCTTGCTGTTAGTATTAGAGTGAGATATTGCCTGAAAATATGGGAACTGACTGCTAGGCTAAGTGTGGTGAGAGCCACCTCTCAACCTTGGGAGCACCTCAACATGTTCGAATTGCTTGGCAGTTGGGTAACTTGGTTATTTGGACAAAGGAATAGTGCTAATATTTGGCAAGGACAAAATAGATCATGCTGCTGCCTATTTGATAAATAATTAGTCTTTCCAGCCTTTGAGTATGGAGTGCAAGTTCAGTGAGGCGACTCAGGATGATGACGTAGAAGTGAAGCTGGATACACAGGTCATCCAAAAGAAAGGGAGTTTCAAGTATCTTGGGTCTATTATCCAGGAAAATGGAGAGATTGATGAGGATGTCACTCATCGTATTGGTGTTGAGTGGATGAAATGGAGGCTCGCATCTGGAGTCTTGTGTGATAAGAAGGTGCCTACTAAACTTAAAGGAAAATTCTACAGAGTGGTGGTCCGACCAGCTTTGTTGTATGGAGTAGAGTGTTGGCCAGTAAAGAACTCCCATATTCAAAAGATGAAGGTGGCGGAGATGAGGATGTTGCGATGGATGTGCGGGTTTACTAGGAGAGATAGGATTAGGAACGAGGATATCCGAGATAAGGTGGGTGTGGCGTCGGTGGAAGATAAGATGCGGGAAACGAGGTTGAGATGGTTCGGACATGTGAGGAGGAGAGGCACGGATGCCCCAGTTCGGAGGTGTGAGAGGTTGGCTATGGATGGTTACAGGAGAGGACGAGGTAGACCGAAAAAGTATTGGGGAGAGGTGATTCGACAGGACATGGCGCAGTTGCAGCTTACCGAGGACATGACCCTATATAGGAAGGTGTGGAGGACGCGGATTAGGGTAGAAGAGTAGTAGGTAGAAATGTGTATAGGCTAGTAGGTAGGAGTGTTTTTCCTTATTGTCCCGACTAGTAATCGTAGTGCTACGCTTATAGTTTATTGTTCTTGGATTCCTTGTGGTAGTATTTTGTGGCAGTGCTCTGTTTCTGTCTGTTGTTTGTTACTACATATTACTTCCTATCGTCTCTTGTAGTTTTATCTTGTATTTTTACCCTGTATCATTGTTACGTCCTTTGTAGCCTATTTTTAGACTGTTTTGTCTTGAGCCGGGGGTATATCGGAAACAACCTCTCTACCTCACCCCTGAGGTAGTGGTATGGACTGCGTACACTCTACCCTCCCCAGACCCCACGCTGTGGGAATACACTGGGTATGTTGTTGTTGTTGTTGTTGTTTCCAGCCTTTGAGTTGCCTCAGTACTTGATAACTTGGACTTAAGTATTTAATCTTTTTATGCCGCTTCTTCATCTCCCAGCGCTATCCATTTAGATTTTTTTTATGACCGTGGTGTCCGGGCCAGCTTTCGCGCACCTCGACTAATTCCACGGGATACCTGCGCCCTCCCACCAGCAACATGTACCAGGTAACTCTGTCTACCAAGGCTAGAACAGATGGGAAGAATCACCTAGTGTTTTTTTGTCTCTGCTGGTATTCGAACTTGAGACCTCATGGTTCTTAACCCACTTCATGGACCACTAGGCTACACCCTTGGGTGCAATGCTATTCATTTAGACTTAGTTTCAATATGAACTAGTGTGACTGGTTAGTGAATTTTGTAGGCTATATTATTGTTCTTCGATTTGCTTTTGTTCTTGTTACTCTGAATGGCTTCCGCTTAAGATAAGACATGTCATGAACCTTGGATAGCGAGCAATTAATTATCCTTTACGTGTGCATTAGGATACCAGATGACAATGACAGTGCATCAAATTTTAAAAGATAAGTTGAGAGCTTACCAGGCTAAGTAATAACAAACAGATTCTGTTGAATTGTCCCACATCAGAGGGTGGGAGGCATTTTATTTCCTTGGTCTTGGGCAATCCTCATCTTTTGAGCTAGCTTTTGGGTTGAGTTAGACCCAAGGTCCATTTTTTTAACATGATACCGGAGTCATGCCCACCCAATTTTTTGTTTCACCCGATATTGGATCTCCATATTATCTTGTCCATGCTGCAGTTGGCAGACGTGCAGGGGTGGCGGTAGGGGGTGTTGAATTGTCCCACATCGGTGGGTGGGAGGCAAATTTAATTTCCTTATATGGTCTTGGGGAAATCCTCTCTTGAGCTAGCTTTTGGGGTTAAGACCGTTAGGTTCAAGGTTCATTTCTTTAACAAGATGAAAGAGAAATAAGAGAGTGCACGACTTTTATTTATTTAATTCTCTCTCCAACACGCTCCCTCACGTATGGACCTAATTATTTTGAGTTGGCCAAACACGTAGAAATTCTTTTTGATGATGGATAGCAATGATACTCGAACCCAGGACTTCTGCCTGCTGTGGTACCTTCTTGAAGTGTGTGCTCATCTCATCTATGCTTTTAGATGAGATGGCCTCACAATTCAACGTATTCATACATATATTTTAAAAGAATATGACAATATAAACAGAATGGATAGATGCTCACATTAGGCAAAATATTCAGCATTCATTCCGTTGCATTTGTAATTTAAACAAGTAAGTCCAATAATAAAATACACCTAGCAATTAGAGTGAATGCAACATAACATAGCCCCAGTTGGGTTACGTGGTAGTTAAACATCAAACTATGGTTTAGCCTTCTCTGTGACAATTAGATTTCATATTTGAACTCAGTAGGAGCTCAACTCGCTTAATATTCTCAAAAGTGAGTTTGTGCTAGGAAGTAGGAATCCTTCTCTCCTTAACTAATGGCAAAAGGAAAAGGAACAAAAACATGACATAACTTATAGGAGACCTCCAGGACATATTTGTTTGTTTATTGTTCCTTTTAAAGCTGTAAACATTTCATCGTTGTAGGCTTGGCAGCACAGCTGTAAAGTGGTGATTTATTGTGATTTTTGTGTGACAATTTGATTTCAAATTGAATTGTCAACGTTCGTAAACTGTTGGTGGTTTGCAAAGGTCATATGTGATGGTTTGATCATGTTCACGTAGACATTTATATCCACTAGTCTGTTGGTGCAATACTATGGTGAATGGAAGTGGTAAAATGAGACGAATTAAACCTAAAATCACACAGAAGAAACAACCTTTCAGCATCCATACAAATTTAGCTAAAGATAGAATATAATAGAAGCAAGGAATTCACATAGTACAAAGTAGTTCAAATTAAGGTTTAGTTATTGTCACTTAAATTATATTCGGTGTTTGCCGGAACTTGTATGCAAGTGTGAGTAATTGTGGCATAAAGAAAATATCTAGTTTAGAGAGTTCCTAATTTGTTGGAAGGTCCAATTGAGCCGAATGGTTACAGAGACTTTGCATGCTAAAAAGATTCTTAACATTTTTGTGATTCAGGAAAGGAAATTCACTTTGAGAAGGATATACTCGACTTGCGGAAAGGTTGAAGAAACTTCTGTGAAGAAAACTCCTTAGTATTAATGTTTTATATACCTGATCCTATAGCTTCCTTTTCTTTAGTGTTATGTGGTAATTTCTTCTGTTTTCTTCCTCAATATTAACTATTTACTGATGTATATTTTTACATGATAGAATGTTGAAGAAGAATCAGCATGATCCGCATGTATTGCAACGTATCTCCAAACATTTTTTCTGTGAAAATGTTTATGACGACGATTCAACAGACCGGCCAAAACCAAGGTGGCGCATCCGGAATCTCTTTGAGGAAGATCTTGCTTCTTCTCATATGACATCTGATGATGACTCTTACAATAAGAAAGTCAATTCGGAGAAAACTGATCTGAGGAAGACTAATCTACAGCGCATGCAAATTAATGTGAGTATGCAACTGCTGACCTTTAAATAATTTGAAATATGAATCAGAGAATAGTACTGGGGAACGTCGTACATCTGTTATACAAGAATATATTTATTAGAATATGGACAAGATAACCAAATTTCGTGCACACGGCTGTACAAATTACTAAAAAAGTTAAATTTAGTGAAAATGTTCTGTAATCGTGGGAGCTGCCCACCCCAATAGCAGAGCGTAGTGTTCATTGGCACTTTCTTCTGTCTAAATGAGGAAGGAGGAGAAGCTTATCAAGTCCCTGCTTGGAGATAAATTCCTTCGGCGCAGTCATTGCTTTGGATGTGTTCAGTAGGAAGGAAAATGTTTTCTTGAAAAATAAGTGAGTTTCTTACTTGTTTTCTTGTGTTTGTTATGTAAATAAAAAAATACTATCGTAAAAGTATTTGTATATAATCTAGACAAATACCATGGGAGGTGGAGGTGTAGATTTAGGGGCGGGGCGTGGCGTGGTGTGGTGGGAATGGAGGCTACGGAGGTGGGGGTCAAAATGATGTGTTGGAGGGTGGGGAAAACGCAATCAATAAAGAATGCCACTTGTGGAACTTGTTTTCCCTACTTCCTCTAGGGAAGTCATTTTTCTCATTTTTAAGGAACTTGTTTCCTAGAGAAGATGTTCTCCAAAAAATTTGACCAACCAGACATGGAAAAATTAGAAATTTTTTCGGAAAATGTTTTCCTCCATACCAAACACACCCTGTCATGGCTGAATATGCAACTTTGTAAGTTATTTGTTAACTGGAGTCCTTGTTCATGCATGTAGTCGAGTGCAGCAGCTGATGTTCTGGAGGCAATTGAAGACCCATTTGACTGCATATTCGGGTCTTCAGCAAGTGTCCAAGATATTCATCACCCTGACACATTTAGCACACCGCCTAGAAGGCGTAGCTATAACCAGAAGAGGTCTCATCGTAGACATAGGATGCGTCACAAAGAGAACATGGATGTTTGAGCTTTCTTCGATTGGCCAAGTAAGCCCTGAAAAATGCCCCTCGTACGTACCTGGAATTGCTAGCTATTGCAAAAAGTACTACTATGTGGGCGCCTTTCTGTGATGCTGTTCTCTCCTTGATACACAGACTCTTGCATCGTAGCTGAATGAGTCATGCACCAAATCTCTAGCTGGAATTGACTCCCTTTGCATTTGAGCTATTTAGGGATGGCCTAGACGTACCGATCTCAGCATAAGCTAGTTACAGATAAACTCCGGTAATGATTTTAACAGACGGGAAGTTAAGCACTGAAATCCAGTTGAAATTTTTGTATGAAATAAAAAATTTGAGTTCTGAATTCCCAGCATGTATTAGAAGAAATAATTATGGCATAAACATGTGTACTTGTTACCAGTGTTTGGTATTCTTTTCCAATTTCATCAAAGTTAATGTTGTTTCAGTTGTACATCAATTCATGTATAATTTTATATCTAATGCAATATGGGATAACAGTACTTTGTAATGCCGAAAGACCTTATTTCTCCTATTGGTAAAAAGAGCCTCCATTTCGAGTTCGATTATTCCATTCCATGATAAAGTTCTAAGACAAACCTAATCTTGCTTTTAAGAGTTCCTCTTGATTAAACCTCTTTTAGGATAATCAAGTCCAAGGGTATAATTGTGAACACAATTTTATATATAGTTTTAATTTAAACCAAATATAAGTTTTAAGTTATATAGTCTATATTTAATTTTCAATGCAATGAACCAAATCTTGTGAAAAATATTTTTTACATTATTAATTTTTTGATTTTTTTTTCAACTTTGAATTATTAATTCGTGCATTACAGTTTCTGCAAATTTGTTTCTTTGATCCCAGAAACAAAATAAGTTTATCTACTCTCCTTCTCGATTTCTCCCATTTTATTCTCTTGTTTTCTTCTTTCCGAAGAAATCTCCACCGCCTCAAACAATGTATATTTATACATTTCAAATACATTTGCATGCTGCATCTGTATCTCCTCTTTTATAGGCAAAAAATCTAATGCAATTATCAATCTTCTCATCAGGGCTTACTAGGATGTTCCTAAAGAAGATCTCAATTTGCCCCATTCTAATTTTGAACGTTTTCAATATTTTTCTTCTTCTTATCCTTTCAACCCCAACAATCGCCCTCCGTGAAGGAATTGATTCGAATTTTTCAGAACAGCATCAACATATTCCTAATTCCGCAATGAAGAAACTCCGGAAACTTCCTCACGTATTTAACACCGTCCTGGAATTACCGTTCCGTTCAGACGCGGACGTGGCAGTGGAAGAGAAGGAAGGATTCTTCCGTTTCGTGGCGAAAATCGAGCTGGAAGGAGCTGGCGATGTACAAGTGAGGGCACAAGCGGTGGAGATTCATCCCGGGATAACGAAGATCGTTGTGATAAAGGGAAGTGGAGACGGAGACGATGAAATTAAGCTGTTGTTGGAACAAATGAATGTGGATACGTGGAGATACAGGTTGCCTGATTCGACGATGCCAGAGCTGGCCACGGCGGCGTTTGTGGACGGAGAGCTTATAGTGACGGTGCCCAAGGGTGGCCGTGGCGGTGGAGAGCTTGATGATGGATCCAGAGGTGACCGACTTGTTCTTGTACAATAGTCAGAATGGAATTATTTTTTAATTTTCACGTAGTAGTATACGATGTGTTTGTTGTTATACATTGTTAATTTTTAAATTACAGGGGAATTAGTTAATCAGATATGTCAACTCTTGATTTTCGTTTCTTTGAATCAAGTCAACACCACATTTAGTAGTACTCCTTTCCACCATTATCTCAAGTCTTTTTTCTTATCTCCATGTTTTCTCTGTCATTACTCAAAGGTTAAATGGCCTAAAATGGGTGATTTTGATATTCTGTCTTTCACAAAAGAAGTCTTATAAAAATCATCTTCATAAGAGGTGATTTTAGTTTTTTGGCCCTCTTTAATAAATTTTATTTGTAAAATAGATATTAAGATAGTGAATTTGCATAATCAATTAGAAGTTTTAGGAAATTACTTTTAGTGTCTTTCAAAGTATTTGGTCTTGAATTTTTATTTCATAACTATTTGATTTTGAATTTTTATCTCTCGAAGTGTGTACTTTTGAATTTTTATTATGCTAAATAAGTTTTAACGTTTACATACAAAAGCAAAATTTGTGGTCAATGAACATGTCATTATCTTAAAATGTATTAAATGTTTGTTTTATGGGGTAAACATTTAAAACTTTTATGGGGTAAAATTTAAAACTTTTGTATAATAGGAAACAATCCTAACTTCAAACTTTTGCCAATAGGTATAACTTTTGATGAATTGAGCAGGTGCATTGTGTTAAAATGTTTTAAATGTATACTTCATGGCAATATTTATTAAATAGGATAAGATTTTTTATGGAGGATAAAATATCAAGATCAGATCATTTTAGGGTTATTTTTAAACTTAATTCAAAAATTGTCTTATAGGTAAAAGTTAAAATTTAGATATATTACATGTCAGATATAATTTTTAACTTTTGGCCATAAGCTAAGTTATAGAGTACCCTATAAGTTAAAATTGATGAAATCGTGTAAACTATTATCAATAACTTATTCTTTTAAAGCTCCTAAACTATGTTTTACATATAAGGTAAAAGTTACATCTCATAAGTTAGATTTAATAAAATAGTGTAAATTGTTGCTCATGGAGCATAAGTTAATTTTTTTTTTTGTAAAACTCTTGAGTTAAGTTTTGTCTCTAAAACAAGAGTTATAGTGTATTTCATAAGATCTAGCGACGAGATAATGTAAATTGTTGTTCATGAGACATAAGTTATTATTTTAATCTTTAAAGATAATTTTTTTAAGTTAAAGTATCTCTTAGAAATTTTTTAAATAGGAACAAAAATTCAAGATCAGACATTTTGAAAAACACTAAACACAATTCCTAATAATCTCTTGTTATTAGGTATATGGGCTTGGATGCTATGTGTAGCTTTGCCAATGTGAAAATTTCACGGGCCAGTCTGCTTTAACACCAACATTTGATATGTACAACTTTTTAAAAATCATGCACAATTAATATGATGTTAGATACAATGTCTGAAGTTATATAAGAGTGAAGTTCATGTATTTCTGTATGAAGTTTTTGGATTTCAAACATTTTTTTTACATTTCAGATATATATGCATGAAGTTTAGGTATTTTTGCCTGACTTTCACCATTTTAGTTTGAAATTCAGCCACGTACACATGAACTTCGAATAGAAATAACTGAAATCAGTCGAAAATTGACTAAACCTTTTTTTTTGGGTAATTAGAATGTTTATTAGTCACCAAAGGGAAATCTTTACAAAACCATAGTCAGTTAATACACAAACTGACTACTCAAAAGGGAAAACTATTTAACCAAAAGGAAGCTATCTCAAGAAATAAGAAGCAATAAGTGAAAAAGCCTATACTTCTTTTTTCAACAGAAAAAGCCTATACCAATGGTACTAAAACATGTAGCTTTGGACTGAAATTTCTACTTCCTGGGGATGCTCGCACATTACACAGTTATACATACTACTCTTGCAATATCTTTCCAGCATCTACTACTCTTTTCAAAAATACTTTGGTTCCTTTCAAGCCATACACAATGAACAAACTCCGCGAGGAGCAGCTTGAAAATTTGTGTCATATGGAACTTCAAACATAGTGTCTATAATTAGACTTTGTCAAGACTTACTTCAGAAATCGTATGTCCGAAATGGTACACATGCAAAGAAGAAGAAAAAAAAGCAGGCACAAATCAAATGGCAACATCAAAATGAGTATCTGTTCACCCTTGCCAATTGGCATATACATGTGTTTGTTTACTTGAACAAGAAGGTAAATAAATCATTCAAATAATGAACAAAACTTGGGGTCTTACTGTTGGCAGTATTTTCTATTTTTCAACTATACCCATGACTAAAAGTGAAGGAGTATATAGGAAAAACAAAAAATGCAACTGGATATAGGTTTACTTTACAGTCTTATGTATGCTATTCTTTTACTCCAATAGCAAGCTAATAAGAAAAAGTTTGGACGGCTAGGTTAAAATCATTGGCACAAAGCAATACACTAGCAATGTACCAAATCATTTTTTACGACAATGGTGTCCGGACTAGCTTGCGCATTCCACTGAGTACTTGTTACCTTCCATCAGCATAGCGTAACTTCGCCGACTAACGGTTAGATGTGAAGAAATCATGTAGTGCCTTTTGCCTCTGGCTGGGATTTTGAACTTGCAATGTACCAGATTTAGCTGTAATGATCCAAAAAAACAGCTTCATGAAAACCATTGTCCAAAATTTGAAGGATTAGAAGATTAATCCTACATGACATTAGAGATAGAGTAGGGTATGAACTGCCACAAGACTAGTTAATAATGGTGAATTGAGCATTGAACCAGGATTCCAGAAATATGAAAGACAAAACATATCGAATGAAACCCATAGACAATATCATCATTGAAAACGTGGTTGCACTTCAAGCCCAGCAATACGAATCACAAGCAGAATAACAGCAATATCTGAACATATCACCCTAGCAGGTACGCTCCAGTAAATCTGAGAAGTATTCCTAAAGCAGAGAACCAATAACACATACTAATGTGGTGCGACAGATCATGGATATGACGTTCAATTCTATGCAATAGGAGCTAGGGAAGAACTCTTTACGCCAGGAGATGTTATTGCTGCAATTGACCAAAGCAGCAGCCCACAAGAGATCATTAAGTGATCCATGCCTTTCTCTTTAGGCTGGTTACACCAAAGTTCCAAACTCTTATAATGAGGAAGCAATTCATTTCCTACCTCTGGTTAGGACTAAAGAGCAGTTGAATAGCATTTAATTGACGCACTGGTTGTACACCAAATAATTCCTCTTCCGGATTCTTTCCAAGGCTTTCCAATTTTATTTTCTTGTACAACATCCAAGCTGATCATTTTATATTCATATTGCGGTTTAGTTGCAACAAGTGTTTTTGGTATTTATGGACAATGGGAAGCACTGAAATAGACAAACTTACAGTGCATAGATGTATATATTTATATCATGGAATAGATAATAGTTAAAGCAAGAGAATCACATTTGCACATACTGAAATATGTTGCTGAGATACAGATATTCAAGTCAAAGTGAAAGATTAACACAAACAAGAATATGAGAAGGCAGAGAAGCTACCAGTGCTATCCACACAGCTTTCCTCTTTAAATACATCTTCAATGCAGACTCCACGCATAAGCTGATATGATTATCACATTGGTCATTTTGGTAACTTGTAAGCCTCAAAAACGGAAAAAAAAGATATCATCAGGAAACAAAGTACCATTCATCAATTGTCTATACCTTTTCCTTGATTAATTCAATACGATGCAACAACTGTTCTGCACTCCTTTTTTGTGAACCACGCAAAATACAAATGCCAACATTCAAAATCTTTTTGATGTCAGCACGAGAAGCAACTGATGTGCAGATGTTTAAAAGCTTCGAAGCATGTGGAACCAAATCCGTCTTTGAATCACAATATCGACAGAAATACTCTGCATCCAAATTGAAGCTTCCTCCGACTGTCCCAGCCATGTAAGCTCGTAGAGCACAGTCTACATGGGCAATGTGTCCACATATGTAGCCATCAACTACTGTTGCTTCACATCGAATATAACTGTACCCACCATAGTCCAAACTGATAGTTTTATAACAAAGGATACAGCAACAGCCTCGGCAAAAACCAGGCTCACTGCAACAGACATCACAAAACATGGTCTCCGGAAAAGGATTTTTTGCTTTCAAACTGCTACAGATTATGTTGCCAGCCTTACAAGTAACGGCTCCAGAAGGAGAATCAGATGGTAAAGGCTCCATTTTCATCCGTGAAGATGTAACCTTCTCTGAGTCAATATTAATATCTAAATAAAACGATAACATAGTTGGCATTAGGTCAATAAATTATTCCATTAAGCACTAGAAAGAGATACAAGAGCGTATATTATCCACTACCAGTGTACAGACTTTATAATCATCGACGAAATTCACTTCATAAATAAAAAGATCCACTGACAGCGAATGAAAAATAAAAATCTGTGGACTGACTAGATATTTGAAATGAATAGGAAATGAAATTAAGATACTAACATCACATGAGTCTTTAGTGTGGATAAGCTGTTCAAAATTAGTCACTTGTTTTACTGACATGCTTTTCTTGAGCCGAGGATTTATCATAAACAACCTCTCCACCTTCACAAGGCAGGGGGTAAGGTTGCATACACACCACCCTCCCCAGACCCCACTTGTGGGATTATACTGGCTATGTTGTTTTGTTGCTGGAATATAAATGGTAATCTAATGCTCCCTCTAGTTCATATTATTTAATATTTTTAGCCCGGACACACTCCTTAAAAAATCGCTTACCCCTAAAAAGTAAGAAGCGTTTTCACTAAATTTATCCTTAATTAAATATGACGGAGCAAAAACTCGAATTAGAACAGTGGGAGGTGACTTAGAACACTTCATGATCGTGAGGGGATTGCACCCTGCAGGGTCAGCCCTTAGTCCGTTTCTTTTACCTTAGTAATGGACGAATTGACACGACATATTCAAAGAGAGGTACTGTGGTGTATATTTTTTGCAAAGGACATACTATTCATTCATGAGAAGCGCGGTGGAGTTAACGATAAGCTGGAAATTTGGAGAAAAACCCTAGAGTCTAAAGGTTTCAGGTTAAGCAGGACTAAAATAGTGTACCTTGAGTGTATGTTTAGTGATGCAACTCATGAGGCAGAGATGGCAGTGAGGATTGATACACAAGTCATACACAAGAGAGGAAATTTCAAGTACCTTGGGTCTATAATCCAAGAAGACGGGAAGATTGATAATGATGTCGCACACCTTATCAGTGCGGGGTGGGTGAAACGGAGGCTCTCCTTCGATGTACTTTGCAACAAGAATGTGTCCCCAAGACTTAAAAGTAAGTTCTACAGAGTGGTGGTTAGACCAACATTGTTGTACAGGGCAGAGTGTTGGTTAGTCAACAAAGCCCATGTCCAGAAGATGAAGGTAGTGGAGATGAGGATGCACACAGGGAAATACTAGGAGAGATATGATTAGGAATAAAGTTTTTCAGGACAAGATGGGAGAAACCTCCGTGGTGGATAAGATGAGGGAAATGAGACTGAGGTGGTTCATGCATGTGAAGAGCAGGTATGAGGATGCACCGGATAGGTGTGAGAGCTAGGTTGTAGCAAGAGTTAAAAGAGGTAGAGGTAGACCAAAAAAGAACTGGGAGAAGTGATTAGACATGACTAAGCACAACTCCAGCTTACTGAGGATATGATCCTAGATAGGAAGGTATGAAAGTCGAGGATTAGGGTAGAAGGTTAGTAGGTAGCCGAGTGTTGTCGCACTTTATGTGGGAGAGTAGGGGGCTAGCCCCCTCCTTTCCCTCTTCTCATTATTGGTAGTAGCATTTAGTAATAGCTTAATCTCTTATTCTTCTAAGTCTGTTACTATTTGTTGCTTTATTTGCTTTGCATCGTGTTGTTTGATTGTTATATTTTCTTGCACTCCTGCTTCGATGACATTCTTTTTGAGTCGAGGATCTATCGAAAACAACCTTTATCCCACAAAGGTAGAGGTAAGTTCTGCGTACTTCTTACCCTCCCCAAACTCCACTTGTGGAATTACACTAGGTATGTTATTGTTGTTGTAAATAGTACCAATTTAATATACATTCTTGGTTATGTAAGAATTCACTTATCTAAATAAGCATAAATTTGAAGAGAAAGAAAAGAAGCTACTATCCTACTTATATGATGTCACTCTTTCCCATCCCTGTGGGAGTCACTCAAAGATTGGACAACATAAGAAGGAAGTTTTTGTGGCAAGGCAATAAAGAAGAAAAGATGTATCATCTGGTAAAGTGGAAAATGTTATGCTTAGCAAGGCTCAGGGTGGACTTGGGATTAGAAATTTGAAGAATCATAGCAAAGCACTCAAATTGAAGTGGTTATGGAGATACTCTCAAGACCCTCAAAGTTTGTGGGGCAAGGTGATCAAAGCTAAATATGAAGTGGAAGATAACTGGATGACAAAGCCTTTAACTCAGCTTATGGTGTTAGCCTTTGGAGGTCTATCAGGGTACTGGTCAGAACTCAAATGTAAAGGCTCTATTCAGAGTACAAAGTGGTAGCGAGACTTCTTTCTGGAATGATAACTGGTTGGGGAATGGAACCTTGAAGGTCTTATTTGCTGATATTTTTGCTCGAGCTCAACACCAACAGAGATCTATAGCTGAAATGTGGTCCCCTCAAGGAAGCAGTGCTCACGCAGGAAAATTTAATCAAGAGAAAGTGGATTCTCTGTTCTAGATTTTTCTTATGTGAAAAGGAGGTGGAAACAGTTGGCCATTTATTTCTTCATTGCAGCATCACTAACCAGTTATGGAAGATCTTCATTAATCTCAGAGATATAGCCTGGACAATGCCTAGAAAGATTACTGAAGCTCTCTTTAGTTGGGAGCTGGAGGATGGTTCCTGCTTGCATATGGCAGACAATTTGGAGAGAAAGAAATTCTAGATGTTTGGGAACAGTAGCAATACAGTACAGAAGATCAAACTTAATTGTATTCTACTGTTTTGTTTTTGGTGCAATCAGGTTTACCCAAAAGATAATATATCTATCCTAGACACTTTAGGTTCTTGTTAGGATGGGAGGCTTGTTTTGCTTTCTTTTGCTCACTTGTATATATGGTTTCAGTACCACCTATGTACTGATTTGTGCTTTATACATACAACCGTTACCTTCTCAAAAAATAAAAACAAACACACACAAAAAAGAAACTATTAATATCTTCTTGAATATGTAAAAAATCATTTATTTTGGACTAAATGCAAAAGCTTTAAATACCATATAATATAGATAGGAGAGTGTAAGGGGCAAAAAAATTCACAAAAAGTTACTACAATGTCAATATACCAATTGCAGAGGCCCATGTCGAATGAATTTAAGAAAAACAATGAGTGTGAGAAAGGGGATAGGCAAGGAGAAGGCAACAAAAACAATCACGTTTAGAAGCTTTGATATGATCAAAGAATCAAAATTCTTGTATTGTCCCTGTGAGGATGATAAAACTTGTGCATTCTCCCTTGTATAGTAGTAATATTTGAATGTTAACATTATTCATCTTTTAATAATTAAACATTAGGAAAAAGGTAAACATTCTCCAAATACAATAATCATTCCAAAAAAAAAATAGTACGAACAACACATTTGTGCTTACACTTTTAATATATTTTTATTCCTATAATACAGAATTCGACCTAAAATGGATGTCACCTAGCAACATTATACAAATTTTCACACATTTTGTTTGGTAAATTGCATTTGACATTTGACATAAAAGGAAACAAATAAAGTACTCCGTGAAGATTAGAGATGGAACAGAGTCCAGGACAAGGATACATATGTAAAGGCTAAGGGGCGAGACGGGTGATTTTGGGTAGGTCCTTACACACAACTGCTGTTCCAAGTTGCATAAAATTTATTTGGAAGTTCAGTACACTTCCAGCCATGTGGTAAGAGCTTTTTTTAATTGATGCAGACAAACGAATAAATCTTCTACATGCTAGATATTGAAGAGCCTTGTCGAAGCTAACCTTTAGAACTTGGTGACTGTTTCGAAGGAATCATCCAACTGAATGAAGCAAAGAATTGGTTGATATCCAAACTAGGATACTCAGACTGGAGGTACTGTTTAACCGAAATCCTACTTCGAAAAACATTTCTTTTTCTATCTTTCTGAACCTGAAGGCGCTTCGGAAGATACAAATATCTATCTTTAAAGATGCCTAAAGATGTAGCTCTTTTCCCTGCCCGCCAGCCCCACTTATCACCAGCATTTGGCCAATCTACGGGAGCATATGGTAAACCTTCGCCAGAATCGCACTCAGAAACTGGATAAAGATGAAGTCCAGTTTCATTGATTCTAGATGTACTCTCATTACATGCAACAAGTGTATGAATATCCCCAACCTCCTTGGCTGACATTTTGCTGGAAATCTCTAACTCCATTGATGCCATGCAAAGCTTAGAAAAATAAAGAAGAAACATCAGAACACATCAGAAAGCAAACCATTTTGGTCTATAAAATAACTATTGGAGAAAAAATCATCTAAAGGAGAAAAGCAAAAAATTGTGCATACTCCCTAGGAAAACAAGATAGCTAATTTTTGACCTGAAGAAACTATGCTTCAGATGAAGATAAATGTAAAACTTTTTGGCATGAACTACAACAGCCCTCTCCTCCCAAGCAAAAAATTAAAACAAAAAAGAAAAATCAACTCTGACCAAAGAAAGTTTGTGCGTAATGCAGTATGGTTGACATAAACACCCGACGCTCCAAGCCACTTTTGGCATGGAACTATTACTCCTGGCATTAGATAAATTGTAGCTTTTTCTTAATAGATCCTACAACAGACCAGTCGTAATATGGTCTCCAATCCTTTCAGTAGATACAAATTTAAGGTTGTAATGAAAACAAATGTAAGCAATGAACCATTAAGATATAATAGGAACTTGTGCCTCAAACTTGAGATGGCACAAGATCAATAGGAGTTCAGAGAAAAGGACAAAAAGCACTTCAAATCTCCTTTCAAAAATGCAAACATGTAGAACCATAAACATTCTCAATCTCTTATACATATACTAGATACAAAATCCCGTGCTACGCACGGGTCCAATTGTAATACTCAAAAATTATAAGATATGCCTAATTTTTTTTAATTTTATTTAGATCAATTATTTTTTTAGATATGCATACATTATTTTATTTAGATCATCAAATTTTCGTGCCAGCACGGGCCCAATATATGTTACATAGATAGAATTTTTAAATTCACTAATTTTGTCATACGTTTTTTAATTGTTGTGATTTATAATACTTTTTATGTCATTTTTATCCCTTTATGTGGCACTAATATAATTTTGAGAATCAACAAAAAAATTATATTGTGATTTATAATATCTTTTACGTAATTATCAAATATATAACATAATATTTTGATCAAATATATAACATATTAAAGCAAAAAGTAAGACAAATAAATTGAAATGAAGAAAATATTAATTTTTTCGAAGCAAAATCCTTCAAGCAAATAGCTCAAGCAGGCACGTTGTCCAAGAGCTGCCTCTTTACCATCCTCCTGCCAACCTCTTATTTAGTACTAACTAATTTAGCTTTTGAAACCATTTCTTTAGTAATCAAATTCCTAGGAGAAAAAAGTTACCTAATATTATAAGTGCACATTAGCATTTGAGACTTTGTCAAAAAGTATACAACACATTTCTGTTTCCTCCTATTAATGTTGTTTTTCAAAGTTTCCTTCACCCATAGGTTCTAAGAGGGTGTTTGAATTAGCTTTTTAAAGTAGCTTATTTTTGTATTTTTTTAGCCTAAAAATATATGCTCAAAAGCTCTTTTGTCATTTCCAAACACCCCAAAAAATAAAATAAGTGCTTAAAAATCAAAAGCACTTAAAATATATCAATCCAAACACCCTCTAAGTTTAGAAGAAAACAACCAGCCCAACTATACATTTTATTAAACTTACTATATATTTGGCAGACACTTCCATTTTAGAATAGGTAATTAGCACTATATTCAATGGCAGAGCTAGGCATTGGCAACAGTGTTAATTGAATTCCCTTCGCCTAATAATTACACTGTACAAATAGGGCAAAAACAAAATTTTGTTGGTTGTATGTAAATCATTGGATCTCCTTCATAGAAGAGAAGATACTAGTGTAGTGGTAAATGGGGTTCAAAATTTATTTTAGATCATATATTCAAATCTTAGGTGTCCATTTTAGTATTTATCTTAAAATTTATTTTCTGAATCTCCTTCCATCTAAGCTATAACTGGGTCCAAAAATCCTTCTGTTTAAATCATCTGCTAACTCCAGATTAACTGTTTATAAATAACAACCGGCACTTGTTACATTCTGCTTCTATGTACTGCTCATTAATCTACATATATATTTTTTTATTAAGAAAATGAGCATTGGGCCTAACTCGACTCAAAAAGTTATTTATCGCCCAAGACCATATAACAAGACGGTAACTTTCTTCATCTAATTTGGGACACTCTAAAACCATTCAACAACTAAAGCATGGAAAAAAATAACATTGAGTAAAAAAGACAATAAAAATATTTTCTGACGCCGATACCATGTTAAGAAAATCGACCTTAGGTGTAACCGTCTACGAAAAACATAATCTACCTAAAATTAACGTCATTACACTTAAAAAGCATAAACCATTATCAATTCTCAGGGGTGAATCTGAAAATATACCTGAGGGAGATTATGGACTTGGATAGACTCGGTCTCCTGCTAATTAAGATTCCAAGCAAAGGAAAAAAAACAGAAACCCTAAAACCTCGATAAATGCAAAGAGGCTTAAATTACTGTAATAAGGATTTTATTTAAGCAAAAGAACACTTGTACCCTAAAAAAGCAAAATATTTACTCTTAAATGCTCATTACTTTTATGCCCCTTTTTAATCCTAAAATAACATATATTTATTTTCTTCTTTCAGGCTGACAATATGCTGATGCCAGCGCTCACCCTTTTTTTTTGGTTGTTTATGTGTTTGTCTTTTAATTTTATTTTAGGAAAGATTTAACATTTATTTTTTTATTCTTTTCCTTTTCTTTTCTACTATTCTTGTTTTTTTTTCTATTTTCTAATTTACGATTCATTTATTTTGTTCTCAAATCATGTTATTTTCTATTTTCTTCTTTCACCATAATTAATGTTTTCTTTATTTTGTGTTTTATTTTTCTGTTTTCTATTTATTTTTTAAATTTATTTATTTCTTGTTCCCTTTCTTATTTTCTTCCTTTTTCCCCATAATCTAATTTTATAGATATTTTTTGCATTTTTCTTTATTTTTTTATATATAAAATAACTAATATGGTAAACAATTCGTTTTTTTATTTCTCTACTTTTTTATTCTTTTCTCCTTTTTTTTTCTTTATTCTTTATCTTTTTTTCTCCTTTTTCGTTTATTTTTTTTATCAAATCATATTTTTTTAATTCTTAGGCAGTTCTGCATATAGTGTTTTAGACTCATACTTCATCGCCGCCTGGTCCTTTCGAACCTTAATCTTAAGAAATTCCTGAACGAGAAAGCGGTATGTATGGTTGGCGTATGCCTGGAAACTAGTCCAGAATGATATCATCAACTGCACGATAGACCATGAGTAAGCACTTTTGACAGCAAGAGAAGAGTCCTCCCCTCACAAGGACCGACTCCTTTAGGTGCGAGGTGCGATCAACCGCGAAAAGTCAGTAATAAAGAATCCGCTCTCCGGTAAGCGAAGGAAAGCAGGTCAAAGCCTGCCAAGGCGTCAAGGCAGTTCGACAAAGGCAGAAAGAGTCTCCGTCCTGAACACAGAAGGAAGGCGGGTTTGTCAATGCTTGAACTGATTGATCTAAGTGAGCTACAATAATCTTATTTCATAATCAATTTTGGTTTTTTTTCTAGTTTTTTCTTTAATTTTAATTAAAAAAAATTCATAATCTAATTTCATTCATTTTTTTGTTCTTTTTCTTTATTCTTCTTTTTTCTGCTGATTTTTATTGAGGTTTACTGCCGTCCTCCATGATACCATCACAATATATTTATATACTAACATGGTATCATGAAGGATTGGGAAGTATCTCACTGAAGGACTAAAGCAGTCCTCTATGATACCATGTCAGTATATAGATATACTATGATGGTATCACGCATGACTGATTCAATCATTCAATGAGACACTCATCAATCCTCCATAATACCATCACAATATATTGTCTTTATTGGATGAATGCTTCTTCTTCCTTCATACCATCAAAGTATAATATACTCTGATGGTATCAAAGAGTAACTGAGTAGTGTTTTCACTGAAGGAATGTTTCTTCCTTTTTGATATCATCATAGTATATTACAATATATGAATGTACTCTAGTGGTATCAAAGAGTAACTGAGCAATTTCTTCATTGAAGGACTGCTTCTTCCTCCTTGATACCATCAAAGTATAATATACTCTGATGGTATCAAAGAGTAACTAAGTAGTATTTTCGCTGAAGGACCGCCTCCTCCTCTTTGATACCATCACAATATATTACAGTATATGAATACACTCTGGTGGTATCAAAGAGTAACTGAACAATGTCTTCATTGAATGACTGTTTTTTCTCCCTGATACCATTAAAGTATAATATGCTCTGATGGTATCAAAGAGTAACTGAACAGTGTTTTCATTGAGGTTTGCTTCAGTCCTACCATGAGATTACTCAATCATCCATGATACTATTACGATATATCTATATTTTGGCATGGTATCATTGAGATATGTTTCAGTTCTTCAGTGAGACATTTCTCAGTCCTCGTGATACCATCATAGTATATCCTATATATTGGCATGATATCATTTAGGTCAGTTTCAGTATTTCTCTATCCTCTATGATACCCACGTGGTATATATCATATACTGACAGGGTATCACAAAATTTATGCTTAATTTTGATATTTAAATTTATATTATCAATTTTAGTAAGTTGTGAGTAATTTTTGTAAAATTAATTACAAAAAATAGAGTCATATTTTAAATACAAGTTTTATTTTTATTTACAAAAGTAAAAAACATATAAAAATATATTTTCATTAATTTAATTTTAATGAATAAGCTAGTGGACTTCAGTATTTTTCTTAATTATTTCTTATTGTTATCTAGTTGTTTTTTTGTTGATATAAAAATAGTTAATTCATATTTTTATTTTTTATTATTTTTAAAAGGAAAAAATAAAAAAAGAAAAAAGAATTATAATAACAAATTTTTTATTGATTTAGATTTTAATAAATAAACTAGTAATTTTAATAATTTTAAATTATTATTCTTAATCTAATTATATAATTTTTTTATATTTTTATTAATTTAAAATAGTTATATAATATTTAATTATTTCTCTTTAAAACAAAGAAAAAGATAAAATAAAATAAAAAAAATAAAAAAAACACAAAACAAAAGGACAAATTTAAAAGGAAAAAGATGAAAAGATAGAGTTAGCCACCAAAAGAAAATGGAATGGGGCTTGCGAGAATTACTTTCAGCCGATGGAGTAGTAGTTGTAATTATTTTGGGTTGGATTCAATGTGGGTAAATAGTTGAGAAAACTACATAATTAATTAAACACTTTTACTATAACTACTAAATATTTCACTATTTTAAAATAATTACATATATCTCATTAGTTTGTAATTACATACAAAAATCATGTATTTGAGCATAGTCCAAAAAAAGCACCCCAAATCACTCCTCCTATATTTATCTCCAATTGTTTTCTCTCTCTCTCTCTCTCTCTCTCTCTCACGGTTTCTTGCCGCGGAGAATGAGGCGAAAATATATCGGCGTATAAGACTCTTGGAGTCTGGTACGTACTATAATCTACCGCCTCAGAACACTCCGGGGGGTTATGCTGCCCTTGTTCGCGAAAATTTCAATTCGGCGATAAATGTGGCTCATTTCCGCTCGATTTTTGATCAGGAGTATTTCGAACTTCAAGTATTAGAGAGAAAGGGCCTTGTCCAAGACAAACTCCTTAACTTAATGTTTGAAGAAGAGAATCTTCTCGGAGCAACCCCCCAGGTTCCAGACCCAGGAGTCAACTTTCCCGTATGAGCATTCGGTACATGTATCAGTCCGTGGAAGAGTGAAAGGGTCACCACTACTGAGGATCCTCCCTAATCTTAGATAGGTCGTCTGAGGGTTCGCCGCGGTTCATTGCTGTGCTTACACACAAGGCTACCCTTTTCCGAAAGCTCCGCAGGACCACCTACCACTAGTCTTCGGCCGGAGGGGTTTATTGCACAAAAAGGCCGGGGCGCAGGCTCCCGAAGAGAGAAGCCCAACGAATGTCAGATGCAAAGCCCCGCACCTCAAAAATGAGAAAAGATTCTCGTCTATAATCTCACTTATTTCCAAATCAATTCAAATTCTCTCACAAATCTGATCTCAAATTCGAGGCGGCTGGTTCCATATCTCAAATTCAAGAAGAGATTTATCAGATCTCAAATTCGAGGCATTGTGGGTGAATTCAGAAGGAAGTTTTTGTAGGGGTGTGTTGGTTTCATAAAGGCGCCCAATTTGGCATTTGATTTTGGGCGGAGAAGATGACCAGAGCTCCGGCGTCGATGATGAACAATGACTCGCCGGAACTTTCATCGTCAATCGGAGCTGGGTTTTTTAGAGGAGATAGCTCTGAGGATTACGAAAAAAATTTAGTGGTTGAACCACCAAAATTCTCGCCTGAAAATATTCGAAATTCAAGGCGGCTGGTTTCAAGGTTACTAACATGAAATTTATGGCTAGTTCAAGTTGACGGTGTACTCTTCTCGATGTATTTTCCAACATTTTTTCTCCAACCTTGGTGACACATTCTCCATTTCATAAATCGCCGTCAAGGATGGTGCAAGCGGTGATTTTGATAGCAAAGATCCGAAGATGTTTGATATAGGAAATTTTTGAGCTGCACATATACATGTATCAAAAGTTTCGACGGGGTAACCTTGATACTAGATGCATGTATTTTGGATACATTGTATGAATTTTATACTGGATACATCAAATTAATACTAGATACACTAGATGAAATTGATACTTGATACTGTGTTTCTTTTCTTCTTCGTCTAAGTACGTATCTATATACATATACATGTATCAAAAGTTCTAACGGGAGAGCTTTGATACTAGATACATGTATTTTTGAATATAATATATAAAATTAATACTCAATAAGTCAAATTAATACTGGATACATATAAACAGATAAGTGTGTAAGTTATGGATATATGGTAGATATTCTATCTACCATATATCTACATTTACCAATGTTCTTGACTGTCAATTTTTTGGGGTTAGTTATGTATCTGATTACAAGATTCATATAATGAAAATTAGTTATATGTATCTTATACACATGTGTATAGCATTTCTACCATGTATCCACAAATTACATACTTATTTGACTATAAAATTATATAAACACACTTAGTTATATGTATATGATACACCTATGTATAGCATATCTAACATGTATTCACATGTTGTTGACACCCAATTTTGTCCCATCTTTCTCCCCGTTTAATTCTTTAAGCTTCAAATAATTTTGATAATTTACAAGTTATTTTATTATAATTAGAAATCTATGTAATGCTATCGTCCTTATTTTTTGTGAAATTATCAATATAGTTCTACTTTTATTATTATTATTACTTTATTATTGTTATTATTCTATAAATCTAGCAGCGTGTTCGTTATTTTTAATTTAGCAAAGGACGGAGACCGTCACTTTGAGGCAGTGACACTGCCTTCCTTGCTGCCATGGTGCGACGGTGGGGGTGACGGACCGTCACACATTTGACGGACCGTCACTCAGGCCGTCACTCTTAGGCAGAATTCTCGTTTTTCTCGTTTTCCTTCCGTTTCCGTATTCGCTCCCATTTCCTACAAATACTTTTATTTTTTTTCTAACTTTTATAAATGTTATCGTAATTCTTACGATATTGATTTTTGCTTAATTTTTTTATAATTATCTTTTAAATAAATAATTTATTTAATTGAATACATTTTAATCCACGTGGATGCCACGTAAGCGCCACGTAAGCGCCCAATAGTCACAAACACACCCATAGCACACGCTCTCCATGTGCCTCACACATCTTGCACACACCCAACTTCCTCCTCGCCGCGTGTCGCTCCCTCATTTGCTGGTCAAATCCAACTCACCCCATTTTTGCTTGAACTACCTATTTTACCCTCACTTAAGCTACCCGAAATACCCTAAATACCCTCAAGCCCTAAAATCAGATTTTTGTATCCCTTCTCTCCTCTATGCGCCGCACCTCCCTCTCCTTTTTTTTGGGGCGAAAATTTCAGTCCCCCCTTGCCATGGCAGACGCTCACCTCTCCATTTTCGTGCAATTCTTGATAACTCCATTTGGACCCTTCTCCTTCCCTCTGTCTCCATGACATACGGCCTTTTGTCATTACTTCATTTTACGATTTTCTGAAGTTTGCAATAGCAATGGTCAGTGGATTGTATAACCTATTCGGGCTAAGTTCATCTCTCCATGAATCTTCGAAGTCGGACGAAATCACGTGAAGCTGACAAGGTTCAAATTTGAATCTCGCTCAAAATCCCGCCCAAAATCTCCCCACGAACCCTAGCTTTGCTCCTATAAATACCAAGGGTTGGAGAAGCGTTTGAGGATCAGTTAACAATCAAGAAATACATAGCAAAAAGCTTCTCGTTTTCGCAAATATCAACCCCTTTCATCTCCCTTTTGTTCTGATTCCTGGGCGCGCATTCAAGTTCTTGTTTCACCGAGTTTCGAGTGTGGATTCGTGGTCAAGAACGCTCCAGTCCGCTGCCCCATACAAGGTCAGTAGCCATACCGTCTATATATTTATTTTCTCAATCTCTTAGGCTTATAATGTAGTTGTATAGATGTTTCTTCTTGGTTTAGCTTTTCTGAGTAGATGTTTGAAATCTGTGATTTGTCTATTGTGAGGTGAAAATTAGCTTGGTGATGAGAATGATGTCGGGTTAAGAAATCTATAGCAAGGTGACATTTAAATTATTTAAACGTGTGAGTTTAGTGGCGTTATTTGTCCTTAATAACCGATACGAATCAGGAGTTCCGTTGATATTCTTTTGTTGTTATTCTCTCTTTAAGATGGCAATGATGTTTAGGTATATGTTTGTGATAGTTAATTTGCGACTTTCCCTTTTTTAGTTAAAAGTTGTTGCTTTGTGTTTTGTTTTTCTATGAAAGCAAAAAAATGTAATTTTCCACTTTCTTAGCAGGTATTCAGAATTTGCTATTAAATATTACAAGAACCCTTTCTTTTTAGTATAATAGTTCAAGTATAAATCGAGTTAGTTTATTTAAGAGCCACTTCTATGGAAATCGCTATGATACCACAAACACTGCCGTTTTAATGTCGCTTGGAGTTTTTAAAGAAATAAGTGCTGATTTTTTTTACTTATCTTGATATATCGTGTGAAAGAGATGTAATATTCTGCCTTTAAAATAAATAAGATCTGATTCAACATTTGCCTCGGAAGGTTATTTGGTTTTCATGAAGATGACTATGTGTGCCAAACTATTCCAATCTCTCTCTTTTTTTTAAACTTGAAAGCATGCATCAGTACTCTCTTTTCCCCTTTTAAAAGTTGTGCTATTAGGAACTAGTTTACTGCCAACCTCTTGGATATTTTAGTGTATGTTCAAATTTTGGTTTCAAATTTATCACTCGCTTAAGAGTTTAAATAAAAGGTTATGTTCTAAATAATAATACTTTTGCTCGTAAACTTGGAGTATGAATTCAAGTTCTAGTATACTTTCTAGTAAGAACAAGGCACAAGTGTTGATCTAGCGTGACTTTACATAACTTGGTGTAATTTTTTCTTCTTCTCTGTTTATTTACATTAGATGCGATTTTTTTTACTTATCCTAATGTGTCGTAAGAAATGAACTAATGCTCTATTTTCGGAATTATATTTGAAGTTTTCCTTAAAGTTTCTTTTTGCCTAAATATCATGAACTATGGATCAAGTATTCGAAAAAAAACATAGCTTTTGGTTTAGTTCCGTATACAATCTTGAAACATGGTATTCGTTTGGTGTAGAATTCATTACCGTTCTAAGATAAAAAAATGAAAAGAAAAGGCTTAGTTGGTGAATGGTTTGTTTTGCTTGAGGATTTGTTTTTTTTTGTTCAGTAGTAAGTATGACATATAAAGCATTTAATTTGTTGAGTTTGGTCCTATACATGTGCTGCACACGGAAGACGTTTTACTTCATTTTGTTTATTTATTTGCCTTTCTTATCTATTATATAATCATATGCACCTTTCTAATTTTTCTCTTTTCTATTTCTTTTGCATGACTTGCCGGGGTTACGAGGAGTCTCGGATGAGACTCCACGATATCGTAGATAAAGTGAACTTGCATTTACCTACCAAGCATATCGCTTGTCTTCTCATTTTGTGTCCGAACAAAGAATAGAAGAAGAAGAGAAGGACTTGGAATATCACATCTATCTTCATCCATCTCTCCTTAGCAAAAATGAGAGCGGGGAGATACCTCTTTCATTTTCTCTTTACTCTACTTTATTGATTTTTGAATTTTGTTATGCTTAATTAATTATTCTAACTCTTATTCCAATTTCTTTTGGTTTCATCGCTAAAGACTTAGGCCTAGAGTACTTGAATCTTAGAAAGGGTAGTTAGCTATATATGATAATGGGAGCACGTAGTTAGTTCTTTATTTCGTATATATACATTATGCGCATCTATGATATTTTTTGAAGTATTAGAAATCAAGCTTTGTTATAACCTTTATTTCCCTCACTCTTTACTCTGCAAAAAATAAATAAGAGAGAATCCCGTTGTTATGTCAAACGACTTCGCTTCCTAAAAAGTATCTTCTTTAAACAGAGTTTAGATTAAGTGAAAGGAAAACGCAGCTCTTTTAAGGACTTAAAACGAAGGTTATTTTAGTATAAAAATGCAGTTTTTCTTAAGGTAAAAATGCAGTTTTAAACAAGTTCGAACGTGCAGATTTTTGGTTAAAAACACAGTTTTACGAAGGTTTAAAAATGCAGATTTTTCAAAGGTAATTTTTAGTTGTTCTAAAGGCTTAAAACAAAGATTTCTTGGGTGTAAAGTGCAGATTTTTGGAGCAAATTGTAGTCTTAAACAAGTTGAAGAGGTGTAGACTTTTGGTCTCAAAAAAATGCAATTCTAAGGTAGAAATATACCCTTTTGTAGAACTCAAAAATTGCATTTTTGTTGAAGAAATGTAGTTCAAGTGTAGATTTTTGAAGGGCAAGTTTTGCTTAGTAGTTTATTTTTATATTAGTTAAATTGCGTATCTTTAATATTTTGGTCAATTTAATTGATACCTAACCTTTAGTTATTTTTTTTCTTTCCAACGCTTTCTTTTACTATAAATAATTTATCTTCTACATGCTTTTGCCTTCGTCACTATTAAAATCACATACTTGAGTTTCTTATATATTCTTAAAGGATTTTCGCAAGTTATTTCTTATCACATTAAAAATGTTATATGTACTTTCTCTCAAAAAGAAATAGGAGTTATTTTAGATAATTTACTTGTTATTTACTTTAAAATCACGTCAAGTTAGTTATTTAGTTATGGCAAAATTGGTTAAAATGACTAGACTTTTTCCTTATAAGAATCAAGTAGATATTTAATTTTGAAGTGCTATCATCTTTCAAAGAGTTCTTTGAGTCTAAAATTTGATTATTTTTAATTTGTTGATTTTAATTAGATTAACCTAAGTTTAGCCGGTTAACCGTAATTTCGCGGATCTTAAAGGATGCTTAACCCCTTCCCTTTAGGATAATTAGAATCCTTACTTAGAATCTTAAGTTTTAGTAGACCTTTAAAATGAAGTCTTTATTTGCTTTAATCATATAGTTAATTATAGGTGTCCTAATTCACCGTAAGTCTAATTAGGTGGCGACTTCCTTTATTTAATTTTAGAAGTTTTCAATACGTTGTACACCGTTTCGACTTCGGTTAAAATGGGGTATAACAGCTTGGCGACTTCACTGGGGACTTTAGGTTCTAAACCATAATAAACTTAGGTTAATAATTAAGGCACTTTATATTTGTTTGTTTTACTTTAAATTGCTTGAAGTTTTATTTATTTTTACGTGATATAAATTGTTTATTTGCTATTATTTTATCTAAATTGCCTTACGTGTTACCGCTTTATTTAAACTGTCATTCCGTTCATATTTCCTCCACTTTTGGAAACTTGACACTTTCACACACATTGTACACGCGAGTTGTGTCCTTTCACTTCTCCGAAATTCTTTCAAACACCTTATATTTAGAGAGTTGGTGCATGCGTGGGGTGAGCGGATAGTTTTACTACCGTGTGACCACGTACCTTCTCACATAGGGAAATCTCAAGTCCGAGTCTACCCAAATCTTAGAAAACTTAAGATAGAGCTCTACCACCCTTGATTTAGGTCATGCATGCATAAGCCTTAGGTGGTTTGACTCTCGGGGTCATTCCACAAATTTAGAGAAAGCCTTTATGTCAAACGGGTTTACGACCCAATGACGACCACTCATATTATGTGCTATGTGATAATGATAAAGTGATTCAAGTGAAAATTTAACTAAAATTGAGTTTGGAAATACATTTGCTTATGTTGTGTTCTATTATAGGTTGCTAGAATGGAAAACGTGCCAGCTTTTGCTAACACTCAAATGGTCGTCGTGGTGCCTCACAAGCTAAGGAAATGGTGGGAAAACATCAAAATGGAACATGGGTATGAAATTAGGAAATGCTTGGGTTTCCTGACTTCGTTGATTTACATCCCTCCGGACAGACACGTGATCAAGGCGTTGATCAAGTTTTGGGATCCTGAAAGAGTTGTGTTTAGATTCAATGATTTTGAGTTGACTCCTACAATTGAAGAGATTGGCGGCTTTACTGATTTGAAGTACCAGGGGAGGGGTATGATTCTACCCCACAAGCAGTCCGGAAAGAAATTTCTTAAATATCTCGGGCTCAGAAACAACCTTAAGCTTGCATGTTTGGATCGGGAATGGATTTCTCTGGATTATTTGTTTGAAAGATTTGGTCGCAAGGATGGTCATGAAGTTTTCCATAAGGAATTTTCTTGCTCCGCCGAAAAATGGAGAAAGAAACGCCCTATTGCTTTTGCCATTGCTTTGCTAGGTACTCTAGTTTTCCCCTTGGAAAATGGAAAAATTGGCACTTGCATTAGTTCCATAGTCCGAGCACTCTTTAAAGGGGTCGATAATTCTGAAGTTACACTGGTTCCGATGATTGTTGCGGAGATGCTAAGGGCGCTATCCAAGTGTTATAGAGGAAGGAGGTTCTTCGAGGGTTGTAATATCCTTCTCCAAATTTGGGCTGTTGAACATTTTTATAGGCGTCCTGATAGGATTGACGCACTTTTGAGCAGACCTAACAAGATAGACTCTCATCAACAAAGGATGGTACTATTTATATCTCCTGTTGGTACTGAGGATTGGTACGCATATATGAGCACACTCACTGGCGGTCAAATCCAATGGAGTTATTCGTGGTTATCACCTCGAGTTGCTGTCATTAGGGGGCGTGAGCAATACTACATTGAGCTCATCGGTTTGAAAGGTCTTCAACCATATGCTCCTATTCGAGTTCTTCGACAATTTGGACAGTGTCAAGTCATCCCACTTCGTTCAGACATGGGTAGATCCGAGGTCGATTTCGAGCCGCTCTATGAGATTCCTAGAGCAAGAGAGTTACTTCAACAATGGGGAAATTTGATGACGATTGAGGTGCCTAATGGACAAGCACACTGCACTCCAGAATATTACGTTTGGTTAGTGGCAAACTATGACGTGAACTCTAGCCCTCAAGGACAAGCATTTGGGTTCGAGGATTCGACGGAAGCTGAGTGGGCACGTAATCTGTTATATGAAAATCTCGTTGTCACACCTGAAATGCTGGCACAAGTCATCCCTGGATCTTTGGAGCAGTATCTTGGAGGAGCATGAAGACTTGATTTAGTAACTAGGATTCCCCTTTGTTATCTTGTATCCCCTTTATGTCGTTTCATTTAAACTTGATGTAATGGTTAATTTTGCACTATTTCTATGAAGATGTTTGTTATTTTATTATCTAACTCCAAACTCAAGTATTGTTATTAATTAAAGCTTGGATCAATTTATCATAATCTCAAATATTTGGCGCTTAGGCCCACCTCTGGCATAAAAGAGGCCCCATGCATATTAGAATGCGTTTTAATTATCAAATTTTCCTTTACTATGTGATTTGTTGCTATGTAATATGTATGTATGTTTCAACATTATTTGCGTAATTGCTATTATTACCTTGAAGCAATAATTACTGCTTTATACTGATATTTTTCTTTTCTTTTGAAGGTTTTCTTATTTTTGCTTTAATTATTTCCCCCAAAAGGTTGATTTGCGTTAACTGCGAACTGGCGGATCACCCATACTTTACGAGATCCAAAGCACGAGCATCCACCAACATGACTGATTCAAGTGCATCTGACCAGGCTGGCTTAGGGCTTATCACCGTTCTTAGAGACGATCCTGAGACTTCGGAGGGGAGAAACGCAACCCTTCAGGATGAACACATCGCCCATATGATGCAACAAATGGCTGATATGCAAAGCGAAATTGATCGACTTCGAAACCTTACCAAACTCTCTATTAGCCTGAACACACCACTTCCCGAACATGGGACAAACGCCACTATTCCACCTCCTTTTCCACCTATTAACAAAACCAACCTAACTGCTACCAATCCGCCTCCTAACCCACAACAAGCCAACCCGCAACAAACCAATCCATTACCCTTCACTAATTCATATGTTCCTCAAGCTCCACTTACTCAAACTACCCCACCTATCCAAGCTCCATTTACCCAAACCTCCCCACTTGTCCAAAACTATCAAGCGACCCAACACATACCGGCGGCACACACTGCAATTCCTAACACGCAATATGTGCCACAGGTATATGTAGCGGGAGCTCAACCTTTTCCTACCCCAATGCCAACCATGATAGAAGTTGGTCCATATGAGGAGATGGAGAGGGAAGCAAGGTCTAAAGTAGATGAGAATGTAGCAAAAGAGATCCGCAGTCTGAAAGAAGCATTCAAAAGCATCCAAGTCCACAGGGGATGTGAAGGGCTTGAGTATGAGGATTTATGTGTTCATCCTGATGTTGAGTTGCCTGCAGGGTATAAGGTGCCGAAATTTGATATATTTGATGGAAAAGGAAATCCTAGAGCTCATTTGAGGTCGTACTGTGACAAGCTAGTTGGAGTGGGTAAGGATGAAGCTATTAGGATGAAGCTGTTTATAAGAAGTTTGACAGGAGAAGCCCTTGATTGGTACACAAGTCAAAATCCACAGAAATGGCGAAGTTGGGGTGCTTTGGCGCAGGAATTCATGGACAGGTTCAAATTTAATACTGAGGTCATTCCAGATAGGTTCTATTTATCAAAGTTAGATAAGAGGTCGACAGAAACTTTCAGAGAGTACGCCATGCGTTGGAGAGCAGAAGCCGCAAAAGTTCAACCTCCGATGGCAGAAAGTGAGATGACTTCTGTCTTTGTACAATCTCAACAAGATGCAACATATTATGACAAGTTGATAAGTGTGGTGGGACAGAAGTTTTCTGAAGTTGTAAGGATAGGAGAATTTGTTGAAGAAGGTATCAAAACTGGAAGGATCACCAATTTGGCAGCATTACAAGCAACGAGTAAGGCAATTCAGTCGGATTTAATCGGGGGAGCGAACAAGAAGAAGAAAGATGGAGTGTCTTCTGTCATGACCATCCAGGAGCGTAGGCCAGACCAGATGCTAACATATCAAAACCCATTACCCCATCCTCTACCTTATAGCCAATACACCCAAATTCCTCATCCTTATTACCAACCCCCACCTGTTTCATATCCAGTTTACACCGCCCAGCCAACATATTGTCCACCTCGAGCACCTGCCTATCAAAGTCCACCACAATACCAGCCTACCTATACACCTCAACCCCTTTATCAACAACAAATTCGTCCTCCAAATGCACCCAGACCACGCCCAAACTATGAAAGAAGGCCAGTTAAAACCTATACACCTCTAGCCGAACCTTTATCCCAACTATATGAAAGGTTGAGAGCTGCAGGAGTTCTCCAACCAATCCAAGGAAGAATTCCCAACCCCCTCCCTGGATGGTATGACGAGGCTAAACATTGCGCCTACCACTCTGGAGTTGCTGGCCATGACACTGAGAATTGCCTTACTCTCAAAGACAAGATTGAAGCGTTGATCAAAGAAGGAGTTATTCAGCTCAAGGGAGCTCCCCCTAATGTGACCAACAATCCTTTGCCAAATCACGGTAATGTCAATGTGAACATGATTACCATTGATGAAGAATGCAATTTGGAAGGGACTATTGTACCAGTCAAAGATGAAGGGAAAGTCGCAACATCAGCTTTAATTGCTCCCATAATCACAGTTGAGGTGCGAGCACCCATTGAAGTAGAAGTTCTCGCTCCCAAGCCCAAGATCACAGCCTTAGTTGCTCAAGCACTTTCTTTTGACACCAAAGCAGTTCCTTGGGATTATCTGATTGGTGCAAGGGACAAAGGAAAAGGAAAGATGGTGGTAGAAACTGCTGCCGCTGGCATGACAAGATCTGGACGTTGTTATATTCCTGAAGAAGTTATACGAGGAGCACCAAACAACCAAAAGAGGGTTGTGACAGAGGCTGAAGTAGAAGAGTTTTGGAGGAAAATGCCTACTAAGGAGTATTCTGTGGTAGAGCAGCTGAAGAAAACTCCCGCACAAATCTCTTTATTATCTTTGTTATTGAATTCTGCAACTCATAGGAGTGCTTTGGTGAAAGTACTAAACGAAGCTTATGTATCAGCTGAGACCACTAGCGAGAATTTTTCAGCTATGGTAGGGCAAGTTCTGGAAGCTAATAAAGTCTCCTTTCATGAAGATGAGTTGCCTCCTGAAGGCTTGGGGCATAATAGAGCATTGAACATTACCATCAAGTGCAGAGATAAGTTTGTTTCTAAGGTTTTGATTGACAATGGATCAGCTGTTAACATTTGTCCTTTCACTACCCTTCGGGCCTTGGGAATTGACATTGGAAAAGTTCGTGAAAGTCATGTGAGGGTTAGAGGCTTTGATGGGACCCAAAGAGGAGTCATGGGAGAAATTGATTTGGCGCTACAAATCGGACCTGTGGAGTTCACGGTGGAATTCCAAGTGTTGGACATATCTGCTAGCTATAATTTGTTACTGGGAAGGCCATGGATTCATATGGCTGGTGCAGTTCCTTCTACCCTGCATCAGACTTTGAAATTTATTTGGGATTATCATGAAGTTGTGATTCATGGAGAGTGCAATAGTTCGATCTACCACGAAAACTCAGTTCCTGTTATTGAGCGCATGGAAAAGCTAGATGGATCTGCTTTTCATGTTACAGAAATTATGTGTACTACTCAAGTTAGAAGGGTAGAGTTGCCACGTGCGCTTATTATGGTGGCTTGGGAAATGTTGAAGAATGGTTTTATGCCTGGTCGAGGTCTTGGAGTGAACTTAGATGGAATAGTGGAGCCAATTCACCTGCGTGGTCAGAAGGATACTTTTGGTCTTGGATACGTGCCTGCTCTTAATGAAGTCTCATCGGCTAGTCTTAAAAGAAAAGGTGACATTCCCTTGCCAAAGCCTATCCCACTCTTGGATCAGTCATTTTCCAAGGCGATTGTTGCTCAGGTATCAGAGGAAGCTGTTGAAGACGACCTCGTGGAAGGGCTCCAGAAACTGTTCATTACTGAGGAAGAAGCTGAATGCAATGTGATTCTGGAGGATTGCACCGAGACCCCAACCATCTGGGATGCTGAACCTGGAGCTGCTTTGAACAATTGGACTTGTACCCCATCCCCGGCTCTCCGGGAGTCTTGGTAGATGATTGTATTAATATTTTTGAACGACACGATTCAAAATTGAGGCCTGAATCGTGCTTATAAACTTAATATGTTTTGCCTCCATTTTTGAAAGCTTAAATGCCAAATCCAAACTATGGTTTTTTATTTCTTAAAATATTTCTACTTTGTCTTCATTAATTAATTTATCCTTTCTCTCTTTCAGCAAGCAAACTAACAAATCTGCCAATACTCTAAATGTGACATGTAATGAAACAAGCGAACAAATTCCAAATAGCGAACAAGACTTTGAAGAATATGAAGAGGATATGCAGCCCGAAGAATTGACGGAAGAATTGGAACACTTTGAAAATAAGGCTAAGCCAAATCTGGATGAAACTGAGACGATAAACTTGGGAGATTCAGAATTGGTGAGGGAAACAAGAATCAGCGTCCATCTGACTCCATCCCAAAGGAAAGAATTGATTGATCTTTTGAAACAATACATAGACGTGTTCGCATGGTCATATGATGATATGCCGGGTCTGAGCACAGACATTGTTTCACATAGGCTGCCAATTGATCCAGATTGTCCTCCGGTAAAGCAAAAGCCAAGGAAGATCAAGCCTGATTTGAGTTTGAAAGTTAAGGAAGAAGTCTCCAAGCAATTTGACGCCAATGTCATTCGAGTCACAAAATATCCCACTTGGTTAGCCAACATAGTACCGGTGCCAAAGAAAGACGGGAAAATCAGAGTATGTGTGGATTATCGGGACCTCAACAAGGCTAGCCCGAAGGATGATTTCCCTCTCCCAAACATTCACATCCTTATCGATAGTTGTGCAAAGCACGAGTTGCAGTCATTTGTGGATTGTTTCGCAGGCTACCACCAGATCTTGATGGATGAGGAAGACGCTGAGAAAACAGCATTCATCACGCCCTGGGGGACATATTGTTATCGGGTAATGCCGTTTGGACTCAAGAATGCAGGAGCTACATACATGAGAGCTATGACTACCATTTTCCATGACATGATCCATAAAGAGATTGAAGTCTATGTGGATGATGTCATTATCAAGTCACGGAAGAGCTCGGACCATTGGACAGATTTGAAGAAGTTCTTTGACAGATTGAGAAGATACAATCTGAAACTAAATCCTGCTAAATGTGCATTCGGTGTCCCTGCCGGGAAGTTGCTAGGTTTCATTGTGAGTAGGAAAGGCATAGAATTGGATCCTTCAAAAATAAAGGCTATTCAAGACTTGCCTCCTCCTAAAAGTCGGAAGGATGTGATGAGTTTCCTTGGTAGGCTCAATTACATTAGTCGATTTATTGCACAATCTACTGTGATTTGTGAACCGATATTCAAACTATTGAGGAAAGATGCTGCTACCAAATGGACGGAAGATTGCCAACAAGCTTTTGATAGAATCAAAGAGTATCTGTCCAGTCCGCCTGTCTTGGTGCCCCCAGAACCTGGAAGGCCATTGCTGCTATATTTATCTGTATCTGACAATGCATTTGGATGCGTATTGGGACAACATGATGAAACTGGAAAGAAGGAGCAGGCTATATACTACTTGAGCAAGAAGTTCACGCCCTATGAAGCCCGATATACTTTGTTGGAGCGCACTTGTTGTGCCTTAACTTGGGTTGCACAAAAGTTGAGGCATTACTTGTGTGCATATACCACTTTTCTCCTCTCAAGGATGGATCCGCTCAAGTACATCTTTCAGAAGCCCATGCCCACTGGAAAGCTAGCGAAATGGCAAATTTTGCTAAGTGAGTTCGACATTATTTATGTTACTCAAAAGGCAGTCAAGGGACAAGCGTTAGCTGATCATCTTGCTGAAAACCCTGTAGATGAAGAGTATGAGCCTCTTAAAACTTACTTCCCGGATGAAGAGGTTTTGTTTATTGGAGAGGACATTTCAGAAGATTATCCAGGATGGAGAATATTCTTTGATGGGGCTGCGAACTTCAAAGGAGTCGGTATTGGGGCTGTGCTAATTTCAGAATCAGGTCAACATTATCCAATCTCAGCAAAGCTCAGGTTTCCATGTACCAACAATATGGCAGAATATGAAGCTTGTATTCTGGGACTTAGATTGGCCGTTGACATGAACATACAAGAATTGTTGGTTATGGGGGACTCAGATTTAGTGATTCAGCAAGTACAAGGTGAATGGAATGTCAGGAATGCGAAGTTACTCCCGTATCTGGAGTGCGTGAAAGAGCTGCGGAAAAAGTTCATCAAGATTGAATTCAAACATGTCCCAAGAGCTCAAAACGAGTTTGCAGATGCATTGGCAACCCTGTCTTCTATGATTCAACATCCCGACAAGAACCACATAGATCCTATCAAGGTGAATGTACAAGCTCAACCTGCCTATTGTTTCCATGTAGATGAAGAATCAGATGGAAAACCTTGGTACTATGACATTAAGAGATATCTCAAGAATGGAGATTATCCGGAAGGCATAACCAGCATTCAGAAGAAGACACTTCGGAGATTGGCAAACCACTTTTTTCTAAATGGAGAAATCCTTTATAGGAGGACTCCAGATTTAGGATTGTTAAGGTGTGTTGACGCTCAAGAGGCAATCAAGTTGGTAGAAGAGATACACGGTGGCATATGTGGGCCACACATGAATGGTTTTGTTCTGGCAAAGAAGATCTTACGAGCTGGCTATTTTTGGATGACCATGGAAACAGACTGCATTCGCTTTGTGAGAAAATGTCATCAATGTCAGATTCATGGTGACTTGATTCGGGTTCCACCAAATGAACTCAATGTGACGAGCTCTCCTTGGCCATTTGCAGCTTGGGGCATGGACGTCATTGGTCCTATCGAGCCAGCTGCGTCAAATGGGCATCGATTCATTTTGGTAGCTATTGATTACTTCACAAAATGGGTAGAAGCATCTTCATACAAGTCTGTGACAAAAAAGGTGGTGACGGATTTTGTTCGAAATAACATCATTTGTCGATTTGGAATTCCTGAGTCAATTATAACTGATAATGGAGCTAATCTCAATAGTAATTTGATGCGTGAGATATGCGAGAAGTTTAAGATTACTCATCGCAATTCCACTCCCTATCGACCTCAGATGAATGGAGCAGTTGAGGCAGCCAATAAGAACATCAAAAGGATGTTGCGGAAGATGATTGATAACTACAAGCATTGGCACGAGAATTTGCCATTTGCCCTCCTTGGCTATCGCACCACGATTAGGACTTCAACTGGGGCAACGCCTTATCTTTTGGTCTATGGAACGGAAGCAGTGTTACCGGCAGAAGTGGAGATACCATCTTTGAGAATCATACAAGAAGCTGAGTTGAGTGATGCCAAATGGGTACATAATCGGTATGAACAGTTGATGCTAATTGATGAAAAGAGAATGAATGCAGTTTGTCACGGACAACTTTACCAGAATAGGATGGCCAAGGCTTTCAACAAGAAAGTAAGACCGAGGCAATTTACACCAGGGCAATTGGTTTTGAAGCGCATATTTCCACACCAACACGAAGCTAAAGGAAAATTTGCACCTAATTGGCAAGGGCCTTACATGGTTCACCGAGTACTGACCGGAGGAGCATTGATTCTAGCTGAAATGGATGGTGAAGTTTGGCCGAAAGCTATCAATGCGGATGCCGTTAAGAGATATTATGTCTAGAAGCTTATTTTGTTTATGTAATGTCTTTATATGTAATCAAAACTACGTATGACCTAGTTCCCTTGGCGGGACACGTAGGAAACCCACATCGGGTTTGGTCTCTTAAGTAGAAATCTTCAAAGATCCCATTTTTATATGTATGGAACTACGTTGCGACCTGATTCCCTCGGTGGGATACGTAGGCAGTCCGCATGGGCCTCGGTCACTTTATTAAAAGAAAATCCCAATTCCGTCTTTTTATATGTAACGAACTACGTCTGGCCTGATTCCTTTGGATACGTAGGCAACTCGTGGAGGGTTCGGCCCTTAGTTAAATTTTTTTTTTTCAGAAATGTATTCTATGAACTACGCTTGGCCTGATTCCCTTGGTGGGATACGTAGGCAGCCTATATAAGGCTCGGTCTCATCATGATGGAGCTTCAGTACTTCTCCTATGTCAGAAACTGGGACAATTTTAAGGGCATCATTGCAAGAAGGAATCAAAGGATATCAAAGAGTGTTCGATCAACCCAGTCATCCGACAAAAGAAAAGACATTCGCTTTGGATAAAGGACGTTTGCGTTGTTTCACGACATGTCACAATTTAAAATTTGGCAGAATTTCTTTACAATTATACGTATATGCATACTTTATATATCTATTTATTTTTACTTATATTTATTCTAAAATGATTTTTAATCAAATATTTTATTTTATTCATTGGCCAAGATTTACGATAAATGGGGGTTGCAAGTCCAAAAGCGGAAGCAAGAAGTATCAAGACCGAGAGTTTCAAAGTCAACGCAAATCAACCTCCCCCAAAACTTATAATTTTTCTTTGAGTG